>JANAVB010033620.1:19092497-19224997 GCA_029216955.1 Iris pallida
TGCTGCGAGGCTACGGCACGCATGTGCTGGGTACTGAGCGTGCAGATGCCACGGGCTACTGCGGGCTTCACAGCTACGTGCGCAGGTTGATGGGCTGGGTGGCTATGGGGCGCAGGTGGTGATGACGTGGCTGATTGGAAAATTTCAGCGGTTATGGAAAGATTGAGTTAATTGATCAGATCCGATCTTTGTGGGATTTGAATTTAATTCATTCAAATCTTTCTATTATTCGCTCTTATCTTTTTGCAATCAGTTACGGCCAGGATTAGGATTAGGGTTTCGGTCTTTCTCTATAAATACTCTCTTCATGGCTTTATTAAGGACTTACGTCAAAAATAAAGAGACGAAGAGAGAAGTGTTGTCGTCGCCATTGAAGTCCTAAAAGAGTTCTTCTAGTTCGTGAAAGGAGGTGACAGCGAGCGTTCCAGAAGTTCTTTAGAACTTTGCTGGTTCCTGGGTAGGGGTGAGCATCTGGTCGGTTCGGTTCGAACCGAAATATTTCTACCAAAATGACAGAACCGAACATTACAATTTTCAAAACTGAAAACCGAACCCTATTGGTAAAAAATCAAAGCAAAACTGAACAAGTTTGGTTGTAGGTCGGTTCGGTCGGTTCGGTTTTAGAGAAGAAGGAAAATTTGCAAAAAAAAGAAAATAAAGAATAGTAGAGTCCTCCTCGGCTTAGGTATTTTGTAGAAAATAGAAAGAATTTACAGAAAACATAAAGAATATGCAGAAATCAATCAAACATATAAATAACCAACTGCAATAAAAATGAAAACAAAATTATACCATGGAGCTTAGGTATTCGGCAACAGGTCATCTGGCTCAAGGAAAGAACAAAAATAAAAACAATTGTACCAACATAACAACATAAAATAAAGGGCATATATATATATATATATATATATATATATATATATATATATATACACATATACATATATACACATATATATATATATATATATATATATATATATATATATATATATATATATATATATATATATATATATGGAATTCTCTTCCTGGAGCTTTGTAGAGGTCTCTCGCGGGAGACCCTCGCCTAGTGGACCCGGCCGCCCGGCTGGGTCGCCGTGCCTTCCTCCCACTTATGAATCGGCTATATTCGGCCCCTCGGCCGGCGACACCCTGGCCGCCGGACCTACTTGCTCTCCTAGGGCCTCCGTCCGATCCCCTCCCGCCCGGTCCTCCACCTCCCCCATCATCTCGCCCAGTCTTGGGCTTCATCCCCTACGCCAATCCCCGGCTTGGAGTTGGTCGTCCCGTCTAGCGTAGCGGTGCCCCTGGGCCGCTGGAGTGCAATGGGAGCTTCGCCCTCGGCGTCAGCCCCCCCCACTCGGGGGCTGCTCTAGTCGACGATCTTCTCACCCTCTTCGGTTTGGTCGACCCGACGGTTGCCGGCGCCAACCCCCTTTCTTCTTAGAGTCTCCTTCTCGCCCGGGAGTCTCAGTCGCCTCCGGTGTGCTACCCCCCTCTCCCTCCTCGTGGGTTCCCGAGGAGCCTGCTGCCCTATCCTCGGGTAGCGTACCCCTATTCCCTGCCCCCCCCCTTTATTTTTGAATTCCGAATTATTGACTCACCAGCTGCCCCATTATCCCGCTTCATTTGGCGCATCCATCCAGCTATCCCATTCAGCAGCTTCTTTTGGCGCAGGCCATTTGGGGTCTACCCCCCCTCTCTGGCGCATGGGAGACTTGCCTTCCAGTGCTAGTTGGCTTGCGCCAACTTGCTTTGTGCCTTCCACTTACTCCCCCTCGGGTGGGTCCCCTTTTGGGGTTCCCTTCATCCCATCCATCTCAGGTGGCGTATATTCTGCTGTGACCCATGATTGTGCGAGAGCGGCGTTGCCTTCCTCTCTAGGCATGCTCCTTTCAGTGCCCTCCCTGTCTACCGCCTTCTCCACCCCATCGGGTCTGATTTTGCCCCTTCCAGACCCGCCTGCAGTCGCGTCATCGTCGGGCGCAATTACGAGTTCGACGTAGGCTGCAGTCCCTCCTTGCGCCACCTGTTGGTCGGGAATGCTTCCCTGTGAGCTCATCGGAACTTGTATTCCCAGCGCTGACTAGCATAAGGGAGACTGCCTCGCCCAGGCTCTACCCTCTTACTGCCCCATTGCAGCCTACCCTCCTCCTGCGGCACTGTCTTACGCTGACAAGCTTCGGCCTGACCGGGCCACTCAGATTTTCATGCCGGTTACCTCGATCGAGCTGCCAGACATTGACCTCCCCCATCAGCCATATATTGACGCAATTTTGGTGCCCTTCTCTTCGGATGAAATCACCTCCCTGTCAGCGACTTTCAACCACACTTTCGTTCTGAAATTCTCGACAGGATGCCCGAAGCTGTCACGGGTCCAGAAAGAGATTTCCAGCTGGGGCATCGCATTAGGGTACAAGGTGGCACCCATGGACCCTAAACATATGCATCTCCACCTTTCTTCCAAAGCCGACTACAAGAAAGTCTGGATGGGAGGCACAGGGAAAATCGACAATTACACCCTCATAATCGTCAAATGGTCTCCTGACTTTAACACTACTGAGGACTCTGTGATTGTCTCTGCGTAGGTTACTCTACCTAACCTCCTCCGCATCTGATTCGCACCGACAATAATGAAAAGGATAGCTAACTCCCTCGGGACATTTGTGGCAATGGCGGAGGAAACAAGAACCCTCTCTAAGGGTAATTACGCTAAAATATGCATGAAACTTGACATATCAAAGGAACTCCCCAATCATATTCAAATCTCTCTTGGCAACAAGATACACAACCAGCAAATAATATATGACAACAACATCATTTTTTGTAAACACTATCACAAGAGAGGTCACCTATCTGACCTTTGCTTCAGAGCACACCCAGAGCTGAAGAAGAAGAACATTCGGAAGGCAGCAACTACCAAACCGAACAAGACAAGACACCAATCCCCCATCTTACCTCTTCCCAACACCCATAATTGGTTTGAATACATCGCAAAAATCTCCCAAAACCATGTCCCTAACACTTCTGAGAGGACCATCGTTCCATATAAACCCCAACACATTAACCTAGCTAACAAATTCAACCTCCTCGCCTCAACTCCTTCCACAGGTGCCAACTCGGGAATCGTCTACCCGGAAGAGGACAAGAGAGCCATAGTTTTACTAGGGAGGATGCCACCACGGACACTCAACATCCGGACCTCCATTCGGGGCTGCGCATTGAGGACGATAACATCCCCCACGACCGGGAAGGAATCCCCATACCTCTCAATGTAGCATCCTTTCAGCCAGACATGCTTAAGAACATCGGACAAGCTCAAGTGGACAGGATGAAACAGGCCATCGCAGTTGGTTGCTTCAGTGCGAACAACCACCTCGGGGTCCTGGCAGAAATTGAAGGAGAAATGTACTTGAACCCTAATGAAGACCAATCCCCCTCGAGCCCACTTCCCAAGATAGACACGTATGACTCCAACAAACCCATCGCCTCTACCTCGACTCCTGGAGTTCACCAGAAGACTACCATCCTTAAGGAAGACCAAGAGGCCAAGTCTCCTGACAAGGCACCTGAGGATCCCAATGAGGAAGATGCGGTAGCGGTTGAGGAACGCTCAACATGATCAGTTTCTGACGACGGCCAAGCGTCAGATGAGACCACAGACACAGAAGATGAAGTCGAAGAAGAACAGGTTTCAGATGAAGAGACCAAAAGCAGATTGATGGTCTTCTTTGCTAAGATCGTGGACTCCACCCCAGAAGGCGAGAATGTCAAAGAGATTAGCCTTCTAACAGTCCTCACTCTCAGATCCCAGCAGGCCTTCCGGGACAGAGTCCAAAAATTGGACGCTGCCCTGGCATCCCTCCCGAATCTCCACAAAGTCTTCGTTGATTTCGTTCAGTCTAGGTGCGAGGCGCTCACACCACGATGCTCTCTATGCTCTAACAGTAAGAAGTAGTTTGTAGGGTGTCTTGTTTCTCCGGCTTAGTCCTTTTTGGCTAAGCCTCTAAGGGCTACATCCCCACACCTGTAGGAGCAAGGGCCATCTCACTACTCCATATCCCCTTTCCCTTGTTTTCAATGAAGGCCTCAGCCACCACGATTCTCGTGATTATATATATATATATATATATATATATATATATATATATATATATATATATATATATATATATATAAGAAGTTCAACACGAAATGAGAAACCCTGGTTACTCCATATACAGTATTATAACCCTTAGTTATACTTCTTGCTAACCTAGAGGAGATCACTTACCATTCAAGTCGCTCCGGTGGGAGGGCCGCTTGGAGGCAGCACCGGAGGCTTCTTGCGCTTCTTCTTCTTGTAGCTGACTGCCCCCCTCCGGCCTTGGACTGTAGCTCGCGGACCTCACGGATCGAAAGCAGTCTGGAGGCAGCCGATGAGAGCGTCGAGCGCAGGTAGGAGAGGGAGGCGACGAAGTGGAGGTACGCGACGGCCCAAGGGGTCATCTCGAACTCCGACACCTTTCCGGTGGAGCCAAACTCAGAGGCGAGGAAGGAATTTTTAGCAAGGAGGTTACGTGTTGTGAAGACAACATATAGGCATGGGGTATGAAGGACAGTTCCCTAGTGTATGAGCTACTTTGCACTTTACCATTGTGACCGTACACTCTGTAAGAGATGCGGGTTGAAAACCCCCTTAGCTATTACTAACGGCCACTGACATTCTGTGAAGCGTTATGCTCTTATTGTTTCTGATGGCCACTGTCGCTTCGCTGAACATTATGCTCTTCGACCCTTGGTGTCCAAGTGGGGACTATGTCGATCCTATTTTAGCCAGAGAGTCCATGTGTTGGAGGTTTGTTCTTAAACTACATTCACTTAGAATGGTTAGGCTACCTTATCCGTTAGATATAGGAATTTTTGATTTGTGTACTTATACTTGATCGCGGACTAGTTTGCCACACTATGTCCATGTTTAGTTGTAGATGTGGTTCACTGCTTCGATAAAAAGGCACTGAACCTTGTTGTGGTCCGGATACTATATTAGATTCATGGCATGGAAAGATACTTCATTGTAGATTAGGGTGCCATCTTCTGTTCTTGTTTGGTTGGGAGGATGGTACACTAATTTAGGGGTGGAGTATTGGACCATGTTATGATCTGATTTGACTTATTATTATTGAGCAGTTTATATTAAGCTATATGGCATGCTTTTCTGTATCTTGTTACGTCCCTCTGAGAACCTGGTGATTTCTCCAAGTATGTGTTTCTTTACTTTTCATAGGTATCCTATCCTAGCCACAGTCGTGATCTTCTCTATTCCTTCGAAGATGACGTGCTCTTGGATCGTCCTTTGCTTCGCTTGACAAAAATTTTTATTTGTTATGTATTACTTCTCATTTAATATAGTTGGTAGTGGATTTGTCTCCGCCCTGTAGCCCCATTTTTTCTAAAAAATAAATATTTGCCATTCTCATAATTATCTATTATATTTTTTCAAATAGTTTTATAATTTAGAATATTATATATTTAATTTGTTTTATATGTTAAATACTTATTTTGTTTATAGTAATCATAACCTTTGAATTACTCATTTTATTTTCTTTCGCACTGGAAACCATTCTAATAGAAGTTCGAATCCGTTCTCTTCGGATATTGCTCGGTTTTCTTTTGACATCGTTTACGTCATACTGGTTTCCGGAAGAGTCCATTTTTCTATTAGCTAAACCTTTTCTTACCCTACCTTTGGACTCCTATTATGTTTTCTAGCCACCTTTATATAAACCAAGCCAAGCCAGCCACTCAGTTTAAGCCCATCAGCCTTTCATCTCAAACCAATCATTTAGGCTATAACCTAAACCCCCCCCCCCCCCCCCCCCCCAAAAAAAAATTCCTTAGCCAAAGTATTCATTGTCCTACCCATAAATTAACCAAGCCATAGGTTATTTCTGTTAACCCAACCAGTTACTGTTATAGTAGCCCATGGTCTAAAGCCATACATCTAGCAAAGCCCAATTTTTATCCAATAGACCTATCAACAAAGCTATATAGCCCACTCAACCAGATGAGCCCAACCATGATTCAGATCCATAGTTCGGGTTGGGTAACCAAACCCATTTGGATTTCCACCCGGCCCAATAGGAATATAAACTATCCCCATTCAGTTCTTTTCAGATCTAGTTGTCCACACGACCTTTCTTCCTACCTAATCGACGACAACGAGCAACAGAGCCTCGCCCAACCGACTTGACGCAGCGACGATCTTTTCGAGGCTTCCATGATACCGACTTTTACTGAACCATCACCACCGTTCACCTCCACCGACTTAACTCCACCCAATCCTTGCCGTTCGTCCTAACGGCCATCAGCCTCCGCCACGCCTATAAAAGTGGGAAAAAAGTGACCCCCACCTCATTCATTTTTTATCCCGATCTAGCGGTGAAGCCCTGTCACTTTTCGTCCCCATTCTTCTCCATGCGCATGAGTCATCGACCATGGCGAGATCAAGAATGGAGTACTCGGCGCTGAGCTAGGCAGCCTTATCGACTCATAGTTTCGACTCAATCTTCATGACAGGCGATCGATCGATCCATCAGACTCGTAATTTTGATCCGTGTCTCTTTTTTAGTTCTGTTTGGATGACCTTGTGCTGATCCTTCAGATTCTGAGTAAGTTCTTTGGATCTGCTCTTAGTTGTTTTCTCAACTTTGATGAGATCTCAGCTTATTACAATTTAGAATGCTTATGTGGTTTCATTTCCTTTTCGTGCATATGAATCGTTTGATGTATTGCTTGAAACAGTTCCCTGTCTAACCAGACACATGATGGGAGGTATTGCATACTGATGTTATGTTTGATGGATACATGTATATTGTTTCCTTCATTTGGGTCTATGTATGGAGAGTTCTTATTCAGTTGACGAGGATTTGTTATCGACATCCGTTCGTATCCTGGACACGAGTGGACAAGACACGATAGGATGTATGAGTATCAGTGTCAGGACACAAGCACGGGTAATCGTGTCCCACTCTAGGTGCAGACACGAAATAAAGGATGTTCGGCACTATAGAGCACATATTTGAATATTTACTGTTTACTGACCGTTAGAAAATAGGGTTGGGATTTTGGAGCTTGGGTTATGTTGACTACTATTACTTTCATGTTTGGGTAAATTCATATTATCTGGGTCGAGCCAGGTAGTAGATACAGATGCCTGGGCTACATTAATAGACAGAGAATAGTTACTTGGCCTAATTAGTGGTTGAACGATTCAGTTATGAATTAGTCCTTTGGATTAGGTAATATGGATTTTGTTAGACCTGGGACTAGCTATTTGATAAAAACTGGTCTTGAATTGATGTAAAACAGTTATGTATCTTGGGCCTACAATTTTGGGCCTTTAAGAGTCATCATAATTTGGGTAGTTATGGATCCTTAGAACAAATGTGAGGCCAGTTAAGAGCCTATTGAGTTAGGCCAGAAATTGAATTATTTAAAGCATGAGTATGAATTAATTTTATCAACTTGGGTGGCTTTTGGCTTATATCTAAGGATTCCAGCATAATTAGATTATTAGATAAGTAGATAAGTATTATCTAGCTAAGGAATTACACATACTAGGTTATGAGTATTGGGAATGCTTATAATTGCATTTCCCTATTTTTAGGTGATCCAGAGACATTGCCTTTCTCAGGAAAGAGGAAAGTACATGTATTTCAATTTTACTGCCACATTGCATGCATGAGCTCACACTTGTCGGTATTTCTTTTACTTGCTTTATTTGTTTCACTTGCTTGCATGATTCTCGTGTCGGGTGGAGGACATTCTAAAACATGTGAGAGACTAATATTGGACAACTCGTGACTGATAGCATATTTTATGTGCCTGATGTCCATTACATACGTGACAGATAGCATTGTAGTCAGACATGCCTGATTATTAGGTAACTGATAGAATTGTCATTAGGCGTGCTTGATTCTTACATGACTAATAGCATATTATTCATTTAATATGCCTGATACATATTAGTTCTCACATATTGGTGATGTCCAATTACACATGTTCATATCGCTAGTGCATACTCTGTTTACTTCTCATATTTACCTTTTTTTTTAGTTTTTCTTGCTTTACTTGTTTTCTTGATATCTTGTTGGTAAGTATTATTGATTTACATTGTGCTTTGCTCCATTCTGACTGGATCGTTAATTACAGGAGAAATAGATCCTTTATAGTGTTATGACCAGCATAGAGACCTAGTAGTGGAGCTTACTCCGGATGCTGAGATGTAGATTCATGTATAGGATATTGACTGGATGTATGGTTACTGAATGTAGAAGCATGGAATTTTAGGACGCATTTATGTGCCAGAATTTCTATGCGCTCAAATACTATTCAGAATATGCGCCAGGGAATTCAAACGAAGTACTTGGCACAACAAGATAGCAAAAGTATAGACAGCAAAAGAAGTATTTTATTTTCATATAAAAGTCTATTACATGTCTAAAAGGCTTTACAAAGGAGAATTTTTATAAAAAGAAAGATCCTAAAACTATAGCCAGGCGCAGCAAACTGCCATGCGCCCTCCCACCAGGCGCATCATCAGTCAGGCGCATCACTTCAGCGTCTCAGTCAGGCGTGTCTCTTCAGCGTCTCAGTCAGGCGCAGCCTTCAGCGTTTCAGTCAGGCGCATCTCTTCATCATCTCAGTTATGCGCATCATGAAGTCTCAGCATATGCGCCTTACTTCGACCCGATCAAATGCTTCGACTAATGAAGCATTTATTGAGCAGAACATGAGTGGGCGATCAACCCCACTCTTGCAGGAGGAAGAGCTCTCCAAAGCCCAAGGAAGAGAAGAGCACCGCAATCGATCCGCGGCTAAAGGAGCAGCTTTCAACATAACCAGAATGGGCAACACCCACTCTGGCAGGAGAAAGAGCTCTCCAAAGTCGGGAGCACCACAATTTCGATCTGCGGCTCTTCCAGCATAAAGGGGACAGGGTTCGAGCATCCCGATCTTTGGATGAAACATGTAACTTCCGCCTGCCTCAGAAGCCCTCGACCCCGACTTTTGGATGTAAGAGTCACCTTTACGAGTGCATGAATAAAGACAATGCGTCGCATCTTCATCCTCGGGAGCACGTCAACTGAGTGTGCTCGAGCAAACAAGTTCATTCGGGAAGACGTGAGAGAACGAGAAGCAAACTCTCTCATTGCTGCTATTTATAGGCCGGGCAAATCAAACCCATGCGCCAAGTGGCGGGCTCTCCGAATCCCGTGCAATGAATTTGCATTTATGGTGATGAACCTGACGCTTCGAATTCAGCCAAGTCAAAACGGCTATTTAAAGCACTTAAAGAACACAAAAGTCGGACCAATAAAAATGCGTCATGCAAACGGATGCGCCGGTCAGACACCGCGCATCGTACAGACGCGTCCGTCGGTTCCAAAGCACACCGTATGGATGCGCCCAACAGAGCACAGATCCATGCGTCCTAATCAACATGGACCCATGTGCCCATTTCGGCTCGTCACCCATCTAGCAATTAATGCTCAAGTGACAGAGTTGGCAGCACGTCCCCCGAGGACTGGACAGTTAGCAGCTTTTTTCAGAAGACGAAGCGTCACTGACATCAGCATCATCATTACTTTCCTCCGACGGTTATGACCTACGTGGCCGACCAACCACTCGCATGCGCCTCATCGGCCATGCGCCCGAAGACTCGCATGCGCCTCAAAAGCCGTGCGTCCAGACTAGTTCGCGACTCCTGAAAGTTGTGAGCCAAAGTCTTCTCATGCGTCCAATTCCAGGCGCATCCTATCAGATCACTCTCCACCAAATCTGAGATCTTTGAGCAACGGGCGTGCACCACGTGTCCTTTGACTCAATTCAGCCTATGAAGGGGTGCTAATCACCCAAGATCTCAGCAACCGAAAGATTCTCTCCCCTGCTACGTGTCAACTCACAAATGCAGTATGAAGGATTCAACCCACAAATGATGGTGCATCATCCATGCGCCTCCCGCAGCTTCAACCACGTGGCGTCCCCACGTACAGGCGCATTCGACATATGTGCGCATGAGCAGCCAGCCTGCAAGCTATAAGTAGAGGGATCATTTCCTTCTTCCACACATACGGACCACGTAATATACATACATACACAGACAGAAAAAGGCATCAGAGTTATCATCCACCAAGATCGGAAGAGACACTCAACGTCTTCTTCCCATCTGCAAACTCCGGCACCCAGAGCAACTCAGACCTTCAGAGAACCGAGAACCGTCGTCAGATCGTCAACAGAGTCAACGCATTACCACTCGTTCCATCGACACAGGGACCCAGATAAACAAAAGTGTTCTCCTAGGACTACATCTAAGTCCTACATTGTAACACTGTTCTGTTTGTAATTAAAATTTGCAATAAAAAGATTTTAATGGCAAATACTGAGTATATGTTATTGGTTTAGATAGTCTTCATATTCCTTACGGGCTTTGTACCCGGATATTCATCTATAAGGTTGTAATAACGGTATAGTTATTTGTGATGGCTTCGTATTAGTAGGTATATCGTAGTAGATGATGTGATGAGTCTACACTATTATTGATGATGACTAGACTAGACGGCTGACTACCGCTGTCAACGATAGCGTAGATCGGGCATGACTCGATTCGTACCCGATTATTCAGGAGCAAATTGTAACAAGTTTTTGTGGTGGCCCATGCAGGTCCTATCTAATGGTGCTTAGGACTAGAGTATCATTAGGAGCCTGCAAAATAGGAAACTCATCACAGCATAGGCCGATGGTTGCACATTTTACTATCTATACTGTTTTCTAAATTTTCTGTAGTGTTTCCTACAAGGTTGTAGTTATAATTCCATGACTATTGGAAATTATCCTCCTCCATCATATTCTAACATCCATTAGGATCTAGGCTTCCTTGCTATTTAGCGATTAAAGTCAGATTTTCCAAACTCCTCCTTTAGCAAGCCTATTAATAGACCATTTCAATTTCTCTATTGGTTTTAATCAGATTCCTACTTATCAATCTCTATTTAGAATCTAGAACTATTCACTATTTAGAGTTTCAACTCCTCATTTAGCAAGTTTATTGAACCTCTTAAATAGCTTTTTCAAACTTCTCCATTAATTTTGGTTAAGAATCCTATTTGATTTTCTCTAACCATTCCAAACATAAGTATTTCATTTAGAGCCATAGAGCTCATATACTAGTTATTTGGTCTGACCTTTCCAAAAAACTTTCCATTAGCCATAAGGAATTATTTTCCCTAAATAATTCAAGTACATGACAACATTATCTAAGCAATTTCCAAGAGCAAATAATAATTCCATCATTGGTTTCTTCCACTCAAAACTTCACCGTTTATATTCGCCTTGAATCCAACTCAATTAGACATAGTCGGATTTTTGATCACACTGGTGTCTATTTGCTTCTGACCTCGATCTTTGAATATCAGAGGACAGTTGGGGGAGCAGATGCATTTTTTGCTTAATACATCCTTATGATTCTTTTCTTTTATTTATAGTCTATCCCTGATTCTCAAGAACAGATATTTGCACTGATACTACATGTCATTCCTAGTGTGGTTGAATCTCCTTAGTAAATCGGAAAGCTTGCTTGAATTTGAATTATCAAGGTGCTTTTTTGAGACTCCCATGGATAAAGTTGAGAGAATATTCGGTGACCTACTATGGCATGGCAGCAGCATACTACAGCCAATTATCTGAATCATGAAAACTATGAGTTCACTGCAGCCAACATTACCCTAGCGAGGCATAGACTTTAAGTTGAAATAATTTCAGGTATGTATAGATTTTTTTATAGTATTGAGACTATGTCTTAGATACATCATGTGGCGACCACTTGAGATGCTCTGTTAATATCATTTAAAATGTATAAAGTTTAAAGATTATTCAGTACTTATTATTCTTGAGTCACGGAGCCAAGGGTTCACTGCAGCTAGATGTACACTGGCGGGGCATAAATTCTATGTAAAGAGATTTCGGATATGTCACGACCCGCATCCTGAGGAAGGGCAAGAGAACGTAGGTACATCCAGCCTACGCCGCAGTGTCGGCGGTAGAACGCTGTAATAGTTCGTCTATAACATCTAACATCTAACATCAATATGTTATAAACATATCATCTCTGTACGGAGGTATAATATAACATCTCAACTCTATATCTCAATCACAAGTCTAGGAAAGATAGAGCACGATATGGAATCAGATAAAAGGAAGAAACTGAATATAAATAGAGTTATCACAAACAATCAGAACAATCCGATACAAACTGAAAACTATAAATACTAGACTAGATTAGGCACCCTCTACTGAGCTAGATGCTCCTCGGGCTCCTGAAGGTCACCCTCATGTGCCCCATAGAAGGTAGGGCTGTCACCATCATCATCTGTAATATTTTTAACAGGTCCAGTCAGGACAGAAGCGAGCACAATACATCTCATGCAGTTCATATCATGTTGGAAAATATAAAGCATGCAAAGAGTAAGATACATGGACTGTAAAGAAATATATATGAAAACGAGAGAGATTTGATAACTGAAAATATCTATATATATAATAAGTAAGAACTGTAAGTAACCTGTGATTTAGAGCATGAGATGGTTATATAAACGGTTTAGGACATATACAAGATTTCACAAGATTGTACAAGATTTCACAAGGTTCACAAGATTATATAACATGGGATTTGATCACATAACCATTTCCTACTCACCCTCCCCAATCAATACACAAGGATCCAGTCAAGTTACGTTACCTTGTACAAGAGATTTTTATCATGTTTGCTCACGTGATCATGAGAGTACAAGATTGCACAAGAGTATACATGAAAGCGGTGTACATGAAATACAAGATGTTCGTGAAAAGCACATGACAACTGTATCTGATGCACTCCGAGGGAGATAACATCGCATGAAAAGATCCATATAGTACAAATCTGTGATAATAACGTGACAGCATCATGTAAAGTAATCTAGAGCAAGAATATAAATCCTGACAAGTATGAAATGATCAGAGAATGTACTTACCTGTCATCCTGTATGACTGATATGAATAGATGTCCGAACTAGTATCACAGAGTCCTATTTAGAGTAAAACAGGTTATTAAGTACTCAAATTGTAATAATGGAAATGTACCATGCAAACTACATGATTCTAAGTCTAACTAGGTCAAAGTCAACTCTTGGTCAACTATCTAGGTCAAACTAGGTCACACTTGGTCCAATCAAGTCTAATCTAGGTTAAGTCAACTCTTGGGCCTAACCAAGCCTAGACTAGCACTCACACACAATCTCAAGGCTAACACAAGCTATCAACACACCATACATATATATATATATATATATATATATATATATATATATATATATATATATATATATATATATTTTTTTTTTTTTTTTTTTTTTTTATATATATATATATATATATATATATATATATATATATTTTTTTTTTTTTTTTATATATATACATACAATGTACACACAAGTCATGCATAGGTTAAGGGTCTATATTACAAGGCATGACACATATTCAAATGTAAATAATAGAGGGTGTGTGTGTAGTGAGTATATATAAGGGTGGTGAACATTAAGAGGTAATGTGTACTTGTATGTATTGGGATATAGTGTTATGGCAAAGGATTAGTGAACTTAGTGAAACAGAGTGTCAAGTGGCATATGGCAAATTAGGGTGTGTGTGTGTGTATAACATACAAGGTTAAGTGGTATGTGTCAAATGAGAAAGGGGGATATAGTGCCTCATGAGAATGTGTGTGTGTGTGTGAATACATGTTATGTTCTGTGTGTGTGGGAAGAAATATAAATGGGTTAGTTAACAATAGGGTGATGCTCAGGTTAAAGGTTAGGTTAGACACTATCAATACCCACATCATTTCAGATTTCATGATTTTTAATATGAATGTTCAAATTCCCAATTCAAGTCTCATAATCAAACCAAACCACTAATCAGTTTTCTATATAAACAACCTCAATTTTTTTTTTATATAAACAATCTCAGTTTTCTATATTAACGAATCTCAGATTTCTTTTGAACATCAGTAAACTCGAACTCAATATCAATCCAGTTTAAACATTCAAACCCAGGTTCATTCCTCTAACTCTCAACACTCTGAATCCTATCATCCACCCTAACACTCCACTAAAGTTTCTAACTAATATGTGATCCTACATCTCATTATAACACTCATATGTTTCTGAACTCTCAAGTATTTTACTGATATGTGCCTCACTCCCAAATATTTATACCTAACGTCTAACTCACATATCTGTCAATAACACTAAACACACATCACACACTCATGCATATACATAGTTACATAGGCACACACACACACACACACACACACACACATATATATATATATATATATATATATATATATATATATATATATATATATATGTGAACTAGGAAAGGGTGTCACTGTGTCATAAGTGTGTCTAAACAGTATCAAATTTGTATCACAAAGTGGTGTCAGAACCTGTACAGCAAGGGGGTGTGGTGCGTGTGTGTGTCGAATGGGTTTGGATACAGTGTGTCCAATCAAACCTTTCATGTTCGTGTCAGGGTGTCAAGCAAGTGTCTAGGTGTCTACTGAACCAATGGGTTCGTGTCCAAGGGGTGTCCAACAGGTCAAATCAAAAGTCTAAATAGGCATCAGAGGACAGTGCATTGCACTGTCTCGTGCACGTGTGCCGTACTCAATAGGACACGACGTGTCCTATCCTAGGTCTCGTGGTCAAGTCTAGAGCTAGTTCAAGTCTAGGGGTTTGTGTCTAACACCCTAAAATGGGTCAAAGTGTCGCCGTGTCCAAGAATCAAACCCGTGTCAGTGGGCTCTTACGCGCGCGTGTGTGTGTGTGCGACCCGTGCAGTCGAGTTTTCTCTCAAACCGCTCGATAATATCTCCTCAAATTTTATGTGCACAGTGTCAGTGATTGCCCGCACCCACCCACCAATTTTCAGGTGTCGAGGTGCCGTGTCGTGTCCGCTAGGATACTCGAGCAGCAGGGCAGCCGTACGAGCCCCGTGCGGTGTCTCGTGCTGCGTGTCCAAGCCCCTAAACCATGTCCAAACTATACTAAAATTGACTCAGTCGATTAGGGTTGTAATATACACATGTTAGGCTACACATACATGTAATTAGTTTTGAAAATTACCAAAATCTATTTCTATGTGACATTTCATCGAACACGCATTTAAATACACCGATACGTGTCCGATACGGACACGTAATGGACACGATTTCCTACCAAACTTGGGCTACACCTAGGGGAACCCTAAATGAATGCATCTATGGAAAGAAATTGGGAATTTATTAGGGTTTGATAGGTTTGACCTATTGAGTGTTCAAACTCAATGTAAAGAGCCTCTTCTTGATGTCTTCCTCGATTTGCTACGGTTCAAACGTCCTCAAACCTCGCTAGCAAGCACCCACAAGTCTTCTCTAATGTTGGGGATGATGATGTAATTGATTTGACTCAATTTGGGCTCAATTGGGAGAAGTTTAGGGAAGAACAAAGTAGGGTTCTTCTAGGTTTTTTAAAAATAGGTCAAGGCTTCTTAGTGTGACACTTATAGGAGGGGGGGGGGGGCTTGTATGGCTGTTCATCTAAGGAAATTAGTGTTTTGCAATAGCTAGATGTGTGGCTAGGAGTTGTCCACCCAATTCTAAGCCTTCCTATTGGTTCAAGTAGTCATAAGGCTTCTTTTTCATAAATATCCTAAGAGTAATTATCCTACTTAGAAATATCTAGATATTGTCATTACTAGGTTATCCTAATCAAGATTCAAAACTCAAGGCTAACCTAGATTAGGCTAAACTTCTAGGTCAAGTCTCAAATAATTAGCTAGCACAATATTTAATTAATCAAATTACAATTTCACAAAATTGTCAAAATGACCAAAATACTCCTAGGCTAAAAAGTTGTAATTTGTCATCCCAATCACATGACTAGACTCCCTTGGTCATGGTTAGTCTCTAGGCTTAGCAAATTCTAGGGTTACACTAGTCAACCATCAAAATCACAAGTCGTGGTTTTAAATAGTTTTAAATAAATCAAAAATCACCAAAAATTATAAAATGGTTTAAATAATTTATTAAATAATTAAAAATACAAAAGTTCAAAATTATCCTCATTTTAGAAACTGGGTGCTACAAGTCTACCCTCCTTAGAAAAATTTTGTCCTCGAAATTAAGATGGTCATACTCGTCCTAGGTCAAACCCCCAACAATCAAGGTCGAAGCCTCTTCCTAGCAGCACACAAGATCTACAAGTAAGATATGGGTAGTAGGCTTACAATGGGTCATGTCCAAAATTTGGCTCGACAGGTTTAGGTTGAAAAGGTGTCCCCAATTCGAGTCGAAAATAAAAGCGACCCAGTGGGGTAAATCAATATAGGATCTTGTGTCAGGAAAGTCGTGTGAAGCAATTGAAGCACAAGATGATGTGTCCGAGTGGGACACGAAGGTCATAGGTGTAGGGTATCATGTTTAGGTCATGCATGTGAAATCGGTTTTGGGAAAATAACTAGTCTTGTGCTCATAAATTAAAAGTCACGGTAATGTGCATATGATAATCATAATTTAAGTGGAAATGGTCGAATGGCCTAAATTGGACCGGAAGTTGTGATACAAAAGTAGTACAAGGGAACAAGTTGAGTGGGGCAGACTCTGGTCATGAGTGCCAGACTGGGAAGATAAGGAAAACAATGAATCAATCAGGGCTGTTAGGCAGTATCATCTTATATGAAACTGGAAACTGGCTGCAATGGTCACCATTCTAAGGTCAGAAGTACACTATCAATTCTAAGTCAAAAAGTCCTAACACAAATCATCAATTCATTATATTTAGAAGAAATTTATATTAAAGGAAGTTACATAAAGGATTATACTAACAACTAAAACTACTACTACTCCTAAGTTAATTTAAGAAGAACAAACAATAATTTTTTTTTTTGAAAAAAGACTGAATTAAAAAGGTAGAATGATATTTTATAAACCTTCTTGAGATAAAAATCTGATAATCATATGCGTCTGTCCAAAATTATGATACTCAGAATCTTCGTCATACTAGTAAGCAAGGCTACGATATTCACAAAGTCCTCGACTAAGGTACATACCTCTAGAATCATGGTATTTAAAATTTTTGCATTGCCGTATGCTTGGCCGCAAAAACCTTAAATTCCTACACCCAAAAAATATATCCAAAATCAGACTGTATGTCCTCACCATGCTTGCTAATGTGACTGTAAAAGATTCTAGATTCCATAAAAAAGTTGACCTAGCCCATACGATTCATCTTGGTAGAATATTTCAAATTAACCTTGATTACCAAGAATCAAATTCACCAACAAACAATGAAGATAAACAGAAGCTGTTGGAATCGAATTTCGAGATATTCATAATGAGATTCTCAAGGGTCATCCAAGAAATCTCTCAAGTAGTCCTAACGGTGATTGAGTAACTCTCTATACTGCCTAATCCTATATCCTAACAGCAGGCTCGTAGCAGCACCCTAAGTCGAGCACCACTACGAAATCACATTAGTTATGACTCTGACCTGCATGGGCCACCACAAAAATGTGTCACGACCCGCATCCTGAGGAAGGGCACAAGAACGTGGGTACGTCCAGCCTACGTCACAGTGTCGGCGGTAGAACGCTGTATAGTTCGCCTATAACATCTAACATCAATATGATATAAACATATCATCTCCGCACGGAGGTATAATATAACATCTCAACTCTATATCTCAATCACAAGTCTAGGAAAGATAAAGCACGATATGGAATCAGATAAAAGGAAGAAACTGAATATAAATAAAGTTATCACACCACACAAAATAGATGTTCAACACAAATAAATACAAGTCCTGAAATATAACTAAGTCTCAACTAACAATCGGAACAATCTGATACAAACTGAAAACTATAAATACTAGACTAGACTAGGCACCCTCTATTGAGCTAGATGCTCCTCGGGCTCCTGAAGGTCATCCTCATGTGCCCCATAGAAGGTAGGACAGTCACCATCATCATCTATAATATTTTCAACAGGTCCAGTCAGGACAGGAGCGAGCACAATACATCTCACGCAGTTCATATCATATTGGAAAATATAAAGCATGCAAAGAGTAAGATAAATGGACTTAAAAAAAAATATAAAAACGAGAAAGATTTGATAACTGGAAATATCTATATATATATGATAAGTAAGAACTGTAAGTAACCTGTGATTTAGAGCATGAGATGGTTATATAAACGGTTTAGGACATATACAAGTTTTCACAAGATTGTACAAGATTTCACAAGGTTCACAAGATTGTACAAGATGGGATTTGATCACATTACCATTTCCTACTCACCCTCCCCAATCAATACATAAGGATCCAGTCAAGTTACGTTACCTTGTACAAGAGGTTTTTATCATGTTTGCTCACGTGATCATGAGAGTACAAGATTGCACAAGAGTATACATGAAAGCGGTGTGCATGAAATACAAGATATTCATGAAAAGCATATGACAACTGTATCTGATGCACTCCGAGGGAGATAACATCGCATGACAAGATCCATATAGTACCAATCCGTGATAATAACGTGACAGCATCATGTAAAGTAATCTAGAGCAAGAATATAAATCCTCACAAGTATGAAATGATCAGAGAATTTACTCGCCTGTCACCATGTATGACTGATATGAATAGATGTCCAAACTGGTGTCACATAGTCCTATTTAGAGTAAAACAGGTTATTAAGTACTCAAATTGTAATAATGGAAATCTACCATGCAAACTACATGATTCTAATTCGAACTAGGTCAAAGTCAACTCTTGGTCAACTGTCTAGGTCAAACTAGGTCACACTTGGTCCAATCAAGTCTAATCTAGGTTAAGTCAACTCTTGGGCCTAACCAAGCCTAGACTAGCACTCACACACAATCTCAAGGCTAACACAAGCTATCAAAACATCATACATATATATTTATATATATATACATACAAGGTACACACAAGTCATGCATAGGTTAAGGGTCTATATTACAAGGCATGACACATATTCAAATGTAAATAATAGAGGGTGTGTGTGTAGTGAGTATATATATAAGGGTGGTGAACATTAAGAGGTAATGTGTACTTGTATGTATAGGGATATAGTGTTATGGCAAAGGATTAGTGAACTTAGTGAAACAGAGTGTCAAGTGGCATATGGCAAATTAGGGTGTGTGTGTGTGTATAACATGCAAGGTTAAGTGGTATGTGTCAAATGAGAAAGGGGGATATAGTGCCTCATGAGAATGTGTGTGTGTGTGTGTGAATACATGTTATGTTCTGTGTGTGGGAAGCAATGTAAATGTGTTAGTTAACAATAGGGTGATGCTCAGGTTCAAGGTTAGGTTAGACACTATCAATACCCACATCATTTCAGATTTCATGGTTTTTAATATGAATGTTCAAATTCCCAATTCAAGTCTCATAATCAAACCAAACCACTAATCAATTTTCTATATAAACAACCTCAATTTTTTGTGATATAAACAATCTCAGTTTTCTATATTAACCAATCTCATATTTCTTTTGAACATCAGTAAACTCGAACTCAATATCAATCCAGTTTAAACATTCAAACCCAGGTTCATTCATCTAACTCTCAACACTCTGAATCCTATCATCCACCCTAACACTCCACTAAAGTTTCTAACTAATATGTGATCCTACCTCTCATCATAACACTTATATGTTTCTGAACTCTCAAGTATTTTACTGATATGTGCCTCACTCCCAAATATTTATACCTAACCTCTAACTCACATATTTGTCAATGACACTAAACACACATCTCGTGCACATATATATATATATATATATATATATATATATATATATATATATATATATATATATATATATAAACTTGGAAAGGGTGTCACTGTGTCACAAGTGTGTCTAAACAATATCAAATTTGTATCACAAAGCGGTGTCAGAACCTGTACAGCAAGGGGGTGTGGTGCGTGTGCGTGTCTAATGGGTTTGGATACAGTGTGTCCAATCAAACCTCTCGTGTTCATGTCAGGGTGTCAAGCAAGTGTCTAGGTGTCTACTGAACCAATGGGTTCGTGTCTAAGTGGTGTCCAACAGGTCCAATCAAAAGTCGAAATAGGCATCAGAGGACAGTGCAGTGCACTGTCTCGTACACGTGTGTCGCACTCAATAGGACACAACATGTCCTATCCTAGGTCTCGTGGTCAAGTCTAGAGCTAGGTCAAGTCTAAGGATTCGTGTCTAACACCCTGAAATGGGTCAAAGTGTCGTCGTGTCCAAGAATCAAACCCGTGTCAGTGGGCTCTCACGCGCGCGCGCGTGTGTGTGTGCGACCCGTACAGTAGGGTTTTCTCTCAAACCGCTCGATAATATCTCCTCAAATTTTATGTGCACAGTGTCAGTGATTGCCCGCGCCCACCCACCAATTTTTAAGTGTCGGGGTGCCGTGTCGTGTCCGCTAGAATACCCGAGCAGCAGGACAGCCGTACGAGACCCGTACGGTGTCTCGTCCTACGTGTCCAAGCCCCTAAACCGTGTCCAAACTATACTAAATTTGAATCAGTCGATTAGGGTTATAATATACATATGTTAGGCTACACATACATGTAATTAGTTTTGAAAATTACCAAAATCCATTTCTATGTGACATTTCATCGAACACGCATTTAAATACACCGATACGTGTCTGATACGGACACGTAATGGACACAATTTCCTACCAAACTTGGGCTACACCTAGGGGAACCCTAAATGAATGCATCTATGGAAAGAAATTGGAAATTTATTAGGGTTTGATAGGTTTTACCTATTGAGTGTTCAAACTGAATGTAAAGAGCCTCGTCTTGATGTCTTCCTCGATTTGCTACAGTTCAAACGTCCTCAAACCTCGCTAGCAAGCACCAACAAGTCTCCTCTAATGTTGGGGATGATGATGCAATTGATTTGACTCAATTTGGGCTCAATTTGGATTAATTGGGAGAAGTTTAGGGAAGAACAAAGTAGGGTTCTTCTAGGTTGTTTAAAAATAGGCAAAGGCTTCTTAGTGTGACACTTATAGGAGGGAGGGCTTGTATGGCTGTTCATCTAAGGAAATTAGGGTTTTGCAATAGCTAGATGTGTGGCTAGGAGTTGTCCACCCAATTCTAAGCCTTCTTATTGGTTCAACTAGTCATAAGGCTTCTTTTTCATAAATATCCTAAGAGTAAATATCCTACTTTGAAATATTTAGATATCGTCATTACTAGGTTATCCTAATCAAGATTCTAAACTCAAGGCTAACCTAGATTAGGCTAAACTTCTAGGTCAAGTCTCAAATAATTAGCTAGCACAATATTTAATTAATCAAATTACAATTTCATAAAATTGTCAAAATGACCAAAATATTCCTAGGCTAAAAAGTTGTAATTTGTCATCCTAATCACATGACTAGGCTCCCTTGGTCATGGTTAGTCTCTAGGCTTAGCAAATTCTAGGGTTACACTAGTCAACCATCAAAATCACAAGTCGTGATTTTAAATAGTTTTAAATAAATCAAAAATCACCAAAAATCATAAAATGGTTTAAATAACATTATTAAATAATTAAAAATACAAAATTTCAAAATTACCCTCATTTTAGAAATTGGGTGCTACAGGATATGCATGGGTTCCGGATACTATTGAGACTATATCCATGTCCTGAATTTCTATTGTTTGACCTCTTATCACCATTGGAAAACTATACCGAAATTAGTTTGATTTTGTCCTAACATGAAGATTTTATTCTTAGCAACTCTCAGGGATTACTTATTATACCATATCCAATAGGAATAAGGATTCATCTAGATTTTTTACTTGATTCTCCCTAGAGTTTATTAAGACCAATTCAAATATCTTTTGGCCAATCTCTTTTATGCCTGAAACTAGTATGTGTTGCATATGTTGTCAATTACATGTTTTTGGATAGCTATGTATTACTTTGCAAATGGCTATTTATATACTAGATAGTTAATATACATTTTGCAGGTGATTATGGATATATCTTTACAGGGAAGCATAAATAGTTACCTATCAACCCTGTTAGCTCATTTCTAGTAAAGGTGTCATTGGGATCCATAGTTTTCCAATAAGGTTAAACATGATAGGGTAGACAGGTAGTAGATTAAGACTATGTGTAAGCAAGTTGGCGATACATTTTGAGAGGCTTTAGGGCTTATGGATCATTCAGGGGGAAGCTGATAGAATCGTTATTGGTGATATTAGATTCGAGCAAAAGAAGAAATATGATAGTTTTGATTTTTATAATTTAAGGCAAGAAAAGGAATTATGGATAGTATAGAAATCCATAAGATTATCAAGGGGTGGTGAAGGAAGATTAGGATTTGATAAGCTTCTTCTGCAGATAAAGAAAGTTTTGGAACTATGATTTGGACTGGACAATATAAGGATTGAGATGAGATTGGAGGTATACAACCGTAGAAAGGATTCATAGGAATAGTTGTCGGAGTAATAATGAGAAATTAAGACTAGAATATTAGCATACAACTCTTAGATTAGATGGATAGTGATTAAAGAAAAGAAAGGCCATTAAGTTGAGATTTTGTTTGAAGATTAACAAAGGTTGGGATTCAATTTGATCAGATTCATGTCATTGTAAGAAATATTTTTTGGAGATATGATGATAAAGAGATATTCAAATTTGCTTAAGGAGTTAACCACCAGCTTTTGAGGATTAAGATTTCGGATGCACATATCATGAGTCGACTTGGTAATGATTTATCGACAGTTGAGATTGTAACCTTGATGAAGTCAAAAAATAGGAGTGAAAGTTGATGTCTAGGAAGTGGTTTGATTTAAGAAAAAATGGCAAATTATATGGAACTGTTGGACAGAATTTGATTTAATCAAATTAGATATATTCCTTGGTTCCAGATAGAATTAGTTATAGTGCCTAGGTAGTTACCCAAGATTTCTTGGTGCTGAAAGTTCAGCGAGCTTAGAAGATTGGTCAGCAAGGTGTTAATGAGATTAATTTCTTCCTACATATCTTACCTCAAATCGCCTTTTGATTTTTTTTATCTTCTTAATTGACCGTCATTTAACCCTCAATGAAAACGTATTATCAAACTTCACTTCTATCTTGGTCCTGGTCATATTATTATTATCTTCATCATCATGCTTAAATTTTGAATGATGATCATTTCTAGATAACGATTCTTAAATCATGATTATATGATTTTCGAACGCGACTAGATTACTTTCTACCGTAGATCGTGCCCTGAGGAGTTTGCTTTTGAATTAGTTGTAACTTGACCTCTAATTACGCCTCCAAATTTTGAGCATTCTTTCAATTCTATCCTAGAATCTGGTTATATTCAATTCCTGATCATGCCAATTGGCGTTATTTCAATTACTGTTTTGATCACGTCTGTAGTAACCCTAGAGGCGGGGTGAATAGAGTCAAGCTAACTAATCAAGCACTTAGCACAAGCTAATGGGCAATTTAAAAATATAAGTGCAAGAGAAGAAGCAACAACAATACCGACACACGATATATCCTGGTATCCTCCCAAGGGGCACTCCATTCCCGGAACTCTCTCCGACTTTAATCCACTATTTGCGTAAATAGTTACACACGAGTTTGGATCCGAAGAACTCGTCAACTTCAACACGAGTTTGGATCCGAAGAACTCGCCAACTTCTTACACGAGAGCTTTAGTCCGAAGGCCTCTCCGACTTCAACCGAGAGTTTGGATACGAAGACTCTCCAACTTCAACCGAGAGTTTGGATCCGAAGGCTCTCCAACTTCAACCGAGAGTTTGGATCCGAAGACTCTCCAACTTCAACCTTTCACAATAGGTTTTGATCTTCTTATACAACAAGATGAAGATTTTAGTTTTCAACTCAATAACTCTAACACAATTTATGGATGGCAAATGAAAGCTTTGTAGAGTTGTTTATGGATAGGCTTTGGTGGTTTAAAAAAATTTAGGCTCAAAGCATCATCCTTGAATGAAGGGGTTCAAGGCTATTTATAACCAAAGCATTGAAAGGAGCTCAAAGGCAACTTTTTAGTCAGCGATCGGTATACCGTCGGTACGAACCGGTATACCGTCGAAATACTGTCTGGAATTACAACGGCTAGAAATATAGTCGTTGGGATCATTAAATGTTCGAAATCCGACCGTTGGATTTTCAACGTTACAGAATCGGTATACCGTAGGTATTGATCGGTATTTCATCGGTATGCTGATTTTGTAGACAGAAACTTTCTGTGAACAAAAATTGGTATACCGTCGATATAGATCGATATACCGTCGGTATGCCAATTTTCATCCGAAAATGATCCTGGGCTAATTTTTACCCTAGCTTTCGATTTTTCTATCCATTTTTTATGTTTACAATTATTCTTAAGACTCATTACAGACTCCAGATATACTGTAGCAGGTGCAGGCTTCTTCAGAGTCTTGAAATAATGATGGCATGGCATGGCTTATTTTCTTGATAGATGTTGGCTTCCTCCTTGACGTCACTGTCCAAAGATATCCAGTTTGTGAAACTGAATACCTTTCAGGAGCTTTGCCCCCGAACCCCCGACGAGGGGCGCTGCCCCTCGACCCCCGTCCGCTGACCGGGCAGCAAAACACCCGAGTGCGTGGCTCCGGAGATGTCGTCGGGTGGTTCAGAAAAATCTTGTGGGATCCTTCGTCTTTGGCCCACCATGATTTCTTTATTGCATATGTCCACATTGATCTTGCTTATTGCTTTTCTGTATGCACATGTTAGACGAACAAAGCAATATACATGTAGCAAATATGATAAGATAAAGCACAGTAGGACAATGCTAAGTTTAAGTATAAGAGCTATAGTGATAGCATAAATATTAGTGATATCATAATGTTAAACTTAATTGAATAACCATAATCAAAACATAGTTTTGATTTTGGTAACTCAATTAAATTTAAGATATATATAATAAAAAATCATATCACTAATAAGTAAAATAATAAGCATATATCACCAAAGGTATAAGTATAAGTAGAAATGCTATAGTGATAGTATGAATATTAGTGATAATGAAATGCTAAACTAAACAGATTAACCATATTCAAAAATATGATACAATCATTGGGCCAACAATGTCATTTCTATAGTTGATTGTGCTTAGGCAATTTTTGTTTCTTGCTGTAACTATATTTATCGTGCCTAATTAATTTTTTTTAAATTGAGCATCATTTTTGTCTTAATAGTGCCTAAACGATTTAGTTAATCTTCGATACTATTCTAGCATTTGATTTTATTTCGCTCATGCCTAAATTTGATTCCGGATAATGCCAGTTCCAAATTCCTGATTTTGATCGCGTTATTTCTATGTTTGCTAATGCTCAGGCAGTTTTTTCCTATACTTGATCATGCCTAAATTTCGATCCCAGATCGTATACCTAACTTTGAATATATCATGCGTAGATGATATTGACTATGACTAACTAGTCATGACTAGATAATTTTATCTACCGCGACTATTTGATCGTGCCTAAAACTATTTCAACCTTGGTCATATCAAAATAATTTTGAATATAATCGTGTTTATACGATTATTCTTTTATATACTTGTTCCTGTATGATTTTTGATTCTATTAGCTATGATTAGATTTTAATCATTGATTATGCTTAATCGTACCAATTCATTTCAAATTATTTATGTGCCAAATCATGTTACTTCTTAAATTTCGAGGACAAAATTTTTCTAAGGTGGATAGATTTGTAGCCCTATTTTCCCTAAAAATAAAGATTTTCCATTCTCATAATTATGTATTATATTTTTTCAAATAGTTTTATAATTTAGAATATTATATATTTAATTTCTTTTATAAGTTAACCATTTATTTTGTTTATAGTACATTATGTTTACTAGCCACTTTTATGTAAACCAAGCCAAGGCAGCACTCAGTTAAAGCCCATCATCCTTTCATCTCAAACCGATTATTTAGGCTATAACCTAAAACCCACCCCATGAATTCTTTAGCCAAAGTATTCATTGGCCTATAACCAAGCTATAGGTTCTTTCTATTAACCAAACCAGTTACAGTTACAGGAGCGCATGGTCTAAATCCATACATCTATTAAAGCCCAACTTTTATCCAACAGACCTTTAAATAAAGTTATAGCCCACTTAACTAGATGAGCCCAACCATGATTCAGATCTATAATTCAGGTTGGGTAACGATTGGATTACTACCCGACCCAATAGGAATATAAACCATCCCCATTTAGTTACGTTCAAATCTAGTTGTTCACACTGTAAGCACCCTAGAGGGGGGTGAATAGGGTCAAGCTAGCTAATGAAGTATTAAACGATTGCTAATATGTAATTTAAAGATTAAGGGTGCTAGAGAAGAAGCAACAACAATACCGATGTATCCTGGTATCCTCCCACGCGGCACTCCAGTCCCGAAACTCTCTCCGGCTTTAATCCACTATTATGCAAATAGTACAACGTGAGTTTTCATCCGAAGGCTCACCAACTTTTTACACGAGGACTTTTATCCGAGGCCTCTCCCACTTCAAACTGAGAGCTTTTATTCGAAGACTCCAACTTCAACCGAGAACTTTTATTCGAAGAATCTCCAACTTCAACCTTTTCACAAGATGGTTTTTCAGCTTCTTACAATAAGGTGA
The DNA here is from genome assembly GCA_029216955.1 of Iris pallida. NCBI lineage: Eukaryota > Viridiplantae > Streptophyta > Magnoliopsida > Asparagales > Iridaceae > Iris > Iris pallida. The sequence continues at coordinate 19,119,248 of JANAVB010033620.1, forward strand.
AGATCTCTCTTTTTCAACGCAATAACTCAACAGAATTAGTGGATGGCAAATGAAAGCTTTGTAGACTTGTTTGTGGATAGAGTTTGGTGGTTTAGAAATTTTTAGGCTCAAAGCATCAACCTTGAATGAAGGAATTAAAGGCTATTTATAACCAAAGCATTTGAAAGAGCATTTAATGTAACTTTAAGTAGGCGAGCGGAAAATCTACTGGATTTTCGCGGATGTTCGTTGGATCATCCATTTGCACAGTCCAATGGCTATAAATATAGCCGTTGGGATGAATCTTCGACAAAATTCGACCGTTGCAATGCAAACGGTAACATGATAAAAATCTGCTGAAATTTTACGATTTTTCGTCAAATAATCCGAATGATCACAAAAGGTATTCTGTGGGTCCATTCGGATCTTTCGTTGGATTTTCGTAAAGATCCGCCGGATCTTCCCTCGGGATGTCCGAAGGTTGTCCTGGGTTATTTTTTGCCCAAGCTTTCGATTTTGACATCCATTTGTCACGCCCCAGAACCAGAATACTGGAGAGCGGGAGCGGACATAGCCAGCTACGTATATTGAAATGGAATCCACCTCGCTATACGGTCACGGCTGTCTAGATATGAGGGTTTACTACAAGCCAACGGTCTCTTAAGGTCAAGCCTATTGTCTCAATCTCAAGCAAGTAATATAATTACAAGATGTTAGACCACCAAATATACAATAAAAGGCGTCCCAAATATTACATATTCAGCTGATCGTGAAGCTAGTCATACAAAATGCGAGGACTAGCAAGAGTTAAGTCATACATGATCAACCCTAGGATTTGTTAATCATGTTACAGTCCGTAGGCAGACAGTAAGTAAAGATGCATCGAGCTAACAGGTGCTCGTCGGCTAAACGCCTCAAAAGAATAATTTTACAATGTAGTGAGTGAAACAAAATGGAAAACCCACTCGTAGCCCGGGTTCCTTCTAGTCGCCACCATTGGGCAGGAAGTTCGGTAGATCCTCGGGTGCTGCTCCGAAATCTGGCCACACAAAACCAGCTGGGTCAAACCCCATAAAGAGCAAGTGCCACAAGGGAGGCCACGAAATGAGAACAAAAGCCAGCATATCAGAACATAAGAAAATGGAAGAAAAGTACAAGTAATAAAGAGTACAACAGGACAATAAACGACTAGGGACGTGAAACCATTCCAGAAGCCAGGTTACAACCCGTAAACCAAACAAGGACCGGGGTTGTAATCCTTCGCCTGAATAGCGCCTTGTCTCTACCCATTTATTGTTAAAAATAAGTAAAACAATCATGCTAAGGGGTACCAGGTACAGGGACTTAGATGAGACTTAGACCAGGCTGGACACCATCCATTCACAAGCGGCCAAGCAAATACTACGGCTTACTACTTAACTAACTAGGGTTATCACAAGCCTAGTTACTAACAAGATGCAAATGAGAAATTTCCAGTCCCAAGCCCTGCAGACTATCCAGTTATCCTTTCGCGGGTTGAGAGTATGGTTTGGTACATCGCCCAGGAGACGATATACCCTTAGGTGACTTAGAGGGTGCAACACATGACAGTGTGCTGGAAATGTGCCCTACTCGTCGGCAGGCTACAAGTCCGTTTAAAGCGCCCAGATTACGAGATTGCCTGTGACTGGAAACTATCCATGAACTATAGTTTGATCTAGTCATTAGCCTAATCCATATTCAGTGTGAATCCCCGACCGTGGTAATCAGGGAGTCACGTCCTAGACATGATGCGAGACAAGACAGGTGGATTGCACAAAGCAGCAAGAACGAACACCCACGGAGTCAGAGTTGATTATACGAGTCAAGTTACAAGTTACAGGTTTACAAGTTACAAGTCAGGAGTGCGCCGCCACGGGCCATTATCAAGTTATCCAGTTCCAAGATTAATCATGAATTACAGTTTAAAATTTCAAGGGCGCACCCCATCGGGTCACCATCAAGAAGATCAGAAAGCAATAGGATCATAAATCACAAAATTCACGAAAGCCGTACTAGTCATAAGCAAAACACCGAAAACCGTGCCAGGTCGTGTTGGGTTGAGACAGTCGTGTGGTGTGGAACAGGATCTCAAAACTCTAATCCCCAAAAGAGAAGCCAAGTCCAAGAAAAAAAACCAAACCATCATGGGCAAATAGGTTGCGCTGGGAATCAGATTGCGCTAGGGGAATGGACTGCGCAGGGGAATGAACTGCACAGGGGAATGAACTGCGCTGAGGTTGGGTTGCGCTAGGGTCGGCTTGCGCTGAGAGCAGGTTGCGCTAAGAACGGGTTGCGCTGGGTCAAGCTGTGCAGGGTTGAGCTGCGCTGGAATTGGGTTGCGCAACAGTCAAGTACGCTGGGGAGCGGGCTGCGTTGCAGTCAAGCGCGCCATTGGAAGGAAGACGCTGGAGCTAAGAAGCGCCAGCGCAAGCCAGCCCAGCGCAAAGCGCTGGTCGAGGAGTTGCGCAGTTCGGCCATGCGCTAAAGAGCGCTGGCCGAGGTCTTCTTCTCCAACTGGCCGAGAGGAAAACCCCAAGAACCCTAAATTTCAAATCTTCATAACTTGACCAAAACAAAACCAAATTTGGATTTTCAAAGTTCTAACTTGTGTAAAATTGAATTCTCTTCCACATGGAAGCCTCAAATCAAGGAAAAATCTAAGTTTAATAGATCAAAACCAAAAAAATCCGAAAATGGTAAAAACTTAGATCTAGAAAAATGGAAGCTCCAAATCACAAAATACCAAATTCTAATGTTGTTCACCATGGCCTAATCTAGCTAATGGACAAATAAATAGGGTGCTTATTTGGTGGCAAGATGCACTTGCCTATGGTGTTGGGTGTTGTGTGGAAGAAGAAGAAGGAAATTAATGGAAGTTATGAGGAGAGAAAAAGTTAGGTGGGGTTTTAATGAGGGAGGATATGTTGTGTTGAGGGTGGAGGTTTAGCTAAGGGTGTTCCAATGCATACTAAACCAAACCGAACCAATTTCTTCTCCACAAAATAAAACCAAGCCAGTTCAAAAACCCGTTTTACGAGAAAAACCAAAATTCGCAAGTTAAGCCAAAACACAATTACATGCCAGAATCCGAGAAAATAAAATACAGGTGCGAAATACATATAAACCTAATCAAAATACGTATTCCGAAATACGGAGGTTACAACTCTACCCACCTTAAAAGAATTCCGTCCTCGGAATTTAAATCAAGATGCTTAGAAATGTAAGAGCTAGCTATGCTATCCACAATTAAGCTACACTAAGCAAACAATCATACAATCATACATGGAAAGCATAAGGCATAAGGAAGACATTATACCTTACGGGTCAAACAAGTCGGGATATCGCGATCGGATGTCGTCCTCACGCTCCCACGTTGACTCACCTAGAGAGTGATGAACCCAAGCAACACGGACTAAGCTAATAGTCTTGTTCTTGAGTATCTTTTCTCTTCGGTCTAATATAGACACGGGCCTCTCCTCATACGAAAGGTTGGTACCAACAACCAATTCCGAATGATCCAGGATATGGCTCGGGTCCGGGATGTACCGTCGTAATTGGGACATGAAATACATCATGTACCTCATTTAGCGACGGCGGAAGAGCGAGACGATAGGATACATCTCCTACTCGCTCTAGGATATCGAACGACCCTATATACCTAGGACTAAGCTTTCCCCGTACGCCAAAGCGAATGACGCCGCGGTTAGGCGAGATCCTAAGGAATACATGGTCGCCGATAGCAAACTCTAAGGGACGTCGATGAGCATCGGCCCAATGCCGCTGGCGATCTTGGGCCACTCGAAGACGATCTCTGATTCTTCTGACCACTTCAACTGTCTGGGCAATCATTTCTGGACCGAGCATCTGCCTCTCTCCGATGTCGTCCCATGCTAGCGGGGATTTGCACTTCCTGCCATACAGTGCCTCGAACGGGGCCATCTAAATACTGGCCTGGAAACTATTGTTGTACGAGAATTCCACCAGGTGCAGGTGATCCTCCCATGAACCACCGAAGTCAAGGGTACAAGATCTCAACATATCTTCAAGAGTCTGGATTGTGCGTTCCGACTGGCCATCTGTCTGCGGGTGATAAGCTGAGCTAAACTGAAGGTGAGTTCCCAAACTCTCTTGCAAGCTGTGCCAAAAGTGTGACGTAAACCTTGAATCTAGGTCCGAGGTAATACTGACGGACACACCGTGAAGCCTGACAATCTGCCTAAGGTACATCTCTGCTAGCTGAGCTGTCGACTGACCAACTCTGAATGGAAGAAAGTGAGCCAGCTTCTTGAGCCTGTCAACTATAACCCAAATACCATCTCTACCAGCTGGGGATCTAGGCAATCCAGTCACAAAATTCATGGTCACATGCTTCCACTTCCATTCTGGAATCGGCAAGGGCTGAAGAAGTCCAGCGGGCCTCTGATGTTCAGTTTAACCTGCTGGCAAACCAAACACCGAGAGACAAACCGGGCTATCTTTCTCTTCATGCCATTCCACCAAAAATACTGACGTATATCTCTATACATCTTCGTACCACCGGAATGAATAGAATACTGTGAACTGTGAGCTTCTGCCATGACCTCCTGTCTGATATCTCCACTGGGTACACAAAGACGAGTGCCGTGCCGAAGTGTACCATCTTTATGAAGTGCACAACTCTGGCCTTCTCCCTGCCTCACACTCTGCTCTGAGTCGCTGAATCTTGGAATCTGTAGATTGCGCCATCCGGATCCTCTCAACTATGCTGGACTGAACCTGTAGACTGGCCATCAACGCCACGTTGGTAGGAAGAACCACTTCAATTCCCATCTTCTGAAGATCTGCCAATAATTCTGGTTGTGCTGTTAGGAAGTAAACTCCGGCCCTCCTGCTCAATGCATCTGCTACAACGTTGGCCTTCCCTGGGTGATACTGCAAATCCACATCGTAGTCCACCAATAGCTCAAGCCATCTTCTCTGCCGCATATTAAGGTCCTTCTGGGTGAAAACATACTTCAGGCTCTTGTGATCAGTAAATATCTCCACTCTATCTCCGTACAAGTAGTGTCTCCACAACTTAAGTGCAAACACTACTACTGCCAGTTCCAAGTCGTAGGTCGGGTAATTCTTCTCATGATTACGAAGTTGACGTGATGCATAAGATATTACCTTCCCATGCTGCATCAAGACACACCCCAATCCTCTGCCTGAAGCGTCGCAATATACTGTGAATCCTCCGGACCCATCTGGAAGCGTGAGAATAGGAGCCGTTATCAAACCTCGCTTCAACTTCTCAAATGATTCCTGGAACTCTGCTGTCCAAGCAAACTGCACATCCTTGCGGGTCAACTGGGTCATCGGCGCTGAAATCCTCGCAAAATCTAAAACGAATCGCCGGTAGTAGCCGGCTAATCCAAGGAAGCTGCGAACCTCCGCCACTGAGCTAGGTACTGGCCATGACTTGATAGCCACAATCTTCTGGGGATCCACTTCCACTCCTCCTCGAGTAATGATGTGATCCAAGTACGAAATGCGATCGAGCCAGAACTCGCATTTACTAAATTTGGCATACAACTGGTGCTCTCTAAGCGTCTGAAGGACGATTCTGAGATGCTGCTCATGCTCTGCTTCGCTCTTGCTGTAGACCAGGATATCATCTAGGAACACGATCACGAACTGATCCAAGTAAGACATGAAAATGCGATTCATGAGGTCCATGAATACGGCTGGCGCATTGGTTGCTCCGAATGGCATAACAAGGAACTCCCAATGCCCATACCTCGATCTAAACGCTGTCTTCGGGATGTCCTGCTCTCTGACTCTGATCTGGTGGTATCCTGACCGCAAGTCTATCTTCGAAAACACTGAAGTCCCCTTGAGTTGATCAAACAAGTCATCTATCCTCGGGAGAGGGTATCTGTTCTTGATTGTCACTGAGTTCAAGGTACGATAATCGACACATAACCTGGACGTACCATCCTTCTTTTTCACAAGAAGCATCGGGGCTCCCCAAGGCGATCCACATGCACGAATGAATCTCTTGGTCCTGCGTTCTTCAATCATCTTGTACAAAATCTCCAACTCTGAAGGCGCCATCCTGTAGACTCGCTCTGATACTGGTGCCGTCCCGGGGATCAAATCTATAGTGAACTCAATCTCCCGCTCTGGCGGCATCCCTGGAAGTTCTTCTGGGAAGACATCTGGAAACTCTTCAACTATCCGGGGTAACTGCACTGCTGCTACTGCCATCCGCAATACTGGGGAAGATGGCTCCACTGCGCCTCTGGAAAATGAGAACTCTGGCTCGCCTGGAATACTAAAGACAACCCTGCCAACATGGCAGTCTATCCTAGCATACTGGTTCCTCAACCAATCCATGCCTAAGACTATATCATAGTCTGCCATAGGGAACTCTATGAATCTAGCAGGGAACTCTCTACCGCTAACTACGATCCGACACGAGGAAAACACTCGATCTACTCCCACAAGACCATTACTAGTAAGTATATTGAGCCTCACTGATAATGACTCGGGCTCCAATCCTATCCGTATCGCGAATCGTGCAGACATGAATGAATGCGATGCACCAAAATCAAATAATACCAATGCTGGAGAGGAGTTGACGAGAATAGTACCTGCCACTACCTCACCTAGTGTAACTTCTTCTTCCATAGTCATCATCATGGCCTGACCTTGTCCTCTGGCTGCGGGTCCCCTCTGCTGGAAACCTCTCTGCCTGCTCTATACTTGGGCTTGGGTATACTGCTGCTGGTTCTGCTGATGAAACGCCTGGGCCTGAGACAACAATGGCCTCGGGTACTGCTGCTGCTACATAGGTGCTGGTCCCCTAACCGATGGACTGGTTAGGTTAGAAGAGGACGAACTACCCCTATTCGGGCAGGCTCCTATCTTGTGATCTGCCGCTCCACAAGCCAGGCACAATTCCTGCGCCCTGCGACAATCTGCCACCACGTGTCCTAGCTTTCCGCAATGAGAACATCCCATCGCGGAAGTCTGCTTCTGCTTCTGCTGCTGCGGGTACATCGGGGTCGAATACTGAACCGACGTTACTGAGGCCGCCCGCCTCGGAGTTCCAATGGTCAAACCTCTTGCTGCCGGGGCTGGAGCTGATGTTTGGTGCATCTGATTGTGGGACCGCTTCCTACCTCCGGTCCTATCCATGATCCTCTGGAAGGTGTACTCATGCCTCCTAGCTGCCCTTAATACTGTATCGAACGTCTGGTGCTCGAACTGCTCGACTGCCAACAAGATCTCCAAATGCAGTCCCTGCTGGAACCGCTGGGCCCTATCAAACTCGGTTGCCACCAAGGTGGGGGCAAACCTACTGAGTCTAGAAAACTCAGATGCATAACCGTCGACCGATCTGCCTCCTTGCTTCAAGTTGGTAAATCTCGTCTGTAGGTTGTACCGTGCTACAGCATCAAAATACTTCGTCTGGAATCTTTCTCTAAACACCGCCCAAGTAACCGGCGCCGCTAATCCCACGGCCTGCGCCGCCCACCAACTGTGAGCTAAGTCTAGCAACTGTAGGCGTACCACCGCCACCTTCTCATTCTCAGGTGTCCTAGCTGCTTCCAGAATTACCTCGGTATCCTGAAGCCAAGCGTCCGCGGCGATCGCATCTTCGCTGCCGTCGAAGAATGGAGGGTTCAAGCGCTTGAAGCTGTTGGCCGCGCTGTTCCCTGGATGACCGCCTCTGGTTAAAGCATCTGCCACTACCTGGTGTAAGGCGTCTCCTCTACGATCCTGGGAAGCTATCAAGGTCCTGATGAGACCTACCAAGGTGCCATCGTCATGCTCTGCAGGCTGGACGGGCCGAGCTGGTGGTTCTCCTCCAGTAGGTACAACTCTGGAGGCTACTCCGGAATGCTGGGCTTGATCTCCAAGTTGCGGCTGGTCCACGGGAAGTGCTCCATCTTGCTGATCGGCGGGGTCAGGTACAGTGCCGCTGAAGAAGACGACACAGGGAAACAATAAGGAAGGACCAGGACAGATCAACGATACAAGCACATGATCAGGGCAAGAATCCAGAGATTCAGAGGATATAAACGGAGATCAAGGACGAGTACTGATTGAGACATCTATTTGGTAAACCCTCACATTCTTGAATGCCAAGACCTGCGTGGGCCACCACTTAAACCATGTCACGCCCCAGAACCAGAATACTGGAGAGCGGAGGCGAACATAGCCAGCTACGTATATTGAAATGGAATCCACCTCGCTATACGGTCACGGCTGTCTAGATATGAGGGTTTACTACAAGCCAACGGTCTCTTAAGGTCAAGCCTATTGTCTCAATCTCAAGCAAGTAATATAATTACAAGATGTTAGACCACCAAATATACAATAAAAGGCGTCCCAAATATTACATATTCAGTTGATCATGAAGCTAGTCATACAAAATGCGAGGACTAGCAAGAGTTAAGTCATACATGATCAACCATAGGATTTGTTAATCATGTTACAGTCCGTAGGCAGACAGTAAGTAAAGATGCATCGAGCTAACAGGTGCTCGTCGGCTAAACGCCTCAAAAGAATAATTTTACAATGTAGTGAGTGAAACAAAATGGAAAACCCACTCGTAGCCCGGGTTCCTTCTAGTCGCCACCATTGGACTGGAAGTTCGGTAGATCCTCGGGTGCTGCTCCAAAATCTGGCCACACAAAACCAGCTGGGTCAAATCCCATAAAGAGCAAGTGCCACAAGGGAGGCCACGAAATGAGAACAAAAGCCAGCATATCAGAACATAAGAAAATGGAAGAAAAGTACAAGTAATAAAGAGTACAACAGGACAATAAACGACTAGGGACGTGGAACCATTCCGGGAGCCAGGTTACAACCCGTAAACCAAACAAGGACCGGGGTTGTAATCCTTCGCCTGAATAGCGCCTTGTCTCTACCCATTTATTGTTAAAGATAAGTAAAACAATCATGCTCAGGGGTACCAGGTACAGGGACTTTGACGAGACTTAGACCAGGCTGGACACCATCCATTCACAAGCGGCCAAGCAAATACTACGGCTTACTACTTAACTAACTAGGGTTATCACAAGCCTAGTTACTAACAAGATGCAAATGAGAAATTTCCAGTCCCAAGCCCTGCAGACTATCCAGTTATCCTTCCGCGGGTTGAGAGTATGGTTGGGTACATCGTCCAGGAGACGATATACCCTTAGGTGACTTAGAGGGTGCAACACATGACATTGTGCTGGAAATGTGCCCTACTCGTCGGCAGGCTACAAGTCCGTTTAAAGCGTCCAGATAACGAGATTGCCTGTGACTGGAAACTCTCCATGAACTATAGTTTGATCTAGTCATTAGCCTAATCCATATTCAGTATGAATCCCCGACCGTGGTAACCGGGGAGTCACGTCCTAGACATGATGCGAGACAAGACAGGTGGATTGCACAAAGCAGCAAGAACGAACACCCACGAAGTCAGAATTGATTATACGAGTCAAGTTACAAGTTACAGGTTTACAAGTTACAAGTCAGGAGTGCGCCGCCACGGGCCACTATCAAGTTATCCAGTACCAAGATTAATCATGAATTACAGGTTAAAATTTAATGGCGCACCCCATCGGGTCACCATCAAGAAGATCAGAAAGCAATAGGATCATAAATCACAAAATTCACGAAAGCCGTACTAGTCATAAGCAAAACACCGAAAACCGTGCCAGGTCGTGTTGGGTTGAGACAGTCGTGTGGTGTGGAACAGGATCGCAAAACTCTAATCCACAAAAGAGAAGCCAAGTCCAAGAAATAAAACCAAACCATCATGGGCAAATAGGTTGCGCTGGGGGAATGGACTGCGCAGGGGAATGAACTGCGCAGGGGAATGAACTGCGCTGAGGTTGGGTTGCGCTAGGGTCGGCTTGCGCTGAGAGCAGGTTACGCTAAGAACGGGTTGCGCTGGGTCAAGCCGCGCAGGGTTGAGCTGCGCTGGAATTGGATTGCGCAGCAGTCAAGTGCGCTGGGGAGCGGGCTGCGCAGCAGTCAAGCGCGCCATTGGAAGGAAGGCGCTGGAGCTAAGAAGCGCCAGCGCAAGTCAGCCCAGCGCAAATCACTGGCCGAGGAGTTGCGCAGTTCGGCCATGCGCTAAAGAGCGCTGGCCGAGGTCTTCTTCTCCAACTGGCCGAGATGAAAACCCCAAGAACCCTAAATTTCAAATCTTCATAACTTGACCAAAACAAAACCAAATTTGGATTTTCAAAGTTCTAACTTGTATAAAATTGAATTCTCTTCCACATGGAAGCCTCAAATCAAGGAAAAATCTAAGTTTAATAGATCAAAACCAAGAAAATTCGAAAATGGTAAAAACTTAGATCTAGAAAAATGAAAGCTCCAAATCACAAAATATCAAGTTCTAATGTTGTTTACCATGGCCTAATCTAGCTAATGGACAAATAAAATGGGGTGCTTATTTGGTGGCAAGGTGCACTTGCCTATGGTGTTGGGTGTTGTGTGGAAGAAGGAAGAAGAAGAAGGAAATTAATGGAAGTTATGAGGAGAGAGAAAGTTAGGTGGGGTTTTAATGAGGGAGGATATGTTGTGTTGAGGGTAGAGGTTTAGCTAAGGGTGTTCCAATGCATACTAAACCAAACCGAACCAATTCTTTCTCCAAAAAATAAAACCAAGCCAGATCAAAAACCCGTTTTACGAGAAAAACCAAAATCCGCAAGTTAAGCCAAAACACAATTACAGGCCAGAATCCGAGAAAATAAAATACAGGTCCGAAATACATATAAGCCTAATCAAAATACGTATTCCGAAATACGGACGTTACATTTTCTTATGTTTACAATTATTCCTAAGACTCATTACAGACTCCAAATATACTGTAGCAAGTGCAAGCTTCTTCAGAGTCTTGAAATGATGATGGAATGACTTGGCTTCTTCATTTGATACCGTAGTCTATAGCCCATTATGATTTCTTTATTCTATATGCCCATATTGATCTTGCCTTATTGTTTTTCTGTATATACGTGTTAGACGAATAAAACAATATACATAGTACCAAGTATGATAAGTTTAGTACCAAGTATGATAAGTTTAATGCACATTAGGACTATGCTAAGATTAAGTATACTACTCTAGTGATAGCATGAGCATTAGTGATAATAAAATACTAAACTTGAATGATTAACCATATTAAAAAATATGATACAATTATTGGACCAACACACACGACCTCTCTTTCCCCTAACCGACTACAACAAGCAGAAGAGCCTCGCCCAACTGACTCGATACAGCGGCGCAACCGTTTTCGATCTTCTCAAGGCTGTCTGAGGGTTCCATGCCATCGACTTTCATCGACCCATCACCACCGTTCACTGCCACCAACTTAACTCTGTAGAATCCTCGTCGTTCGTACCTAACAGCCACCGACCACTAGCATACCTATAAAAGTGACCCCATCTCCCTCATTTCTTATCCCTATCTAGCGGCGAAGCCCTGCTACTTTCGTCCCCATTTGTTGTCTTCCCTGCGCTTGAGTCACCAACCATGGCAAGATCGAGAACAAAGTACTCGGTGCCGAGCTAGGCAATCTCATCGACTCATGGTTTCGACTTAGTCTCCATGATAGGCGACCGATCGATCCATCGGACTGGTGATTTCAATTCGTATCTCTTTCTCAGTTCTATTAGGATGACCTTGTGCTGATCCTTCAGATTTTGAGTAAGTTCTCTAGATTCGCTCTTGGTTGTTTTTTCAACTTCTACGAGTTCTCAGGTTGGAACAATTTAGAATGCTCATGTGGTTTCATTTCCTTTTCATGCATATGAATCGTTTGATGTATTGCTTGGACCAGTTCCCTGTCTGACCAGACAAAGGATGAGAGGTATCGTGTACTGATGTTATGCTAGGTGGACATATGTATATTATTTCCTTCGTTTGGGATTATGTATGGAGAGTTTTGATTCAGTTGACGAGGATTTGCTATCGACATCAGTTCGTATCTTGGACACGAGCGGACAGAACACGATACGAATTATGAGTATCAGTGTCAGGACACAAGCACAGGTGATTGTGTCCCACTCTAGCTGCAGACACTAAATGAAGGATGTTCGGCACTAAAGAGCACAAATTTGAATATTTACTGTTTACTGACCGTTAGAAAATAGGGTTGGGATTTTGGAGGTTGGGATATGTTGACTTATGTTGACTACTCTTACTTTCATGTTTGGTAAATTCATATTCTCTAGGTTTAGCCAGGTAGTGGATACAGATGCATGGGCTACATTAATGGATAGAGAATAGTTACTTGGGCTAATTAATGGTTGAACGATTCAGTTGTGAATTAGTCCTTTAGACTAGGTAATATGGATTTTGTTAGACCTGGGACTAGCTATTTGATTAAAACTAGTCTTGCAGTGATATAAAACAGTTACATATCTCGGGCCTATAATTTTGGGCCTTTAAGAGTCACTGTAATTTAGGTGGTTGTCGGATCTTTAGAACAAATATGAGGCCAGTTAAGAGGCTATTGAGATAGGCCAGAAATTGAGGTATTTAAAGCATGAGTATGAATTAGTTTTATCAACTTGGGTGGCTTTAGGCTTATATCTAAGGACTCTAGCATAATTAGATAATTAGATAAGTATTCTCTAGCTAAGGAATTACACATACTAGGTTATGAGTAGTGAGACTGCTTCTAATTGCATTTTCCTATTTTTAGGTGATCCAGAGACATTGCCTTTCTCAGAAAAGAGGCAAGTACATGTATCTTAATTTTTCTGCCACATTGTATTCATGAGCACACACTTGTCATTATACTTGTTTCACTTGCTTGCATGATTCTCGTGTCGGGTAGAGGACATTCTAAAACATGTGATAGACTAATATTGGACAACTCGTGCCTAATAGCATGTCCATTACATACGTGATTGATAGCATTGTCGTCAGACATGCCGGATTATTATGTAACTGATAGCATTTATTATGTAACTGATAGCATTGTCATTAGACATAGCTGATTCTTACATGACTGATAACATATTATTCATTTAATATGCCTAATACATATTAGTTCCCACATGTTGATGATGTCCAATTACATATGTACACGTAGCTAGTGCATTCTCCGTTTACTTATATATATTTGTTGTTCAGTTTCTCCTGCTTTATCTGTTTCCTTGATATCATGTTGGTAAGTATTATTGATTTATATTATGCTTTGCTCCATCTTGACTAGATCGTTGATTACAAGAGAAACTGATCCTTGACAGTGTTATGGCCAGTATGGCGACCTAGTAGCGGAGCTCACTCTGGATGCTGAGATTTAGATTTATGTATAGGATATTGACTGGATGTATGGTTACTGAGCATACGTTGTTGGTTAAGATAGTCTTCATATTCTTTACCGGCTTTATAACCGGATATTCATGTATAAGGCTGCAATAAATGTTTAATGATCTATAATGGCTTTCGTATTAGTAGTTATATCATGGTAGAAGCTGTAATGAGTCTACACTATTATTGATGATGACAAGAGTAGACGACTGACTACCGCTGTCAACGATAACGTAGGCCAGGCATGACTTAATTCGAACCCGATTATTCGGGAGCGGGTCGCGACACACCCAAGGGCTTGTACAAATGACAGTTCAAGGTTGATTTTATGATATTATTATTCTTTTATTCTGTGGATGAGATTAGTTGTCATGGTTATACTGCATTTACAGTTTATGTCTATTTATTATACGGTTGTCATGTCTACGTTTCTAGTCCTATGTATTTTGAGACTGGGGCTTACATGTTTTTGTGGTGGCCGATGCAGGTCCATGATAAATTGTTTGGTTACTTTATAGTACCAAGCAAGCCTGCTTATAGGATTAGAGTATAGGATCTCATCCAAATACTTGACTTCCTTCCTTGATTTTATTTTCAAACTCTCACTCGACTACCATGATTTGTATCTTGCTTGATCCCTTTCTACCGTAACCTTATCTTTCTTTCGTGGTTAATAGATATTAGGAAAATGACTTGTATGCCCCATTGAGTCCAATCCATTACTAGTTGAACTCTTATAAGTTGGGTAGAATGTCTCACAAACTAATATTTCCTTTATCCTTGTGACCCATATTAATAGGTTTACCTAGACTATAGAGTTTAGAAGACCCTAACCCATCTAGTCATCCAAAATCTTAGACAAGAAGACAGTAGGACGACTATATAGGCACAAACACCGGACGAGTCTTAAATTTTAAGGGACTTGGACTATTTATGCTTCTTTCATCATTGTCTTCCATACATATATTTTACTATCTTGACTAATGTTGCTATTATAGTCTAGTTTTGCAAGCTTATTTCATTTAACAAGCTTGTTCATGACATATGTTTATTGGGAGCTCCCACTAACATATTTTCTAATCAGAACTGGTGCATGATAGTCTGATCAACCTAGTGCACTTCGTTTACCCTACATATGATTACTCTACGCGGATTAAGATATAGTTAACAAATATACTTGACCTCTAGGATCTCATTCACGTATGCCGTGACAACTCTCTTTTCAACTATTCAATCGTCTTTAAACCCCGTATTTGTATTCGACACTGTCTTTCTTGAGCTCCTTATTGTTTTTGTCTTTCACCTATTTTAGAAAGACAAACGCTTGTACTTGATATCCCCTTTAGCTGCACTATCATCTATGGCTCGAATAGTTGTAAATACATAAGTATAGCTAGACCACGGCCAAGCCATGTGACTACAACCTTGCATCGAGTTATGCGTGCTGTCCCTCGACCCTAGATATATTATCATGACCGTCTAATCATTTGAAAACATAAGAATGATTAGAATCATACCATAAATCATACCCCCAACCAAGACTACTATCATACAATCTCCTCTAAGGAATCGCCTACCCTTGATCTCTAATTATTTTACCTTTACTTCTTAACTCTTAACCTTTTATTTTTTGCGATAACTACCGACACTCAAGCTATATTCGTGATTTATTTTCCTAATTATCTAAACCACAAATTTCTAAATTTATCCGTTTCGATGTATGTCACAACGCTTTGATCGTGTTTTTTATCAAAAAAAATCCTTCTACCTCTCAACCCTTCCTACCCTAGTTATTTCTAAATTTCGAGGACGAATTCTTGTAAGTTGGATATGATGTAAACCCCCTAAATTTTTACTGGTATTTTTAAAATTTTATTTATTTTCGTATTGATTTTTTTGGTATTGTACCTTGAGTGCGAAAACGTATATACGTAGTATTTACTTTTTTGTACACAAAAATTTTATTATAGAAAAATAAATATTTGGTTTCAAAAATAGTATAAGTAAATATCTTTATCTACTAAGTTATAAAATGCATCGTGGTTGCCAAATTTTTTATTTTATTTATTATAAAAAGGCTATTGTCTTTATTGTAAAATATATGTGATAATGATATGTTCTATTCGCATGCGAGGTATGTGAAACTAAATTCATGTATATTTTGATTTTCAAAAACTAACTGAAATTATTTTTATTTATTTGCAAAAAGGTATTTCAAATATTTAAATATTTATTATGATTTTTGAAATTATTTATTACTATTTATTATTTATTATAAAGATATTTTAAAATTTGTGGATTTAATGTTTAAATTAGTTATGGGTAATTTAAATTACGATTAGATTTATTGATTTTAATTTTTAAGTAAGTTTAAATTATAGAAAAGATTTATCTAGATTTAAATTTAGATTTGGATTGGATTAAATTGATCTTTATTTATTTAAATTAAATGTGTGATTATCCACTAGGGGTTTAAATTATAACTAGTCTTTATCTAACTGGAACTTTCACCTCCTATATAAGGAGAAGCCCTTTGCTTTCTTCATAGAAAATTTAACAAGCCCAAATTTTACTTAACCAAAGTGTCGTGCACCGTATTGATGTAAATTTTTTTCTGTGTCAGCTATGACGGCTTCGGGTCCGACCGCGGGTGTCTTTCAAATATTCTCTATCCTTTACATTTACATCATAGATGACCCTATTAATGTCCGACACACCAGATACGATTCCGATACACAATTTCTGTGTCCAATGCTTGGACAAAATCCTAATTCTTATTCCCAAACTCTAACCTAACCCTAACCTAAGCCGGACTCTATAGCCGCCTAGCTACCGCCCACCGTCACCTCGAGACACTGCCATCCTCGCCATCATAACCACTTCCCGTATACCCCGCCACCACCGTACCCGTCCACCATACCTTTTCCTCCGGCCACCTCGCCCGGATGTCATAGCCACAACACCAACCCCAACTTCTTGATTGGCGACACTCGACCACCTAACGCCGCCGGAACAAACCTCCAACGCCATTGTGTCACCACCATCATAGCCTCCCTTCTCCTCCACCTTCACCACTTCCCTTCATGTGACCTAGCCAACCACTCATAGCGGCAACCACCGTGGCAGCACTCCAAAACTACCACCACACCAGAGACAAAGAAAGAAACAGAAAGCACACCATCATCATCAAAACCCTACTACCACGTACCTGAGCCATCGGTCGAGACCGCACGCCCGTCATTGTTGACCTGACTAAGATCCAGCCACCGACCTCCCCTGCCGAGCGCGTGGAACCTCGCGCTGGAGCAGCAACACCCACCCACGATCGGATCTGACACCCCGGTCGTCGGATCCGGCCGCCATACTCCTTCCCGCGTCACGAGACCACCGTCCGTGCCACCGCCACTCCTCACTTCGCGTCTCGTCGTGCAATGCTGACCGTACGCCTTGCCGACACCCATCCTTACGCGGGCGACCCCTTCTTCGGTAGCACCGCTGGACCGGGGTGCTTCTTTCGGCAAAAGTGCGTCGCCTTCCACTAGGTAACCCTTTCTCGTCCATCCGCATCCCTCTCTCTTTTTCCTCTTCCGTCTCCCGCCCTTTCTTTTCTTTCACTTTCTTTCTTCGATAGTAAAAAAAGAAAGGAAAACTGCCTCGTTTTCGGGAAAAAGAGAGCAGTTATTCTTTATATTTTATATTTTTATTACTTATTTTTACAGCTGCTATTATTAGTAAAATTTCCTTTGTTTTATATTATTATTATTATTATTATTATTATTATTATTATTATTATTATTATTATTATTATTATTATTATTATTATTATTATTTCGTATTATCTATTACCTGTTTTTCCTTATGGGGCAGTATATTAAGTGTTGATGATGATGATGATTATTATTAGTATCAGTTTTATTATTAAGATATTGTTACCATTCCTATGGTATGAGTATTTTATCATTATTGCTATTATTATTATTATTATATGTTGTAATTTTTTGCAATTTTTAAAGACAGTTTTCTACCTAAAAACTTTACTTTGACAAACAAAGATTTTAGTCCAAAAACCATTTTTAGCTTTTCAAGTATTTTCCTAAAATTATGTTAACTAATAAGAAGAGTTGTTTCCAAATTTTATAAATAATTTGTAGTATTTTTTAATTTTTATTTAAATTATTTTTACTAATAAAATACAGTTTATCTGACTCAAAATCCTATTTTGACAAAACTTAGTTTTTGCCTAAAAAGATTTTTAGATTTTTCAGAGTATTTATCTAAAAAATATTTTTACTAATAATATATATTTTCTAGTGTTATAAATAGTTTTCTAAAATAGTATATATATTATTTATCCAATTTCCTGCGATTATTCTTCTGCCCATGACTAATCCCATTATTCCTATTCCCTCACCAATTCTGGACTATTTTGTGTCGACCCTAACTAATCTGACCGTTCTGGACTCGATAAAACAGTCCGTGCTATCATCGAAGGCTGTCTTGCATAGTTTTAACACTGAAGTAATATGCTGTGCCACCTTGACTTTTACCACACTAGACGTCACTACCAAGCAAGATACCTTGCTATATACTGTCTATTTACTTTAGCTCATATATTGCATGTATTTATTTATTATTATTTTTTGCAAGATAAACTGTGCTACATAATCATTTATATATGTAATTCTACTGCTTATTTCTATTTCCTTTTACTTGCACTATTTCTATGCATACTAAAACTAGATTTAAGAGACTACACTTTTGTTGCATTGCATTCATTGGTCTTGACACGTTTGTGCTACGAAATCGTGAGTCGCATATAGAACTCGGACGTGTGTAGCTGGCTGGCCACCGGTACATATAAGCCGTGCGATAGGGTTAACTACTAATAGTATTTTGCATGATTAGTTTGACTTAGCGGTTAATAGATTTTATGTCTTGTGAAGACAACATATAAGCATGGGGTAGGGAGGACAATTTTTTAGTGTATGTGCTACTATGCACTTTACCTTTGTGACCTTATGCTCCGTCAGAGATACGGATTAACAACCCCCTTTTCTGTTACTAACGGCCACTGACGTTCTGCGAAGCGTTATGCTCTTACTGTTTCTGATGGCCACTGTCGCTTTTCTGAACGTTATACTCTTAGGCCCCTGTCACTCTCATTTTCCGTTATACGTATTTCCAGTGTATGTATACGGATTTCGACTCATATTTTATTTACTGTATTTTCGTATTCTTTATGGCTTGCCTTGATGTATCTTGACTTGGGTTGACCTTGGGTTGGTTTGGTCCAACTTGACTTGTTATGGATGGCTTGGTTTGATTTATTTTGATGGTTGGTTCAACAAGTTGAACCATCCCCTCTCTTTATAAACCTCCAACTACTTTCTCTCTCTTCCCTTACTCTTTATTACTTCTTCTTCCTCCTCATAACTCTTTCCACCTACCAAGAAACCCTAAGCAAGTTCTAGCTTGCTTCATGAGAGAACTCATTTCTATTTGTTCTATTGTTTTCCCCATATGAATTCAAGACACTTTAGAACTTGTCATTTTTCAATTTGGTGGATATTTTCTTGTAGATCTCAGTTTTGGTCATTTTCGATTTTTTTGGGATTTGATCTATCAAACCTCCTTATTTTTAAAAAATAATTGTTCCATGTGGTAGAGAATTTCATTTTACCCAAATTTGACCTTTCAAAAGTTAGATTTTGTTTTGTTTTGACCGGGTTATGCAAGTTTGAAGTTCATGAGTTCTATGGCCATTTTTCTCAGATTTTTAAAGAAGATAGTGTCTGGCCGCATAATGCCTGGTCGCATAGCTGCATAGTGCCTGGTCGCATAGTACTGCAGACCGCATATTTGGCTGTTTTATGTCCTATTTGGCTGAATTATGGCCATAATTTCTTCCAACTCCCAACATGAAAGTTGTAGATTTTTTCCTTGGCTTCAAGAATATGTTACTATCTATTTTATGAAAGTTTCTCTCATTCATGATAATGTAGGGATAATGACATGATCGTAGCCCGTCGTGGCGCACTCTTGACAAGTAAACCTGACATATAATCTTGAATGATGTTGCGACGGCTATCTTGACATACGGAGTAATAACCCATCTTGACACCGTGGGTGATTGCTCTTGAATGTGCTTGTATAAGCTACCAGTCTCGTCTTGCATCATGTCTAGGACTTGCATCCCTAGTTACCACGGTCAGGGATTCATGCTGAATCTGACTAGGATAATAACTAGATTGTTCAAAGTAGCTAATATAGAGAGATGTTTCCAGTTACAGGCGATCCCGTTATCCCGGCCACACCTGATGGACTTGTAGCCTGCCGACGAGTAGGACACATTTCCAGCCCACTGTCATGCGGGACACTTCTTGAAATAAGTAGTATGCACACAGTCATGTGTTGCACTCCAAGTCACCTAATAATTCTTGATAACTCTTACATGAACCTCGCCTGGATAATCTGGATAGCTGCAGGGCTTGTGATTACCGGAACATCTCATTGCATCTTGCTAGTAACTAGGCTTGTGATAACCCTAGTTAGTTAAAGTATAAAGCCGTACTCTTTGCTTGGCCGTGAATGTTGGATGGAGTCCATTCCTGTCTAGTCTTGTTAGATCCAGTATATGGCTATCTCAGGACATGCTTGATTAGGCTGTACTCTTAGCAATAAATGGCTAGAGACCCGGTTCTGTTCAGGCAAAAGGTTACAACCCCGGTCCTAGTTTAGTTTAAGGATTGTAACCTGACTTCCGGAATAGTTCCTCGTCCTCTCGTCATTTGTTTCCTTATTTAAATTTCATGTCTTCTTGTTATTATTCTTGTTTATGTTCTGACATGCTGGTTTTAGTTCTTAAGTGAAGCCGCCCTTGTGGCACTTGCTCTTTTTGGGGTCTGACCCAGATGGTTTTGTATGGCCATATTTTGTAGCAGCTCCCGATGATCTGCCAGCCTTCCAGCTAGATAGTGAACACTAGACGCAACCCTGGCTACGAGTGGGTATCTTTTGCTCTCCCACTCTATTGTAAATTATTCTTTTGAGGCATTCAGCCGTCGATCAAGTGTTAGCTCGTGTTGAAACTTTATTTCTGTCTGCCTAAGGGCAGTAACATGATTGACAAATCCTAGGGTTGATCATGTATGACTTAAACTCTTGCTAGTCTTCGTATTTTGTACGACTAGCTTCATGATCATCTGAATATATAATATTTGGGATGCCTTACTTTGTATGTCTGATGGTCTTACATCTTGTAACAATTACTTGCTTGCTTAAGATTGAGACACTAGGCTTGTTCTTGACCATAAGTGACTGTTGGCTTGTAGATAAACCCTCATGCATCTAGACAGCCGTGACCGTATTGTAAGGTGGGATTCACTTCAAGGTACGTAGCTGGCTGTGTCTGTCCTCCGCTCTCCAGTATTCTTGTTCTGGGTCATGACACAGTATAAATGGTGGCCCATGCAGGTATTGTAAATCAAGATGTATGAGGATTTTACCGAATAGATGTCTCAGTCAGCACTCGCCTTTGATCTCTACTCACGGTTCTAAACCTCCTGAAATCTTGACCTGATAACATGTTTAAAATCCTTGATCTATCTTGGTCCTTTCTTATTATTTCCCATGTCATTGCTTCAATGGCATTGTTCCTACCGATCAGTCGGGAGGAGCTCAACCAGCACCCCAGCAGCAACAAGAAGACCGAGCCTAGCCCTCGGGAGCAGCATTCCGAGCCATACACTCTGATGACCCAGAGCGTCTAGTTCAGCCAGTCCAGCCTGCAGAGTCCGACAACAGGGACTTGATTGGACTTATCAGGAAATTGCTTGCATCACAGGATCGTCGAGGTGATGCCTTGTACCAGAAAGTACAGGCAGCCATGGGAAGAGTTGGCTATCAAGGTAACAGTACAACCAACAATTTCAAGCGCCTGAACCTCCCTTCTTTGACGGCAGTGAGGACGCGGTTGCAGCTGATGCCTTGCTCCAGGTCATCGAGATTGTCTTAGAAGCAGCCAAGCCTCCAGAGGAAGAGAAGGTGGCTGTAGTGCGCCTACAGTTATTGGACTTTGCCCGCACCTGGTAGACGATGTTAGCAGGTGGATTGGCGACGCCTGTCCCATGGGTGACATTCAGTGACAAGTTTCAGATCCAGTACTTTGATGCAGTGGCTCGATATGATCTGCAGAAGAGATTCACCAATTTAAAGCAGATGAGCAGGACGCTCGATGGACGACCGAGTTTTCAAGACTGGGTCGATTTGCTCCCACCTTGGTGGCAACCGAGTTGGATCGAGTGCAGCAGTTTCAGCATGGACTCCACCTAGAAATTATTCTAGCTGTGGAGCAGTTTGAGCATCCGACTTTTGATGCTGTCTTGAGGGCAGCTAGGTGGCACGAGTATACCTCGCAGAGGATCATGGATCGAACAGAAGCGGAGGCAGTCTTTCGTAATGGGCTGCACTCATTGTGGGAAGCCAGGACACGTTGTTTCAGAGTGTCGCAGAGCACAGGGATTATGCTTGGCTTGTGGGACACCGGACCACATAATATGGTCATGCCTGAATAGAGCCAGTTCATCATCGTCGAACCTAACTAGTCCATCGGTTAGGGGACCAGTCCCAGCACCAGTACAGCAGTAGCAGCAGCAGTACCAGCCTCCAAAGCTATTGCCGCCTCAGGCACAAGCCTTCCAGCAGCAGAGACCCCAGCAGTATGTCCAGACCCAAGCTCAGATACAAAACCGGCAAAGAGGTTTCCAGCAGAGGGGACCAGCACCCAGAGGGCAAGGTCAGGCTATAGTTCTGACCGTGAAGGAAGAGTTAGCTTCAGATGAGGTGGTGGCAGGTACCATTCTAGTCAACTCTTTTCTAGCATCATTATTATTTGATTCGGGTGCATCGCATTCATTAATGTCTGTACGATTCGCAACACGAGTAGGACTGGAACCAGAGTCATTATCAGTAAGGCTCAATATACTTACTGGTAATGGTCTTATGGGAGTAGATAGAGTCTTTTCCTTGTATAGAATCATAGTTAGCAGTAGAGAGTGTCCCGCTAGGTTGATTGAATTTTCGATAGCCGATTATGATGTGGTCCTAGAAATGGATTGGTCGAAGGATCAATACGCAAGAATAGATTGCCGCATTGGCAAGATTATTTTTGGTATTCCCGGCGAAGAAGAGTTTTTATTTTCTAGAGGCGAAGTAGAACCTTCTCCCCCAGTCTTACGGATGGCAGTAGCAGCAACAGTTCAGTTTCCCAGAATAGTAGAAGAGTTTCTTGACGTATTTTCAGAAGAACTTCCAGGCATGCCCCCAGAGAGAGATAAAGTTCACCATTGATTTGCTTCCAGGGATGGCATCGGTATCAGAGTCTATAGGATGGCACCTTCAGAGTTAGAGATCTTGTATAAGGTAATTGAAGAACTCAGAACCGAGGGATTCATTCGTGCTAGCGGATCGCCTTGGGGAGCCCTGATGCTTCTTGTAAAAAAGAATGATGGTACGTCAAGATTATGTGTTGATTATCGTACCTTGAACTCGATAACAATAATCAAGAACAGATATCCTCTACCAAGGATAAATGACTTATTTGATCATCTCAGGGGAGCGGCAGTATTCTCGAAGATTGACTTGCATTCAGGATACCATCATATCAGAGTTAGAGAACAAGACATCTTGAAGACAGCATTCAGATCAAGATATGGGCATTGGGAGTTCCTTGTTATGCCATTTGGAGCGACCAATGCACCAGCCGTATTCATGGACCTCATGAATCGTATCTGCATGCCTTATTCGGATCAGTTTGTGATAGTGTTTATAGACGACATCTTGGTCTATAGCAAGATTGAAGTGGAGCATGAGCAAAATCTCAGAGTAGTCCTTCAGATTCTCAGAGAGCACCAGTTGTATGCGAAGTTCAGTAAGTGCGAGTTTTGACTTGACTGCATATCATACTTGGGTTACATCATCACCACAGGTGGAGTGGAAGTGGACCCTCAGAAGATAGTGGCTATAGAGTCATGGCCAGTACCCAGTACAGTCATCGAGGTTCGCAGTTTTCTTGGATTGGCTGGCTATTATCGACAATTTATTTCAGACTTTGCTCGAATTTCAGCACCCATGGCTCAGTTGACCCGCAAGGATGTGCAGTTTGCTTGGACAGCAGAGTGTTAAAGTTCATTTGAGAAGTTGAAGCAGAGATTGATGACGGCCCCCATTCTCACTCTTTCAGATGGGACTGGAGGATTTTCAGTTTATTGTGATGCTTCTGGTAGAGGATTGGGATGCGTCTTGATGCAGCATGGTAAGGTAGTCGCTTATGCGTTACGCCAGCTTCGTAACCATTAGAGGAATCATCCTACCCATGACTTGGAGTTAGTAGCAGTAGTTTTTGTATTGAAGCTTTGGAGTCATTATTTATATGAAGATCGAGTGGAGATCTTCACCGACCACAAGAGTCTGAAGTATGTATTTATCCAGAAGGATCTCAATATGCGTCAACGAAGATGGCTAGAGCTACTGGTGGATTATGACATCAACCTACAGTATCATCCCGGGAAGGCCAACGTAGTTATAGATGCATTGAGTAGAAGAACCGTAGTTTATTTCCTAACAGTGCAACCAGAATTGTTAGTCGACCTTCAGAAGATGGAGATTGAGGTAGTTCTCCCCACTAATGTGGTACTGATGGCCAGCATGCAAGTGCAGTCCAGTATAAAAGAAAGGATCAGGGCAGCTCAGGCAGCAGATTCTAGGCTTCAGCGGCTCGGAGCAGAGTGTGAAGCAGGACGAAGACCAGAGTTATGTATTCACAAAGATGGTACTCTCCAACATGGGAGACATCTTTGTGTACCCAGTGGTGATATTAGATAGAAGATCATGATAGAGGCTCACAGTTCATAGTATTCCATTCATCTCGGTGGCACGAACATGTATCGAGACATCCGTCAGCATTTCTGGTGGAATTGCATGAAGAGCGAGATAGCTCGGTTTGTCTCTCGTTATTTAGTTTGCCAACAAGTTAAGGCTGAACATCAGAGACTAGCCGGACTTCTTCGACCTTTACCGATTTCGGAGTGGTAGTGGGAGCATATCACCATGGATTTTGTAACTGGATTACCTATATCTCCAACTGTGAGATATGCTATATGGGTTATCGTCGATCGTACCATAAAGGTAGCTCATTTTCTCCCATTCAGAGTTGGTCAGTCGACGGAGTAGCTAGCAGAGATGTAACTCAGACAGATTGTCAGATTGCATGGAGTGCCCGTTAGTATCGTATCAGACAGAGATTCGAGATTCACATCGCACTTTTGGCAGAGTCTTCAGAAGAATTTGGGGACTCGTCTCAAGTTCAGTTCAGCTTATCATCCGCAGACAGATAGTCAGTCGGAACGCACGATTCAGACTCTTGAAGATATGTTGCGATCTTGTACGTTGGACTTCGGTGGTTCGTAGGAAGATCACCTGCACCTAGTGGAATTCTCCTATAACAACAGTTTCTAGGCTAGCATCTAGATGGCACCCTTCGAAGAACTATATGGCAGGAAGTGCAGATCTCCTTTAGCCTGGGATGATGTGGGCAAGAGGCAGATGCTTGGTCCAGAGATGGTTATGTAGACTATCGAGGTGGTCAGGCAAGTCAGAGATTACCTTCGAGTTGCGCAAGATCGCCAGCGACATTGGGCCGATTCTCATCGGCGTCCCCTTGAGTTTTTATTCGGCAACCACGTATTCCTTAGGATCTCACCTACCCATGGCGTCATTCGATTCGACGTACGGAAAAAGCTTAGTCCTAGGCATATAGGGCCGTTTGATATTCTCGAGCGAGTATGTGATGTGTCCTATCGTCTCGTTCTTCCGCCGTCGTTACGTAAGGGACATGATGTCTTCCATGTATCCCAATTACGACGGTACATTCCGGATCCGAGCCATATCTTTGATCATTCAGAATTAGTTGTTGGTACCAATCTTTCGTATGAGGAAATGCCCGTATCCATATTGGACCGAAGAGAGAAGGTACTCAAGAACAAGACTATTAGTTTAGTCCGTGTTGCTTCGGGTCACCACTCTTTAGGTGAGTTAACGTAGGAGCGTGAAGATGATATCCGCTCACGATATCCACACCTGTTTGGCTCATAAGGTATAATGTCTTCCTTATGCCTTATGCTTTTAAATTCCTTACTTGCATGAATGATTGCTAGTCGTAGATGGCTTGTACTTTAGTATAGCTTGCCCCGACATCTCTAGCCTCTTGATAAAATTCCGATGATAAAATTCTTTTAAGGTGGCTAGAGTTGTCACTCTCGTTTTTCGTTATACATATTTTCAGTGTACGTATACAGATTTCGACCCGTATTTTATTTACTGTATTTCTGTATTTCTTTATGGCTTGCCTTGATGTATCTTGACTAGGGTTGACCTTGGGTTGGTTTGGTCCAACTTGACTTGTTATGGATAGCGTGGTTTGGTTTATTTTGATGGTTGGTTCAACATGTTGAACCATCCCCTCTCTTTATAAACCTCCCAACTACTTTCTCTCTCTTCCTTTACTCTTCATTACTTCTTCTTCCTCCTCATAACTCTTTCCACCTACCAAGAAACCCTAGGCAAGTGCTAGCTTTCTTCATGAGAGAACTCATTTCTATTTGTTCCATTGTTTTTCCCACATGATTTCAATACACTTTAGAACTTGAATTTTTTTAATTTGGTGGATATTTTCTTGTAGATCTAAGTTTTGGTCATTTTCAATTTTCTTGGATTTTGATCTATCAAACCTCCTTATTTTCGAAAACTAATTGTTCCACGTGGTAGAGAATTTTATTTTACCCAAATTTGACCTTTGAAAAGTTCGATTTCGTTTTGTTTTGACCGAGTTATGCAAGTTTGAAGTTCATGAGTTCCATGGCCATCTTTTTTGGATTTTTGTAGAAGATAGTGCCTGGCCGCATAGCTGCATAGTACCTGGCCGCATAGCTGCATAGTTCCTGGCCGCATAGCTGCATAGTACCTGGCTGTATAGTGCCTGGCCGCATAGTTATATAGTGCCTGGCCGCATAGCTGCATAGTGTCTGGCCGCATAGTGCCGCAGACCACATATTTGGCTGTTTTATGTCATATTTGGCTGAATTGTGGCCATAATTTCTTCCAACTCCCAACATAAAAGTTGTAGATCTTTTCTTTGGCTTCAAGAATATGTTACTAGCTATTTTATGCAAGTTTCTCTCATTCATGATAATGTAGGGATAATGACATGATCGTAGCCCGTCGTGGCGCACTCTTGACAAGTAAACCTGACATGTAATCTTGAATGCTGTTGCGACGGCTATCTTGACATGCGGAGTAATAACTCATCTTGACACCGTAGGTGATTGCTCTTGAATGTGCTTGTATAAGCTACCAGTTTTATCTCGCATCATGTCTAGGACTTGCATCCCTGGTTACCACCGTCAGGGATTCATGCTGAATCTGACTAGGATAATAACTAGATTGATCAAAGTAGCTCATATATAGAGATGTTTCCAGTTACATGCGATCCCGTTATCCCGGCCACACCTGATGGACTTGTAGCCTGCCGACGAGTAGGGCACATTTCCAGCCCACTGTCATGTGGGGCACTTCTTGAAATAAGTAATATGCACACTGTCATGTGTTGCACTCCAAGTCACCTAATAATTCTTGATAACTCTTACATGAACCTCGCCTGGATAACCTGGATAGCTGCAGGGCTTGTGATTGCCGGAATATCCCTTTACATCTTGCTAGAAACTAGGCTTATGAAAACCCTAGTTAGTTAAAGTATCAAGCCGTACTCTTTGCTTGGCCATGAATGTTGGATGGAGTCCAATCTTGTCTAGTCTTGTCTAGATCTAGTACGTGGCTATCTCAGGACATGCTTGATTACGCTTTACTCTTAGAAATAAATGGCTAGAGACCCGGTTCTGTTCAGGTGAAGGGTTACAACCCCGGTCCTTGTTTGGTTTAAGGATTGTAACCTAGCTTCCGAAATAGTTCCTCGTCCTCTCGTCATTTGTTGCCTTATTTACATTTCATGTCTTCTTGTTATTATTCTTGTTTATGTTCTGACATGTTGGTTTTAGTTCTTAAGTGAAGCCTCCCTTGTGGCACTTGCTCTTTTTGGGGTCTGACCCAACTAATTTTGTATGGCCAGATTTCGGAGCAGCTCCCGAGGATCTCCCAGCCTTCCAGCCAGATGGTGAACACTAAACGCAACCCTGACAACGAGTAGGTTTCTTTTGCTCTTCCACTCTATTGTAAATTATTCTTTTGAGGCGTTTAGCCGTCGAACAAGTGTTAGCTCGTATTGAAATTTTATTTCTGTCTACCTAAGGGCTGTAACATAATTGACAAATCCTAGGGTTGATCATGTATGACTTAAACTCTTGCTAATCTTCGTATTTTGTACGACTAGCTTCATGATCATCTGAATATATAATATTTGGGACGCCTTACTTTGTATGTCTGATGATCTTACATCTTGTAACAATTATTTGCTTGCTTAAGATTGAGACACCAGGCTTGTTCTTGACCATAATTGACTGTTGGCTTGTAGATAAACCCTCATGCATCTAGACAGTCGTGACTATATTACGAGGTAGGATTCACTTCAAGGTACGTAGCTGGCTGTGTCTGTCCCCCGCTCTCCAGTATTCTGGTTCTGGGGTGTGACAGCTCCTGTTGTCCAAGTGGGGACTATGTTGATCCTATTCTAGCCAGATAGCCCATGCGTTGGAGGTTTGTTCTTAAACTGAATTCACTTAGAATGGTTAGGCTACCTTATCCATTTGGTATAGGTACTTTTGGTTTGTGTACTTATACTTGACTGCAGCTTGGAACTGTAACTTGTCTCGGACTAGTTTGCCACACCTTATCCTTGTTTGGTTGTAGGTGTGGTTCACTGTTTCGATGAGAAGGTACTGAACCTTGTTGTGGTCCGAATACAATATTGGATTCATGGTTTGGAAAGATACTTTATCATGGATTAGGGTGCCATCTCCTGTCCTTGTTTGGTTGGGAGGATGGTACGCTAATTCAAGGGTGGAGTATTGGACCATGCTATGATCCGATTTGACTTATTATTACTGAGAAGTTTATATTCAGCTATATGGCATGTTTTTCTGTATCTTGTTACGTCCCTCTGACGACCTGGTGATTTTTTAGGTGTATGTTTCTTGACCTTCCGCAGGTTTCCTAGCCAAGGTCGTGATCTTCTCTATTCCTTCGAAGATGACGTGATCTTGGACAATCCTTTGCTTCGCTTGACAAAATCTCTCATTTGTTATGTATTACCTCTCATTTAAAATAGTTGGTAATGGATTTGTCTTCGCCCAACAGCTTGTACAAATGATAATTCAAGGTTGATTTTATGATATCATTATTTTTTATTTTGTGGATGAGATTAGTTGTCATGGTTATACTACATTTACAGCTTACGTATATTTATTATACAGCTGGTATGTCTACGTTCCTAATCCTACATATTTTGTGACTGGGACGTTACAGTGTATTAGGTTCAAAATAGGTCAAAATTATGTATTGGGTCGAAAGGGTTGGATCGATGTCGAGTTCCGAAATTAAATTGGAAAGTATGACAAGTTTTACGGTAGATGGCAAATTGGCCTAAATTGACCTGAAATTTGTGCGATAAAAATAGAGTACAAAGTAACATGTTTGTGTGGGACATGATATATCAAACTGAAGATAACTTGTCTAGTTCAAAACTCATGAAGGAAGTTTCTAGATATTGTCATTTCTTGTGCTCCAAAACTCAAAGCTACGAAAAAGTATATATTATGATAAAAATAATAGTGGAAAAAATATCTATTACTGACTATATTAAGCAAAATGATAGTAAAAATAAAAAATAAAAAAATAACTCTAAACATCTAGGGTCTTACAACCAATCCACCAGAGAAACTTTTCTCCTCAAAATTAGACATATCATAATATAACAACACAGAATATTAATAATAATAAATAATCAAAGGCATAGTCCTAACTTCTTTCAGCAATCCTTCTGAACATATATCTTCTTGCCGCCAAAGTAACAAGTCCAGAGATCCTTCATCTGGTAGGGACGACCCTCTGCTGAAGATGCACTCCGAACGTCGGACAGGTCTTCCATGTTGTCCTCAAAATTATATGAAATATGGCATAGAAGATACTACTCGAACGTGATTTCTAGAGGACTCTACCACTAATGGGATTCTATGTTTACATAACCTACCAAGAAATAAGGTACCCACAATCATAGATCCTTCTAACTTATATGATGATAGCACAAAAATCAAGGTCATGAACCTTCTAATGAGATTTCTGGAATGGTACAATTCCCTAGAAGGAATAAAAAAAAACTTAGATATTGCGATTGAAATCAAGGCTTTCTAAGGAGTCCTAAGTGCCATCATGGTGCCATTGTTTAATGGCTTTATAAGAAAAATTATTACCAATTTAACACTATTCCTATATAGGTTAGGTCTTCAACAAGATAGGAGGAAAATATTACTTTACCCCTAACTATCAACGTGCTATACAATTTTTACAAGTACATCTAAACATTTTGCACCTATCTGTTACGCTAGGGTCGAGACTGAGCTGAACAGATACACACACCTATTGGTCAATATTCTAGTCCAGGTCTTTCATAGATCAATCCGAGGCTAGTTTTACCATATATAGATTTAATCGCCTAGCCTAACTCAAGCCTTCATACTCTATTTAATACTTCTAGGTCACCCATCATTTTAATATTAGCACTTAATAAAAATCCCTCTAGTACGTCTATTCAAGATTCAATCTTAGGCAAAGGGTATCACAGATTTACTCTATTGATCATATGGTCTCCCGTTAGGGCCAATCCTACGATGTACTCTATTCTAACTTCCATCTTAGGAAAATATCTACAAAGTTCTACCACCTTAGCTCTTTATCCAGTCCTATCAAGCATGGGTTCTTATGTCCTCGAAGTAATAATTTTTACAACAGAAAAATGCCACTCCTACCTGCTTGGTCCATCTAGTATAGATGTCTATCTCTACCCAACTCGTCCGTAGACAATTGCTCTGTCACGCCCCAGAACCAGAATACTGGAGAGCGGGGGCAGACAAAGCCAGCTACGTATATTGAAGTGCAATCCACTTCGCTATACGGTCACGGCTGTCTAGATACATGAGGGTTTAACTACAAGCCAACAGTCTTCTATGGTCAAGAACAAGCCTTGTGTCTCAATCACAAGCAAGTAAGTAAATATTACAAGATGTAAGAGCACCAAATATATAATAGTCATGCGTCCCAAATATTACATATTTAGCTGATCATGAAGCTAATCGTTACAAAATGTCAGGACTAGCAAGAGTTTAGTCATACATGATCAACCCTAGGATCTGTCAATCTTGTTACAGCCCGTAGGCAGACAGTAAATAAAGGTACAGCCGAGCTAACAAGTGCTCGTCGGCTAAACGCCTCAAAAGAATAATTTTATAATAAAGTGGGAGAACAAAAAGAATCCACTCGTTGCCAGGGTTACGCCTGGTGGTCACCATCTGGCTGGGAGGTCGGTAGATCCTCTGATGCTGCTCCGATATCTGGCCACACAAAACCAGCTGGGTCGGACCCCAGAAAGAGCAAGTGCCACAAAGGAGGCTTCACTTAGGAACTAAAACTAGCATATCACAATAAAATATTAAAGATAGTTAATAACTAAAGAACTGATAATAATAGAGATAACAACAGTAAACTGAGCACGAGAAAACCATTCAAGTAGCCAGGTCACAACCCTTAAACCAAACAAGGACCGGGGTTGTAGCCCTTCACCTGAATAGAAATCCGTCTCAAATACTATTGGTACAGAAAGACAATAAACGAAGAGAGGACACAGAACTGCTCCGGGAGCCAGGTTACAACCCTTAAACCAAACAAGGATCGTGGTTGTAATCCTTTACCTGAACCGAACTGGACCCCTGATCTTTATTGCTAAGGCCAGTATAAATAATCATGATATTGAGGTAAGGTAAAACATGACGAACATGGCATGGGGTTGCAATAAGACAATAAACGAAGAGAGGACACATACTGCTCCGGGAGCCAGGTTACAACCCTTAAACCAAACAAGGACCGGGGTTGTAACCCTTCGCCTGAACAGAACTGGACCCCCGATCGTTATTGTTAAGGCAAGCATCAATAATCATGTCATGTCACAATCTTGCACAGGATCAGGATAAGACTAAGTTGGAATAAACTCCATCCAATTAATCACGGCCGATCAAGAGTACGGCTTGATACTTTTAACTAACTAGTGTTATCACAGGCCTAGTTACTAGCAAAATGTAATGAGATTACCCCAACAGCCACAAGCCCTGTAGACCATCCGGTTATCCAGGTCGAATGTCCGTTTATGAAAAATGCAACACGTGACTGTGTGCTGGAAATGTGCCCTACTCGTCGGTAGGCTTTAAGTCCACTTAATGCGCCCAGATAACGGGATTGCCTGTAGCTGGGAATCTCTTCATGTCTACTGAATTATTCTAGTTTATTAGCCTTAGTCAATTACTGTAGGTATCCCTGACCGTAGTACTCAGGGATCCCCTTCCTAGACATGATGCAAGACAGTACTGATTTATTTGTACAAACGCAATCACCCACGGTGTCCAGGTCATTCATACTTGTTATGTCAGGCTGGCTGACATAATAGCATGTCGAGATATACTATGTCGGTTTGTTTGTCGAGAGTGTGCCACGGCTGGCCACTATCGTGTTCAGAAAATATGCCAAAATTTACATGTTATAAACATAAATATGATACTTGAATTTAATAATAATAATAATATATAACAATAATAATAATAAAGAAAAGACAGTGGAGAAAGCCATGCGGCTAGGGGAACAGGGTAGCCTATGTGGCTGAGGACTGCGCGCTTATGCGGCTGGACGTGGGCAGGCGCATACGGCTCAGGAAGGAAGAGTCTACGCGGCCAAGGGGAGCAATGTCATGCGGCTCAAGAAGGAACTCATGCTTATGCGGCTGAAAGTGATGCGGGGCTCATGCGGCAGCGGAGAACTCAGGGTTATGCGGTTGCAGAAGGGAAGGGACTTATGCGGCTCAAAAGCGTACGCTCATGCGGCTGAAGGACATCACTGCATATGCGGCGGCGGAGCTTGCAAGCCTTATGCGGCTCGGTTGAGCAGTGCCATGCGGCTCGATCAATAAGTTCATACGGCTCAGAGTAGCCTCGGCCTTATGCGGCTGAGAAGGGTCGGGGCTTATGCGGCTGAAAAGTTGAGCAGTGTCATGTGGCCAAGTTCTGCCGAGCCTTTATGCGGCTGGAAGAATAAGAGTCTCATGCGGCAAAGACTATTGATGGTCACGCGGCTGGCAAGCTTGCCGCATGAAGTTTCATGCGGTCAAGGTCTGAAGACTTTTATGCAGCTTAGAACTGTCCTTCTTCTCTGCTTGTTTGAGAAGAAGAACCATGGAGTGCATGGCTTCAAGGCTCATAAATCCTTCATCCGAAGTCGGAATTCAGACTTCCATAGGTCGAAATGGGGCAGGACGAAATTCTCTACAACATGGAACCATCAAAACTTGGAAATAACAATGTTAAGTAGATCAAAACCTTAGAAATCCAAAAATACTATAAACTTAAATCTACAAGCAATGAGCCATGGAAGTCAGAAATGCCAAATATTAAAGTGTGTTAGAATGCTGTGAAGAAGAGAATGGAACAATAAAATTCAGGTTCCTCCATGAAGCAAGATGCACTTGCCTAAGCGCTCTCTCTCTCTCTCTCTCCTGGTGGTTGAAAAAGTAATGGTGGAGAAGAAGAAGAGTAATGAAGAGAGAGAATAAGGGAGTGGGTTAATAAAGGATGATGGTGGTGGTAGGTAGGGGTTCTCCCCTTGGTTCATGATGAACCAAGGCAACCCAAGTCTAGCCGAACCAACCCGAAATGGACCAAGCCATGAAATATCAAGGTAAGCCAAGCAATGAATCATGCAATACAAGATAAAATACATACACGTATTCCAAAATTACGTAATACGAATAACATGCATTACAACTCTATCCACCTTAAAAGAATTCCGTCCTCGAAATTTAATCAAGAGGCTAGAGAGGCAAGAATAAGTTATTCTAATCACAAGCTATAACTAGGCAATCATTCAAGCAATCATTCATGCAAGCAAGGAAGCTAAGGGTGCAAGGCACAAGAAGGACATTATACCTTACGAGTCAAACAGGTCGGGATATCGCGATCGGATATCATCCTCACGCTCCCACGTTGACTCACCCAAAGAGTGATGACCCCAAGCAACTCGGACAAATTTAATAGTCTTGTTCTTGATTATCTTCTCCCTCCGGTCCAATATAGACACGGGACTCTCCTCATACGAAAGGTTGGTACCAACAACCAATTCCGAATGATCCAGGATGTGGCCCGGGTCCGGGATATACCGTCGTAGTTGGGATACATGGAATACATCATGCATCTCACGTAGTGACGGCGGGAGAGCGAGACGATAGGACACATCTCTTACTCGCTCCAGAATATCGAACGGTCCTATATACCTAGGACTAAGCTTTTCTCGTACGTCGAAACGAATGACGGCACGGTTAGGCGAAATCCTCAGGAATACATGGTCGCCGACAGAAAACTCAAGAGGGCGCCGGTGAGAATTGGCCCAATGACGCTGGCGATCTTGGGCAACTCGAAGATGATTTCTGACTCTCCTGACCACTTCAACGGTCTGAGCAATCATTTCCGGACCGAGCATCTGTCTCTCTCCGACATCGTCCCATGCTAGCGGGGATCGGCACTTCCTACCATACAGTGCCTCGAACGGTGCCATCTGGATGCTGGCCTGGAAACTGTTGTTGTATGAGAACTCCACCAGGTGCAGGTGATCTTCCCACGAACCACCGAAGTCGAGCGTTCAAGATCTCAACATGTCTTCCAAGGTTTGTATGGTAGGCTCTGACTGACCATCTATCTGTGGGTGATATACTGAGCTAAACTGGAGGCGAGTCCCCAAACTCTCTTGCAAGCTGTGCCAAAAGTGCGACGTAAACCTTGAATCTTGGTCCGAGGTGATACTGACTGGTA
Source organism: Iris pallida (assembly GCA_029216955.1). Taxonomy (NCBI): domain Eukaryota; kingdom Viridiplantae; phylum Streptophyta; class Magnoliopsida; order Asparagales; family Iridaceae; genus Iris; species Iris pallida. The sequence goes on from JANAVB010033620.1 coordinate 19,153,666, forward strand.
CTCCATGCATCCTGACTACCTGCCTGAGGTACATCTCTGCCAACTGAGCCGTCGACTGACCAACTCTGAACGGGAGAAAGTTGGCCACCTTCGTGAGCCGGTCAACTATAACCCAAATAGCATCTCGACCAGCTGGGGATCTAGGTAATCCAGTCACAAAATCTATGGTCACATGCTCCCACTTCCATTCTGGAATTGGCAAGGGCTGAAGAAGTCCAGCTGGCCTCTGATGTTCAGATTTAACTTGTTGGCAAACCAAACACCGAGAGACAAACTGGGCTATCTCCCTCTTCATGCCATTCCACCAAAAGTGCTGACGGATATCACGGTACATCTTCGTACCACCGGGATGAATGGAATACTGCGAACTGTGAGCCTCCGCCATGGTCTCCTGTCTGATATCTCCGCTGGGTACACAAAGATGTTTTTCATGTCGAAGTGTACCATATTCATGGATACATAACTCTGGTCTTCATCCTGCCTCGCACTCTGCTCTGAGCTGCTGAAGCTTGGAATCTGCTGACTGCGTCATCCAGATCTTCTCGACTATGTTGGACTGAACCTGCATGCTGGCCATCAATGCCACATTGGAAGGGATAACAACTTCTATACCCATCTTCTGAAGATCGGCTAACAGCTCTGGTTGTGCTGTTAGAAGATAAACTCCGGATCTTCTGCTCAATGCATCTGCAACAACGTTGGCCTTCCCTGGGTGATACTACAGGTTGACATCATAATCCACTAGCAGCTCTAGCCATCTTCTCTGACGCATGTTGAGATCCTTCTGGGTGAACACATACTTCAGACTCTTGTGGTCGGTGAAAATCTCCACCCTATCTCCATATAGGTAGTACCTCCACAACTTAAGTGCAAACACTACTGCTGCCAGCTCCAAGTCATGGATTGGGTAATTCCTCTCATGATCACGAAGTTGTCGTGACGCATAAGCTATTACCTTCCTATGCTGCATCAGAACACATCCCAAACCTCTGCCTGAAGCATCACAATACACTGAGAATCCCCCGGTTCCATCTGGAAGGGTGAGAATGGGAGCCGTCATCAAGCCTCGCTTTAATTTCTCAAAAGAATCCTGGCACTCTGCTGTCCAAGCAAACTGCACATCCTTGCGTGTCAACTGGGTCAATGGTGCTAAAATCCGAGCAAAGTCTGAAATAAATTGCCGGTAGTAACCGGTCAATCCAAGAAAACTACGAACTTTTACAACTGCGCTAGGTACCGGCCACGACTCAATAACTACGATCTTCTGGGGATCTACTTCTACTCCTCCTCTGGTGATGATATGACCCAAGTACGAAATGCGATCGAGCCAGAACTCTCATTTACTAAACTTGGCATACAACTGGTGCTCTCTGAGAATCTGGAGGACAACTCGGAGATGCTGCTCATGCTCCGCTTCACTCTTACTGTAGACCAGGATGTCATCTAGGAACACAATCACGAACTGATCCAAATAAGGCATGAAGATGCGATTCATGAGGTCCATGAATACAGCCGGCGCATTGGTTGCTCCAAATGGCATCACAAGGAGCTCCCAACGCCCATACCTAGATCTGAAAGCTGTCTTCGGGATGTCCTGCTATCTGACTCTGATCTGATGATATCCTGACCGTAAGTCGATATTCGAGAATACTGCTGCCCCCTTGAGTTGATCAAACAACTCATCTATCCTCGGGAGAGGGTATCTGTTCTTGATTGTCACTGAGTTCAAGGTACGATAATCTATACATAATATGGACGTACTATCCTACTTTTTCACAAGAAGCATCGGGGCTCCCCAAGGCGATCCACTAGCACGAATGAATCCCTTGGTTCTGAGTTATTCAATCATCTTGTACAATATCTCTAGCTCTGATGGCGCCATCCTGTAGACTCTATCTGACACTGGGCTATCCCGGGAATCAAGTCGATGGTAAACTCGATCTCTCGCTCTGGCAGCATCCCTGGAAGCTCTTCTGGGAAAACATCTGGAAACACTTCAACTATCCTGGGTAACTATATTGCTGCTACTGCCATCCGTAACACTGGAGGAGAAGGTTCAACTTCGCCTCGGAAGAAGGAAAACTCCGGCTCGCCTGGAATGCTAAAAACAACCCTGCCAATGTGGCAATCTATCCTAGCATACTGGTCCCTCAACCAATCCATCCCTAAGACCACATCATAATCGGCCATCAGGAACTCTATCAATCTAGCGGGGAACTCTCTACCGCTAACTACGATCCGACATGAGGAAAACACTCTATCTACTCCCACAAGTCCGTTACCAGTAAGTATATTGAGCCTTACTGATAATGACTCGGGCTCTAGTCCTATCCGTGTCGCGAATCGTACAGACATAAATGAATGCAAGGTACCAGAATCAAATAATACTGAAGCTGGAAGGGTGTTGACGAGAATAGTACCTGCCACTACCTTACATGGTGCTATTCCTTTTTCTCCTATGGTCAAGGCCAGCACTTGACCATGTCCTCTGGCTGCGGGTCCCCTCTGCTGAAAATTCCTCTGCCTGCTCTGGATCAGGGCTTGGGCTTGGGCATACTGCTGCGGTCTCTGCTGCTGGAATGCCTGGGCCTGCGTCGGCAATGGCCTCGGGAACGGGTACTGCAGCTGCTGCTGCTGCTGGACTGGTGTTGGTCCTCTAACTGAAGGACTAGAGAAGGCCGATGAACTCCCCCTGTTCGGGCAGTTCACAACCCTGTGGTCCGGGGTACCACAAACCAAGCACAAATCCTGTGCTCTGCGACACTCTGATACCACATGTCCTGGCTTCCCGCAGTACGAACATCCCACTACGGAAGACTGCTTCTGCTTCTGCTGCTGATGGTGTGTCGGGGTAGAATGCTGAACCGACGTCACTGAGGCCGCCCGCCTTGGAGCTCTAATGGTCAAGGCCCTAGCTGCCGGGACTGGTGCTGATGACTGGTTCATCTGGCTATGGGATCGCTTCTGACCTCCGGTCCTATCCACGATCCTCTGGGAGGTATATTCATGCCTCCGGGCTGCTCTCAATACTGCATCAAAAGTCTGATGCTCAAACTGCTCCACCGCCAACAAAATCTCTAGGTGAAGCCCTTGCTGGAACCGCTGGGCTCTATCGAACTCGGTTGCTACCAAGGTGGGAGCAAATCGACTAATCCTGGAGAACTTGGCCGCATATCCATCAACTGTCCTGCCCATCTGCTTCAGATTGGTGAACCTCGTCTGTAGATCGTACCAAGCTACAGCATCAAAATACTTGGTCTGGAACCTCTCCCTGAATACTGACCATGAAATAGGGGCTACTAATCCATCGGCCTGCGCTGCCCACCAGCTGCGGGCAAGATCTAGTAACTGCAGGTACACTACGACCACCTTCTCGTTCTCTGGGTCCTGACTGCTTCTAGAATCACCTCTGTGTCCTGAAGCCAAGCATCTGCAGCGATCGCATCTTCACTGCCGTCGAAAAAGGGAGGGTTCGAGCGCTTGAAGCTGTTGACCGCGCTGTTACCCTGATAACCTCCTCTGGTCAAAGCATCTGCCACTGCCTGGTGCAAGGCATCTCCTCGACGATCCTGGAAAGCTAATAATGACCTGATGAGACCCACCAAAGTGCCATCATCGGGCTCAGCAGGCTGGACGGGCTGAATTGGTGGCTCTCCTCCGGTAGGCACGACTCTGGAGGCTACTCCTGAATGCTGGACTTGATCTCCAGGTTGCTGCTGGTCTGCGGGAGGTGCTCCTCCTTGCTCTTCGACAGGTCCAGGAACAATGCCGCTGAAGAAGACGACATAGGGAACAATAAGGAAGGACCGGGACAGATCAACGATACAAGCATGTGATCAGGTCAAGAATTTAGGGATTCAGAGAATACGAGTAGAGATCAAGGGTGAGTATTGATTGAGACATCTATTCGGTAAACCCTCACATATCTTGATGTACAAGACCTGCATGGGCCACCACTAAAACCATGTCACACCCCAGAACCAGAATACTGGAGAGTGGAGGTAGACATAGCCAGCTACGTATATTGAAGTGCAATCCACCTCGCTATACGGTCACGGCTGTCTAGATACATGAGGGTTTAACTACAAGCCAACAGTCTCCTATGGTCAAGAACAAGCCTAGTGTCTCAATCACAAGCAAGTAAGTAAATATTACAAGATATAAGAGCACCAAATATATAATAGTCAGGCGTCCCAAATATTACATATTTAGCTGATCATGAAGCTAGTCGTTACAAAATGTCAGGACTAGCAAGAGTTTAGTCATACATGATCAACCCTAGGATCTGTCAATCATGTTACAGCCCGTAGGCAGACAGTAAATAAAGGTACAGCCGAGCTAACAAGTGCTCGTCGGCTAAACGCCTCAAAAGAATAATTTTATAATAAAGTGGGAGAACAAAAAGAACCCACTCGTTGCCAGGGTTACGCCTGGTGGTCACCATCTGGCTGGGAGGTCGGTAGATCCTCTGATGCTGCTCCGATATCTGGACACACAAAACCAGCTGGATCGGACCCCAGAAAGAGCAAGTGCCACAAAGGAGGCTTCACTTAGGAACTAAAACCAGCATATCACAATAAAATATTAAAGACAGTTAATAACTAAAGAACTGATAATAATAGAGATAACAACAGTAAACTGAGCACGAGGAAACCATTCAAGTAGCCAGGTCACAACCCTTAAACCAAACAAGGACCGGGGTTGCAACCCTTCACCTGAATAGAAACTCGTCTCAAATACTATTTGTACAGAAAGACAATAAACGAAAAGAGGACACAGAACTGCTCCGGGAGCCAGGTTACAACCCTTTAACCAAACAAGGACCAGGGTTGTAACCCTTCACCTGAACAGAACTGGACCCCTGATCTTTATTGCTAAGGCCAGTATAAATAATCATGGTATTGAGGTAAGGTAAAACATGATAAACATGACATGGGGTTGCAATAAGACAATAAACGAAGAGAGGACACAGAACTGCTCCGGGAGCCAGGTTACAACCTTTAAACCAAACAAGGACCGAGGTTGTAACCCTTCGCCTGAACAGAACTGGACCCCCGATCGTTATTGTTAAGGCAAGCATCAATAATCATGTCATGTCATAATCTTGCACAGGATCAGGATAAGACTAAGCTGGAATAAACTCCATCCAATCAATCACGGCCAATCAAGAGTACGGCTTGATACTTTTAACTAACTAGGGTTATCACATGCCTAGTTACTAGCAAGATGTAATAAGATTACCCCAACAGTCATAAGTCCTGCAGACCATCCGGTTATCCAGGTCGAATGTCCGTTTATGAAAAATGCAACACGTGACTGTGTGCTGGAAATGTGCCCTACTCGTCGGTAGGCTACAAGTCCACTTAATGCGCCAGATAACGGGATTGCCTATAGCTGGGAATCTCTTCATGTCTACTGAATTATTATAGTTTATTTGCCATAGTCAATTACTGTAGGTATCCCTGACCGTGGTACTTAGGGATCCCCTTCCTAGACATGATGCAAGACAGTACTGATTTATTTGTACAAATGCAATCGCCCACGGTGTCCAGGTCATTCATACTTGTTATGTCAGGCTGGCTGACATAATAGCATGTCGAGATATACCATATCAGTTTGCTTGTCGAGAGTGTGCCACGGCGGGCCACTATCGTATTCAGAAAATATGCCAAAATTTGTATGTTATAAACATAAATATGATACATGAATTTAATAATAATAGTAATAATACATAACAATAATAATAATAAAGAAAAGACAGTGGAGAGAGCCATGCGGCTAGGGAAACAGGGGAGCCTATGCGGCTGAGGACTGTACGCTTATGCGGCTGGACATGGGCAGGCGCATGCGGCTCATGAAGGAAGAGTCTATGCGGTCGAGGAAAGAAATGTCATGCGGCTCAAGAAGGAACTCAGGCTTATGCGGCTGAAAGTGATGCGGGGCTCATGCGACAGCGGAGAACTCAGGGTTATGCGGCTGCGGAAGGGAAGGGACTTATGCGGCTCAAAAGCGCGCGCTCATGCGGCTGAAGGACATCACTGCATATGCGGAGCTTGCGAGCCTTATGCGGCTCGGTTGAGCAGTGCCATGCGGCTCGATCAATAAGTTCATACGGCTCAGAGTAGCCTCGGCCTTATGCGGCTGAGAAGGGTCGGGGTTTATGCGGCTGAAAAGTTGAGCAGAGTCATGTGGCCAAGTTCTACCGAACCTTTATGCGGCTGGAAGAATAAGAGTCTCATGCGGCAAAGACTATTGAGTTCATGCGGCTGATAGTCATGCGGCTGGCAAGCTTGCTGCATGAAGTTTCATACGGTCAAGTTCTGAAGACTGTTATGCAGCTCAGAACTGTCCTTCTTCTCTGCTTGTCCGAGAAGAAGAACCATGGAGTCCATGGCTTCAAGGCTTATAAATCCTTTATCCGAAGTCGAAATTCAGACTTCCATAGGTCAAAATGGGGCAGGACGAAATTCTCTACAACATGGAACCATAATGTTAAGTAGATCAAAACCTTAGAAATCCGAAAATACGATAAACTTAAATCTACAAGCAATGAGCCATGGAAATCAGAAATGCCAAATATTAAAGTGTGTTAGAATGCTGTGAAGAAGAGAATGGAATAATAAAATTCGGGTTCCTCCATGAAGCAAGATGCACTTGCCTAAGCTCTCTCTCTCTCTCCTGGTGGTTGAAGAAGTAATGGTGGAGAAGAAGAAGAGTAATGAAGAGAGAGAATGAGGGAGTGGATTAATAAATGATGATGGTGGTGGTAGGTAGGGGTTCTCCCCTTGGTTCATGATGAACCAAGGCAACCCAAGCCTAGCCGAACCAACCCGAAATGGACCAAGCCATGAAATATCAAGGTAAGCCAAGCAAGGAATCACGTAATATAAGATAAAATACATACACGTATTCCAAAATTACGTAATATGAATAACAGGCATTACATGCTCCCTAAAATGTTCTATCCATGCTACTTCTATAACACAAAAGAATTGAAATAGTTTATCAAGCACAAATCTTTGTCTTTTCGAAACAGGAACATACGAGAATTTGATACAAGGCGTTCAAAAGAGGCATGTTTTACAAATACAAGGTTCAAAGGCGATATTAGATATCAAAGGGAATTAAATAACAATTATGGATTGAGATTCTAATATAAAATCCTATCGTAGGCTCGTTCAGTACAGTAACTTAACCGAAATGATATGCTCTGACCTATATGGGCCACCACAAAAATATGTCACGCCCCAGTTCCAAAATACAAAGGAACTGAAACACAAACATGCTAGCATACGAACTAGAATAAGTTTTCAATTTAAAGGACTTATGCTAGACGTACTATGTTGTTTAGTATACTAACATATGCTAACTAATCTATATCTCAATCCACAGTAATGAACAAAAAACCAAGAATGAATATAATATATTAAAGTTGGCCAAGAGTAATATACATATTCGAACAAGCTCGAAAAAATGTAAGCTTGAAAATAATAGCTAAAATAGCAGAGAAAATAATACTAACTGCACAACCATTACCTGGAGAGATCACCAGGTCCTCAGCGGGACATAACAAGATACATAAAAGTATGCCAATGTAAAATAAATAAATATAAATATGGAATAAATTGCTCAGGTCATAACATGGTCTAATGTCCCACCACCGTAACAACAAACCATCCCTACAACCAAATAAGGACAAGGAGTGGTCCACCTAACTACTATGTGAATGCAAATTGAAGCCCACTTTGCTGCGTATGTGTGGGTAAATGAATAAAGCATAGCATCCGCTAGAGACTCTCGTATGAACTAGTGTACATCCGGACCGTATTGAATGCGCAGTCAGGGCCACTGAATGGATATATCCCCTACGCATACTTTGCATCACTAACATACCTCTCGATCATATCTGATGCGTAGTCAGGGCCGCTGCCGGATATATGCTCTAGTGATACACCCATAACAGGGAAACTATAAACCTGTAACCTGGCAACACTGAGGCCAAGTGGGGTATCCCATACGCCTACTAATTGCCTTCCCCAATCGTGCATCGCACAAGTCATATCCATCACTCAAACAATCCACATCTCAATGCAGTCACCCTACCTAGACACGACCTAACTATCCAGTGAGTCAATGCAACAAGGGTCCGACGATGCGCAACTCATGCATATGAATCTTTACTCATGTGTCATGTAGTAACACGTGTCAAGGCCATAGAATTTATATCAATAATTTCCTAAGTAAAGCTAAGTCTACTAACTCTAGGTCAACTCACACACCCAAGACATCGATGACAACATCGATAGCACCCAAGTCAAACTTGGACGCACACTAGCTATAACTCAAAACAACAAGCACATAAATAGAAACATAATTTAAACAGAGAACAAAGGCAAGATATCTTGTCTGGTACTTCGAAAATAGAACAATCATCGGTCTGGCTCCAATTGTAGTCAGACAATTATGAACACCTAGTAATATAAATAAACTAAAATAAATTCTAACTCAAAGATTTCACGCATACCATGTATACACTTACCATGTATAATCTCTATTTAGACATAATCTACCAAACTAGTTTAGATCCAAGTATAGTCGTATAATAATATGTTAACATACAAAAATATTATTCTATAATTTAAAAATAATTACTTTAATTCTGACATAATAATAAATTTTTTTAAAAATATCTATACATATATTTTTATGAAACAAGTAAATATATACATATTCTAACTATTCTATACACACATATAATCATGATATTAGATACAACTAGTATTTTTATAAACTAAAAGTAATAATTATAAATCCTTGAATATTTCTTAAAAATATTTAATAATATTATTTAATCATAATGTTTATAAAAAATATACTTCTCATAAATGTACTAATTAATTGGCTTATTAAGCCAACTTGTCAATTAAATCAAAACCAAATAATATAAAATTAATATATTTAAATTCTAAAATAAATCTAAGTAATTTGGGAAATAATAGGAATTAATGTCAAAATTACACATCAAGGATCACATATTGTATATAGGTACAAGTAGTCAAGAACCATAAATAACACTTAAACATATATACTATTAGTGCTACTATATATGGTACCATGTTATTTTAGGAAAATAATATTTAAATCCAAAATACATACTTTTATTTTTGGAAACATAGTGGAACGGACACCACCGGCAAATAGAGTGGAACGGTATGAGTTAGAGATTAGAAATCATATAATACAAGTAGGGATATCCATTAGATTTGGTTTTAGGTGAAATAGATGAATTAATTGAAACCTATTTTAGAAGATGACAAACCTGGGTTCAGAATTTTTGTTACGGCAAGAATAACCATCAAGATCCGCCTCTAAACGATCAAATAAGTTGACGAAACTCCTTCGAGGCTTGACAGGGTTGAAGAGGGGTCTTTTGGAGTCGTCTGGAGGTGGTGGAGTGCACAAATTTTGAGCAAAATTAGGCTTTGGGGTGGTCGGCCAAGGCATGTGGCCGTCGTCCTTAATAGGAGAAGTGAGTCGGGTTTTGGTATATGGAGAGGAGGTGGCTAGCCTATTGGGCTATATATATATATAGGGTTTGGTTCTACTAGGTGTTAGGGTTTGTATGGAGGAGGTTTGAATTGATTTAATGGAGATTTCGTCATCCAATCAACTAATATGCCAATATGGGTTTAGTAGGTTTCCATATTTAGAAAGGTGGAAGATTGAGTTAAAGATGTACGAGTTTAATGCATGTGGGATGCTATTAAGTGTTTGCCATTAAAATCTTTTGATGCAATTTCAATACAAACAGAACAGTATTACAATGTAGGACTTAGATGTAGTCCTATGAGTACACTTTTGTTTATCTGGGTCCCTGTATCGAGGGAGCGAGTGGTAATGCATTGACTCTGTTGACGATCTGATGACGGTTCTCAGTTCTTTGAAGGTCTGAGTTGCTCTGGGTGCTGGAGCTTACGGAGAGGAAGAAGACGTTGAGTGTCTCTTCCGATCTCTGGGAGTAAACTCTGATGCTTTGGTTGATTGTGTGTCTTGATCTGTGACAGTCTCTGTGTATCTCTGTGTGTGTGAAAGGGAATGATACTTCTATTTATAAGCAGCAGGTTGGCTGCTCATATGCGCATATGTAGGATGCGCCTGTTTATGGGGATGCCACGTGGTAATTACTGATGGAGGCGCATGGGCGACGTGCTTGGATTGAGGAGTTGAACTCTTCTTGTTGCATTTGTGGGCTACGGTAGAGCTGACACGTAGCAATGGAGAAGATCTTTCGGTTGCTGAGATCTTAGGTGATTAGCACCCCTTTATCGGCTGAACTGAGTCAAAATACACCTGGCGCGTATCCGTAGCTCAAAGATCTCGAATTTGGTGGAGAGTAATCTGAAGGGATGCGCCTAGGATTGGGTGCATGAGTAGACTTTGGTCTGTAACCTTTTAGGAGTCACGAACCAGTCTGGGCGTATGGCTTTTGAGGCGTATGCGGGGATTCAGTAGTAACTTGACCTCTGTCTTTAGGGATCAGAGAAAAGTCTGAAGTGCATGGCTTTTGAGGCGCATGTAGAGATTTGGGCGCATGGCTACGGAGGCGCATGCGAAATGGTGGGACGGCCACGTGGCTTGTAACCGCCGGAGGAAAGTAAATAATGATGCTGACGTCAGCGACGCTTCATCTTCAGAAAAAGCTGCTAAGTATTCAGTCCTCGGGGGACGTGCTACCAACTCTATCACTTGAGCATTAATTGCTTGATGGGTGACGAACCAAAATGGGTGCATGGGTCCATGTTGATTAGGACGCATGGATCTGTGCTTTGTTGGGCGCATCCTTACGGGGCGCTTTGGAACGGGCGCGTCTGTACGATGCGCGGTGTCTGGCCGGCGCATTCGTTTGCATGACGTGCCTTTATTGGTCCGACAGTTGCGTTCTTCAAGTGCTTTAAATAGCCGTTTTTGACTTGGCCGAATTCGAAGCGTCAGGTTCATCACCATAAATGCAAATTCATTGCACGGGATTCGGAGAGCCCGCCACTTGGCGCATGGGTTTGATTTGCCCGGCCTATAAATAGTGGCAAGGAGAGAGTTTGCTTCTCGTTCCCTCACGTCCTCCCGAAGTGAACATGTTTGCTCGAGCACATTCTGTTGATGAGATATTCCCGAGGGTGAAGATGCGACGACTTGTCTTCGTTCATGCGCTTGAAGGTGACTGTTACATCCGAAAGTCGGAGTCGAGGGCTTCTGAGGCAGGTGGAAGGTACCTGTTGCATCCGAAGATCGGGATGCTCGAGCCTCATCTCCGTTATGCTGGAAGAGCCGCAGATCAGAATTGCAGTGCTTCCGGCTTTGGAGGCTCTTTCTTCTGTCAGAGTGGGTGTTGCCCATTCTGGTTGTGTTGAAAGCCTCCTTTTGCCGCGGATCGATTGCGGTGCTCTCCTCTTCCTTTAGAGAGCTTTTCCTCCCGCTAGGGTGGGGTTGATCGCCCACCGTTGCTTAATAAATGCTTCATTAGTCGAAACACTCAATCGGATCGAAGTGGAGCGCATATGCTGAGACTTCATGATGCGCATGACTGAGATGCGGAAGGGATGCACATAACTGAGTTACTGGAGAGATGCACCTGACTGAGACGCTGAAGAGATGCACCTGACTGAGACGCTGAAGAGATGCGCCTGACTGAGAGCACATGGCGATTGCTGCGCCTAGCTGTAGACTTAGGGTCTTTTCTTTGTAGAAATTCTTCTTTATAATTTAGACATGTAATAGACTTTTATATGAAATAAAAATATTCTTTTAATGTCTATGCTTTTGCTGTTTGCTTATGCCAAGTACTTTATTTGAGCTCCCTGGCGCATGTAATGTTAGGCGCATAGGATTTTCGTTCCTGAAATTCCATGCTTCTACAAGACCCCCTTCAAAATTTTCAAAACTTTTCGTCAAGTTTTGGAATACTTTGAATAAGAAGCATGGTGGTGTCTTCTCTGGGGCGCATGCTCCTCCCAGTTTTAAACACTACACCATAATAGACGATTGCCCACGGTTATTACCGTTACTAAAAAATTTAGTCACGAAAAAAACCGTTACTAATTTCCCGTTACCAAATTTAGTGACGGATTTCCTCACGGTTATAACCGTGACAAAATTTAATTTTGTAACGGATTTAGTAACGGTTATAACAGTTACTAAAATTACTTTACTCACGGCTAAAACCGTTACTAAATAAAGTTTGGTAACGGTTATAACCATTACGACAGTTTTTCAATTAAAATAAATGATTCGAAAATGTAAATTGGTAACGGAAAATAACGTTACAAAATTGCTATTTTTTTCCAGTTGCCCATTTTCATTTGATAGAGCTTTGTAATAGTTATATAACCAAAAACCTGTATTCAACATACAACCACATTCCAACAACAGGTAATTTTCCTGTAAGCAAATAATAAAACATACAACCACATTCCAACAACATTTCAACAACAGGTAGTTCACATATTGTCAAAAAAAAGTATATATATAACCATAGTAGATGAAGCATAATAGTTAAATGCCTACAAAAGTTAACAATATCTTACCAACAAAAGTTTACATATTTTAATGTTAAGCATAATAGTTTGAATCCCCAACAAAAGCTTATACGTCTTAAAGCTTACAAATACCGGATACGTCCGCCTCCCCAAATAACATAACCTCCATCAACTAATTCACATAGCAAAGAGATTCCATTTTGTGGACCATCATAAACTGGTGCTTCTGGTTTTATCACCTCCGACACATAAACAATTTTCTCATCGTCTTGCACTTTCCTCCCATGACAAATAGTATGAGATGCTAGGAATCCCTTAGCTACATCCTCTCGTCCACGTCCAAGTAAAACCACATTTTGTTTTCCTCTTGAAGTTGATCCACCATTCTTATCGTGGACAACATGGCCACCATTGTTACCATTTTCATCAGGGCTGACAGTGTTATTCAAAACAGGGTTCAAATTTCTTGGAGTTATAGGAATATGCATGTTGTTAGACGCACCTTCTGCCTCGGGCGTGCCAGAACCGAAAGTTGGATTTTGAGGCTTATGCGAAGTATGAACATAAGTGAGCACTTCCCGTACCATACCCTCAAGGTTGTCCAACCGTTGTATAACTTCTGGGTTGGTATTCTTTTTGGCTATTGCCTTTGCTGCTTGTCCGATTTTTACTTGCTTCGTCGAGGATGTAGAGCTAACTGCACGACAACGACTCCTTTTATCAACTCCAAAAACTTCAGCAATAGGATCAGTCTCAAAGTCTTCTATGTTTGGCACACCATCATGACCACTCTTTTCTGCTTCTAGTTTTTGCCTCTTTTCTGCGGCCTCTATTTCATTCTGTGATTTGACAAGATATAAGACAAAGGTAAGACATTAAGAAAGTAAAGAACAAAATTAATAAAAAATCAATATTACCTATAATAATATCATAACAGTATCAGTAAACGAAAAGGAGTCAGAAACAGAGCCTGTGATGAAATTTGTCTGAGCCTGTGATAAAAATAAGGTTTTCGATTGAATCACAGGTAATATAAGAAATTTTCATCACAGGTTTTTGATTGAATCACAGGTTTCTGATCAAAAGCCTGTGATTCAATCAAAAACCTGTGATTCAATCAAAAATCTGTGATCAAAAGCCTGTGATTCAATCAAAAGCGGAAAGGAGACAAAAACCTTATATTACCTGTGATCAAAAGCCTGGAAAAGAAATTTTCATCACAGGCTCTGTTCGAATGAATCAAAAACCTTATATTACCTATAACAATTAATCAAAAACCTTATATTACCTATAACAATTAATCAAAACCCTTATAATCACAGGCTCTGTTTGAATTGACAACCACCCATTTTTATCTCAATAGTAAATAGCCACTGAATTATTATGGACATGCTAAATGTGAGAATGAAGTTATAGAACCTCAAAAAAAGGAATTGATGAGAAAATTAAAGCCATTGATATATAACTTAAATCAGAATGTTCAGAATTGCAGCCGGGAACCCAAAAGAAAAGAAACCCTAGCATGAGAAAACTCAGAAATGCTGATCTAACCAAATGCAAAACAACTCATCAGAAAAAGAAAAAAAAAGTGGATGGAACCATATCATAGCTGCACTCCTCAAAAAAATTAATTTGTGAGTGAAGCTACAGAACCTCAAACAACACGAAATGATTACAAAATTAAGCCTACAGATTAAAGCCCCACTGATATCTAATGTGGAATCAGAATATTAAAATTGCATATGAAGACTTAAAGACCCAAAAGAAAAGAAACACTAACAGGAATAAAAGTGGAATCAGAATATTAAAATTTAGAGGAAACGATATTTAAGGTCAACTCCTAAAAAAACCATCATAGATGATTTTCTATTTTCTGGTGCTCTCTTTTTTCCGCATGAAGAACATCAGAATATTTTTTGGTGCTCTCAAAAAACGATATTTAAGGTCAACTCCTCAAATGAGATCATTCTGAACATGTCAAAAATAATACCTAAACTCTAAAATAACGTAAACGTAGAAGGGCTACTCGGTTATTTCTTCCATTCCCTTGACGGATGCTGTATGGAAATGCAGTTCGTTATTTGAACAACTATCAGAGGCTTGAGAGCACATATTGAGGTTATTTTGCACTTGTTGTGGTTAAGCTTACAATTGTAAGTTGACAAATTAATTACAAAGATGATACATAAACTGTCTGAAGCACCAGAGTTACTGTGTCAAAAACAGTGAAAAAGACAATCTTCTCCTAGAAGAAAGTGCAACACCTAGCTCTTTCATCTGTGGAGTCAGTGAATTTTAAATTTAAGGCCGACGTTCTCGCCTAGAGGACCGACTACCGCCTTCCCCTTGAGGTATCGACCACACCCATTGTTTTCCCTTATCATCTACATTATAGTTCTTCCTGTGAATGTTAGTTGTGTAATGAACAATTTAACCCTATGGTAACCTACTATTACGTTAATATTAGGTTTTAAATCTGAGTTTTTTTATTGCCAAGCACACTCGAGGCTCTATAGGCAAGTTTCAGAGAATGATGTAAGAAAGGGGAGGGCAAATGGGTTGATGTGTGCATTCCTTAATATCACCTATATTGGCCCATGCGTGCTTGTTCTAGGGATGTGCATTAGAAAAAAAATATAGTAGAGAACATAGGTGTGAAGGGGGCCACATCTAGTGATAAGCTCATTTGATACAAGCACAGCAGGTATTCAAGGTGTGTGTGTGCAAAACAAAAATTTGAAGTTGCCATTTTAATCAAATAGAGCATGGCAGTAGAAAAAAATGTGTTACATGTTAGTCCTCATATATTAATATAGGCTTGCTACTTACTCTTGCTTGAGGAAATATGGTAGAGTGCATATATGAGAAGTTTTGAATGTTTGGTAACTGTTAAGAAATTTTAAACTGATAATAAAGGTTTCCTTGTGTGGTAGAATGGGGTCTTATACGTCTCCTTCTTCCTTATACATTTCAGAGTTCTTTGCTTTTCCTACTTGTATGATTACTTGGAAGTTGATGGGTGTAGACATTGATATATAGTGGGTAATTTCACAGAGGCGGGAAGCAAACTATGTGGGGTTATTTGGTTAAACAAAATAAAATAGAAGAGAGTGGTGTCAGTACCCTTTTGCGGTTATGTGACTGTGTTCGTCAGCTGAAGGTAAGCTTGTTAAGCATAACAATGTGTTCAGAGGGAATTAGTATTCTAATGAAGGATAGTTGTACTGATGAAAGAAAAACTGAAATTTGCTTATATATAACTCAAAAGGTAATCAATGTATATGGTCCTTACCTTCTTCTTCACCTATTATAGTATGCTCTCTAATGCTTTGCCTATGTGCAGGGCATTGGTCTTCTTTCTAATCTCTTATTTTTCTTCATAGAAAGGCATGGTACTACACCTGTAAAATGCTCTATTTTAAGTAATGCTGCAAACAAACTCAGATGTTGAACCCCTTACCCAGAAATCATTATACCAGGTGGTTAACTGGCCAGTGTACCACAGCCAATCTCAGGAAATCCTGAGTTATTGATAACCCAGGTTTCTTAGGCTTGGGAGAGCCCTGTCAGGCCTGCCCCCAAGTGTGCATATAACTTGATACCTCTCCCTTGGTCTACTGGATACTCAACATGGTGCATATAACTTGATACCTCTTCCTTGGTCTACTGGATACAGAACAGTCAAACAGGCAGCTTTAAGACATTTTGTGAAACATATGAATCATTAGATCAAAAAACATAGAAAAGTAAAAATCAGGACCTAATCGAGAATTAAGAGGAAAAATCTGGAGCTAAGGACTTTCTGGATGCTTTACAAAGTGAGCACCGAATCATGAACAACATGAGTTTCAGTGCACTTTTACATGGACTCTACAGAGAGGGAAGAGTAGATGATGCTTATAGCCTTTGGAAAGATATGGTTGAGAGAGGAGTTGAAATAGATCTTATATGCTATAGTATTCTTATTTATGGAGGTCTAAAGCATCACAGTTTGGTCAGATCCTATTCATTACTGAAGCAGATGGTTAATAAGGGAATCAAGCCAGATAATGTATTATACACAAATATAATAGATGCATATTTCCAGGCTTATACTGTACTTATTGATGGATTGTGCAATGGAGGCCAATTTAATAAAGCCGAGCTTCTTTGTAAGGAAATGCTGACCAGTGGTTTCCTTTCTAATAAAATTACTTTTGGCTCTTTCCTTGACCACCTGACTAGACAGGGGAAAATGGAAGAAGCTTTGCCACTGCATAAAATATCTTGTGTACATATCTTCGATATGGCCGATACCGCTATGATTTGGCATGTTTCGATCCGATACTGATACCCAAGATCCTTTTTCAGTTTATTCGATAAATAATATTGAATGAAAAATATCAACCAACAAGGATGTAGAAGCACGGTAAGATTCAATTGAAAGAAAAAACTTATCTATAGCTGGTAAACCAATCGACAATGATGAAAACTATTTCATTTAATTTCCAAAATTACTAAGAAGCATGAAATACTTTAAATTATACCTAAATATATAAAATGCACATGGAAGCACATGGAGGTCATTCACAATGTATGTAGGCAACTGAGAAGCAAAAGAGGTCCTAATATTGAAGGACGGTAAGATTCTGAATTCATGTCCACTATTCTCAAGGCATTCAGTATAGTAGGCAACTGAGAAGCAAAAGAGGTCCTAATATTGAAGGATAATAAATGATAACTATTTGGGTGCTAAATCATCCACCAAAGGAGACAATTAATCCAAATGTAGTATGTATGTAAAGAACTTGAGCTTCAACTCAAAAGTACAAATAGTCTTGTACTTACGTATTTCTCCAATGCACATGGAAGCACATTTCCAGTAGCCTTATTTTTGTGGGCTCTCTTCCACGCTTCTGATCGTCTAACAACCTGTCCAGGGTGTTCTTCCTCCTACAAGTACAAATAGTAATTAATGACACTTATAATAATATCAATAGGACTTACAAGTAAAAAGTAAGATACACACCAATTCTTCATATATTCTGTTGTAGCTTTTCCTTCCAAGTGTGTGGGTGATTTTAGATTGGGCCTTATTTTCAGCATTTTTCTTGCGCTGCTCAATCTTCTTTGGAGCGTACTCATTCGCTATGAACTGCTCCCACCAGATTTTATCAATATCATCGGGACATTGACTGAGTGCTAGAGGTTTCGGTAAATATATTCCTTCTTTGTCCTTGATTGTGCCTCGTAGGTGATACTTTACTGTCCTAAAAAATTGTGGAAATTTGGGTTCCAATAGTGGTCGAGCGAGGATGGGATCAATATTGAATTCAAACTTCGCCTACCAAAGTAACAAGTAAATAAGGCATTCTTTAAGCCGATGAAGCAATTAGATAAATGTTCAAAATACATGTAAAGAATTGAAAGAAAGAAAAATGATTTATCGTCAGAGATTTCTAAAGAGCATCTATGTACACCTTATCTACACTCCTCTAATCATTGTAGCCAATTGGGATGTGAGCTCGAATCAGTTTTCCACATTTACTACTCCATTTTGTCTCGCCTTCACCTCTAATTACACCATTTGCTTCAATATGGAGTGAGTATTTTTTGACTTTTGATGGAGAGGTATCTTGTGTTCCACTAGGATTTGACGACATCCTGCACTTAACAAGTTGAATCAATAAGATCAGTATCCTGAAGATGAGTGCACATTCTGCACTCCCAAGCAAATCATCTAAGTATGAAATGCTAGAAGTTTAAATTCACCCAACAATGTAATAGCAAAAGAACATGTTCATCAAAGCATCAACATTGAACTTTCATTAGCTTGTCGGCGGATAGTCTCAATTAGAACATATTCATCAAAGAAAGAACCATATAAAGTTTAAAGAACCATTAGCTTGTCCTGAAGATAGTCTCAATTAGAACTTTCATTAGCAATACACATTTAAAGAACCATATAAAGTTTAAAGTTTACCAAGGAACAGAAAAAGCAAGGAACAAAAAAAGCAAGGACAAGTATTACTGTCGGCAGTCCTGTCCTACCAATCATGATTTCCCATTCCTGCCAATAGCGGGAGCTACATAGAAGAAAGGCTCTGGACAAGTTCGATGTTGTTTCGGTTGCTCATTGGCTGATGGCAAACAACAGTGCTTCGGATCGGGAACTGGCACAGGAGCAAGCGGCGATGGCAACTATGGCATACTTGTCTCCTGTTTGTCAACAGAACCTCATGAAGCTGGAGTGGCCATGGCACTCCAAACGATTGTTGACCAAGCAGCAACAAATATGAAATCCCACTTAGTCGAGGTGCAGTGATGTAAAGTTCAAAAAGTATAAATTCTAAATTACATGCAGTAATCTGATACAATGATATATAAAGGAAACGAAAAATTCTTGTAATATTCAATTATAAGCACAGTAACAAATATTTCTCAATGAACACACCTTAATGCATATAAAAAGTTCTATATAGACAATTAGCATCACATCTTGTTTATTTGGTTGGATTCAGATCTTGCGTAGACCCGAAAGAACAATTCTTTGCAGCTAAATGCATATATTGGAGGAAAATAGCACATGGTTATGATTTATTACACTAATATTGATCAAGCGACTACGAAGAAGTTACAAAAAATATACAAAAAGAAGGGGTTATAATGTTTATGAGCAGCAAGAGATCTAACTATGTTCCTCTTTACATCTTGACATTGAGGATGAGTAGGAGAGGTATTAGGATAGGGTGCATATATGTCCCATGATCTTAAGCTTTTCCTTTAGTAGGTCAACAAGGAAAATAGTTTCACCACTACAACCACTCAAGCACCATAATTCCACAGAAAGTAGATAAAATGTAACCCAAAATGATACAGGAATCCTGAGTGCATAGACAAGTAACCCAAAATGTAACCCAAAATGGTTATAGTTTTCTAACAGTTCATTTTGTGAGTATCTTGAGTGTATTGGCAAGTAACCCATACACTATGAAACTAATACATAAAAATATTAAAAGGATACCAACAATTTTTTGAGTGTCAACAATTTTTTAAAATGTAAACAAAGGTAACTGGAATTGCTTCAAATGTCAAAAAACTTCAAGTATAGCATTCATTTCTTTCCAACACATTTTAGAAGTGGTGCCAAGTGAGGTTGCTCCAGAAGACAAGATTGAAATTTTTTTGGTACAATCAGCCCATCCACCTCATCAGTCATTCGCTTTGGAGAAAGAAGAACAATCGACCAATCTGGATTTTGAATGTCTTTTACATAAAAAACTTGACTTGCTTCAAATGCAAGAATTGCTGGCTCATCATACTCCCCATCGGTGCTCTTCAACTTTTTTATATTCACCGTCAATAAATTAGAGTCTGGACATAACTTACAGCCGTTGGTCTTATCTCCAACATTCACCCACTCACAATAGAACACAACATGGTAAAATTCATAATAGTCAACTTCTATGATCTCTTTGATGATCCCATACCATGTAGTATCATCATCCGTAAGGTTCTTGTCTTTTGAACTTGCCCTAAATGTGGTGATTGCATCCATGCAAACACCGCTATCTTGTGTTGCAACTTTATCGTCGTAACTCTGGGGAGAGGAGATATAGCCATTAACCCTATACTTAAGATATGTTTTGGCTTGTCGACTTGGACCGCTGATATATCGCCAGAGATCTCCACGCATACATTCTTCTTCAATTAACTAGTAAAGCAATAAAGTAAACATAATTAATTTGCAGCTCATCAAGTAAAATGGTATATATATATATATATATATATATATATATATATATATATATATATATATATATATATATATATATGAATGATACACACCTTTTTGTGTAACCAGTCAATGGATTTGGATTGTATCACTACTGCCTCTTTGGTATTACCACGGGAAGTAGTTTCCAAAGACGAGCGATACAAACTGGAAATCATTTAAAATAAATTAAATATAAATAAAAAGATATAATTTTTTATAATTCTATATTCCAAAGATGAGCGATACCTGTAGTACTCTGCTAGTTTCAGTATTTCTAATCTAAAAACTATCCATCTTCAAATTTGTCTCCATTGTACCCCGGTTAACTTAATTGTTTTACCCTCAATAATAGAGAGCTCATATACATCATCACCATTTTCAACTAGAAAAGAGGCCTGAGTAGAACTGTGATTGCCGTCACGTGGATTTGGCATGTACTCCATATTATATCTAACATACTCTGAAATAAGATAAGCCTCGGCAATCGACCCTTCAACATAACGCTTGTTGCTAGGAATGTCTTTGCACTCCTTCATAGACCTTGTATCCGATAAAACAGTTAAAATTGTTAGTTCCCATCTAACTCAATAAATGACAACATTACAAAAAAATAATTATCTCACCTTTCAAATGGATACATCCATATATATCTCGTAGGTCCACAAAGTAGAGCTTGGTCAGCATGATGAACCATTAGGTGGATACTTATGTAAAAAAAAAATAGGCTGGAAAATAATGCTCCAATACACATAATGCCTCAGCGATCATATCTTTTGCAGCTTGGACATGCTTTCGATCTAGGATCTTTGAGCACAATATGTTAAAGTATAGGCATACTTGCATAATAGCTCTTTTCAGGTCGCGTCTATTTAGAAATGCATGTTGAAGCATAACTGGCAACAAATATTGTATCATGACGTGGTAGTCATGTGACTTCTTTATATGCAAACTTAGTGGTTGAAGACTTACAAGGTTGCTCATGTTAGATTCAAATCCTGATGGTAGCTTTAAGCTTTTTAGGACTTGGCAAAATTGATTCTTCTGGAAATTGTCCAAGGCATAACCCGAATCTCGTTGCCCCTTTTTATCAAAAAGCATATTTATTAAATGTTCGGCAACATTCTTCTCGGTATGCATCAACTCAATAGTATGTCGTACTTTATGAGATTGCCAATATTCCAAATTAAAAAGAATGGACTTTTTATACCATGCTGGTCTTTCACTACCATCACAATCGATATCATCACCACCACCACCACCACCACCATCATCATCACCACAACCATCGCTCTCGAGTGCCATTCTCTTCTTGCCATAACCTTTCACTAACTTACCAGGTATATAGTGGATGCGGTCAAGCCTTTGTAAAAGGGTCGATCCATGCAAACGTTGCGGAGGTTGTCTGTGCTCTTCAGTCTTATACCATCCGCGTTTGACTACTCTGAATGGATGATCATCCTTTAAAAATCTTCTGTACTTTGTGTACACATTCTTCCCACCAATCCTCTCAGACTCAGTCTCAGTGCCGCAAATAGGGCATGCTTTGTAACCATGTGTTACACAACCTGATAAATTTCCAAATGCCGGAAAATCATGGATCCCCCATAACAACATGGCTCTCAAAGTAAAAATCATCCCTCTGTCCATGTCAAATGCCGATACTCCTTCCCAAAGTTGTTTCAACTCATCTACAAGAGGTTGCAAGAAAACATCAATATCTTGGCTTGGTCCTTTGGGTCTTGGAATTAATAAGCACATCATCTGAAACTGCAATTTCATGCATAATGAAGGAGGCATATTGTATGGTATAACGTAAACAGGCCAACAACTGTAATTATTAGATAGAACATCATGTGGGTTGAATCCATCAGTCGCCATACCAAGCCAAACATTCCGTCCCTCATCAGTAAACTCCGGCCACCTGCATTTAAGTGTTCTCCATTCAGCTGAATCACAAGGATGTCGCATTAAGTCCCACGAAGGCTCTACTTCCTTGTGCCACTACATTTTTTTTGCAATCCAAGGTATTGTGTACAACCTCTTTAATCTTGGAATCAAAGGAAAGTGCCTCAAAACTTTTCTTGGTTCTTTTGTTTCCCTTCCAACCTTTCCTGGCTTCGTTTTCTCCTTAACTTTAAATCGGGACGTCTGACATTGAGGGCACTCAGTCACATTTGCATACTCTTTCCAATACAACATGCAATTATTCTCGCATGCATGGATGCACTTCGCCTTTATTCCTAAATCTCTTATCATTTGCTTCATTGCAGGATACTTTTGAGGGAGTGTATTCCCCTTAGGGAGCCATTGAGTCAAACACTTTAACAATTCTGTCATACTATTTCCCGACCAATTGTACTTCTTCTTTAAGTTATGCAACTCTATAATTACAGATAGAGTTGTGTGTTCAGCTTCACAACCGTGGTATAATTTCTCACTAGCAATTCTCTTATATTCACAATACTTATCAACATGATCAAGATAAGGAGCAGCACGATTTTCGGACACTATATTTGTTTGAGAATTATTTGCACCACTACCTTCAACACCAGGAGCTTCATTGTGTACACCATAAGCATCATCAACCAGGTTCCCCAGCGTACCCTCATTGACATTGGTATCTTTGCTTAGAACTTCATCATGGATTTGATCTTCTTCTATAAATTGTTCTTCATAACCTGCTGTCATATCCATGCCCGGCTTCTCTCCATGAAGAGACCATTCATCGTATGTCGGAAGCATACCATTGACGATCAAATGCCTTCTAACTACTTCAAATGAAGCTCTTTTTTCATTTTTGCATACTTTACAAGGGCAACTACATGTTCTAAGCCCAGGGGGTGAGTGTTTCATTACAAAATCCATAAAATATCGAACCCCTTGTTTGTACTCGTCGTCATTTCTATGTGGATGTTTTATCCACCCTTTTGAAATCGATCGTGACATGATAGGAAGAAAAACTATATCCTCTCAAACAACAAACCTAACAAACGAAGAAGATGAATATTAGTAAGAATTTATATCATTACACAAACTGCTAAGAAATAACACAAAAAAAGAAAATAAAATAAGAAGAAAAAGCATTGCTTACAACTTGTTAGGTTTAAAAGACTAATTAACTAGGGATTTAACAAGAACAACCACCAGCAGCCATACCTCATACTTCACATAGAAGCATTTATAATGGATGTATAACACTATTACTTGCTTCCTATCACTCAAATCAGTCATATGGCATCAACACATAGTGTAAGAAAAATATTGAAAGTTTTCTTTGTACAGCTTGCTAGTAAATATAATTCATATGTAGATCAAATGTGCATGAAGATCATCTGCTTCTTAATTATTGCAAAGTTGTAGTTAATATACAAGGTGAAGCCTAATACAACAAGAACCCAAACAATATAGTGACATATCTTTTAAGACTTCTGCTCCACTACAAGCATAGAACATATTACTCCTACTATTGCTATTGTTGTAGAAAATAGTAGAGAGGAATATGACCAAAGACATAAAAAACTTGCGATGATGCTCTAGGAACTGCAATATTTGGATAGGCAGATGAGTAATGTAAAGGAATCTCCAAAAGTATATGCTATTTTGAGGGAAAATACATAAAATCGATACAAACAAATTAGAATTAGCTCTTAGAATTAGCCTAGTCCAAGGCCGCTCGAGTCGATAGAAGTAACCCCTTCACAGAGAAATTATTCAGTCATTTAAATGTGAAGCATATATACATGTAGGGTCCGGATCGGGAGTCCCATTTCTGGAGCCCCGTGCCCCTTAGCCGTTTGATTGCGGGGCATCGCCTGGGCCCCGAAACTGTAATGTTGCTATTGTGACTTACCACTCAGGTCAAGTACAACATAGTTCACTTCATCACCATTTTTCTTCGCATAGTCTTCTTCTGCTTCTAACCATCTTGAGATGCTATGGTTCTCCACACAATCATATATATAATTATTAGTGGCAGTTAGGCTTAATTAATTTAAGGGAAATGGAAGGGATCAGATTAATTAGACGTCCGTCGCTTAATTACCTTTCCCTTAAGTATCCGGCATTGGCAAAGTAGACGGGGGAACCCAACGTTAGGACTAGGACACCAGGGATATTAACGGCGTCAGGATACTGCTAATCATATTAGTTTGAGCATCCCATTTGATACATCAAATGAAATAAGGCTATATTGAATATTCAGTCTGATGCCAGGGAGATGTAAACAAGAGTTGGTTCTTTCCGTAGCACCGCTCTTTAAATCATTGGTCTTAAGTAACATACAACCAAAACCTTTCTTAGAGTTGACATGAACAGAGAGCAAGAATACCAAGCAGATGTGAAATACAATTCAGACAATTCCAAGAAACTAAAATATCATCTAGCGCATTGTCAACTAAAGAAAGAAGTTTTTTTTGGTCTGTTCAAGCTTAACAACATCTACAACTTCCACCTGTGTATGATTTCCTTTCTCACATCATCACCAATAAAAACCCAGCTCGAAGAGCATGCATGGGACAACCTTGAAATCCTTCCCCTTAATAACTGACAAAATTATAAAACTGAAGCATGCCTAATACATTACAAAAGCGATAGATTTGAATAAAATTAAAAGTCGATTTATTTGGCTAACTAAATTTATTTCTATCATAAACAACATCAAATTACATAAATAATGTAGAAAATTATGCTTAAACTGTACATTTAATTTGTATATTAAGACATTTAATTTGTATATTAAGACATTTTCACTGCTGTTGAAAAAACTCGAAAAATTCAGAGAATGCGGGAATTACCCAAAAAATTTAGCAGCCAAACAAAAAAATTCAGCAGCCAAACAAAAGAAAAAACACAACAGTTGAAAAAACCCCGAAAAATCAGAGAGAGAAAGAGAGAGAGAGAGAGAGAGAGAGAGAGAGAGAGAGAGAGAGAGAGTATGAGGGAATTACCTTCCTTGCTTCGACGATGCCCAAAATCTTCAGATTCTGAGAGAAGGAAACCCGTAACCCTAAGAAAATCAAAAACCCTAAGAAAATCAAAACATTACGAACCAAAACCCTAAGAAAAACGAAACCCTACGAACCGAAACCCTAAGAAAAACGAAACCTAAGAGATTGTGAGAGAGAAGGTGATGTCGTACCTTCCAAATAGGAGAGAAGGGGGAAGCCCTAAGAACGCCAGAATATTTGTTCACGGGAGAGAAGAAGAGGGAAGGGGGAAACCATCCAGACTAAGAGTGCAGGAAAATTTTGGAGAAGTTTTTTCCTTTTGGTGCTTTGTCACACTTTTCTCTTGGCACATGTTTTTCATGTGATCTAAGTTGTGATGTTGTCACAGTTTTAACTGTTACGAATAGTACAAGAAATAAAAAAATTATAGAACTAGAATTTTCGTAATGGTTTTTCCATATAGTAACGGTTATAAGTGTTACCATTTTGTAATGGTAATAACCGTTACTAATAGGAAAAAAATTGTGTCACAATTTGTACTGAATGGTGTAGTGAAATGCCCAAATGATAACGCTTCGGGATAAATGATGATCTTTTGGACTATCCACGGTTATCACTTCACAGAACCCTAAACGGCGGTTGACGTCACCCAAGCCTATAAATAGGCATCTGATAGAGAGAAAGGGTGTTCTTCCTCTTTTTGCTGTCTTCTTCTTTAGAGTTTTTTCTTCCAAAAACCCTAATCTCCTTTTCTCGAAATGGCTTCCAAAACTCTTCGCGGTGGTGCTGGTCGAGGGCGAAGCAAAGGGAAAGAGCCCATGGAGTTCGATAAGGAAGATTCTTCCGTCGTTGCTGCGGCTCCTGCCGACGTCCGGCCAGTGGTGACGGGTGAGTGCTTCTTAACATTTTTAGACGAGTTCGGTGCACACACGGATGAGTTGCACCCTGTTGCTGTGCCCTAACTCTTTGTTGCCGACGCACATGGACTTTTATCCTAATTATGCGTCGAGGCTATCCCGCTGACGCGCATGGACCTCTGTCCTGATTATGCGCCGAGGCTTTACTGCTGACGCTCATGGACTTCTGTCCTGATTATGCGCTGAGGCTATCCCGCTGACACGCATGGACTTCTGTCCTGATTATGCGCCGAGGCTTTACTGCTGACGCGCATGGACTTCTGTCCTGATTATGCGCCGAGGCTATCTCGCTGACGCGTATGGACTTCTGTCTTGATTATGCGCCGAGGCCTCAATGCATATGGGCATTTTTGGGCCCTGATGAGGCGCAGAAGCTTTGAATACGCCCCAAATGTTTTGTCCTTCTCTTAAGCCTCTTTCTCTTTTTGTTGCCTGACTTTTGTTTTGTGTTAGTGTCAATGACAATCCCTTTGCTGAACGAAGTCCTTTTGGATGCTTCCCTCTGCCAAATGGGGATTGACTTCAATGAGGAGATTGTTAATCTAGCAAGGGCCGCTATAATGCAGGACCAGCCTCCCGAGAGAATGTTGCAAATCCGGGATTAGTCGTCCATTTTTCTCCAGAACATGATGGAGAGTGGCAGACTAAAATCAGCTGAATTCGAGAACGTGACTTTTTTAAAGCCTGCCTTTCTGTTCGGTGATCGGTTGACCTCTACTGAGGCAAAGATATTAAAGATTAAAGAGGATTGGTTCTTTTCGGCGAAGGGTATAACCCTGTACATGCGGCAGACTGAGCGTCAATTGCCGTTGGCGGCTTTCTGCCGTTTAGCTTCCAAAAGGAGGATGGCATGGGAGCTTACTCCTTCTCAAGGAGGGGCAGTAGGAGGTAACCTTCGTATTGATGTTACTTCGAATCAGAAGGATACCTTGGCCGCCTCACGAGTGGGGGCCTCGTTCAGTTGCCGAACTTTGCGCCCTGGGAGCCTCTACAGTGTCGTTCCTCCTGATACCTTTGCCTTTGGGGCTTCAAATTTTGTAAGTCGGATGCTGTCATCGCAGATCACGTATCTGAAAAGAGGTTTTCGAGTTGAGGGGTGGTGCCATCACGTGTTAAAGTGGGATGAGTTGACCCTCTGGGTTCTGTCAAAGTTCAAAACTGAGCTCAAAGCGATTGGGCTGACTGCCGCTCTTCCTGCCACGCAGGGGGGCATCGATATCAATAAGCCCATGTTCCTTGCACTCCTGGAGATGTTCAACTCCCAGACTGGCATCTTCTTTACTCCAGTAGGGGAGCTGGGGTTGGCTCTGTACGAGATGTATGTGGTTTCCAAACTTCCCTCGGGTTCGGAACCGTACGAGGAATATTTCCCGACGAATGAAGAGATCCAAGTCCTAGAAGAAAAGGACAAAGAGATGATGGCTGTTTTCAAGGAGGTGGCGAGCCACCATTATCTGTTACAACGAAAGGATAGGGGCGGGTTGCAGCCCCATGTGACTACTTAGAGGGACTATATCTTCAAGCAGGACTCGATGGACCCTTGCAAGATTCGATTCGTGTCTCCACAGGGACTGCCTCATGCGGAGGTGACCTCCGAAGTGGGCCGTCTAGACGAGAAGGTTCCTCGTTCAAACGAGAGTGGCACCGATGTATACAGTTGCTTCTGGCATTGCGTACACCGGATGTCTCCCAGGGCCGTGTTAGCCGCATACTTGATGATATGGCTCCGGGACTATGTGTTCTAGGGCGGCTCTGGATCTGTAGAAAGAGTGAGCAGAAATCTCATCTTGCCAGCAGTAAAGCTGGTTTTTTGTCACCCTTTGGCCCTCCTTCCCGCAATGGTGTGTAACCTGTTGCGGGATTTGAGGACTTTTGTTGACGATGTGATCCATGGGAGGGGTAGGAACGACAACTTTCCCCGGGCTGAGCTACCATTCCATTATCTGATGGGATGGCTGAGTCTGTATCATCCGAACATGATGAGCCCCGGCCCTGAAGACGATCACGTTGTAGGTGACACCTTTATCCGCCGTTTTTATAAAAGGAAGTGGCTACATACTGGCGTCCCTATTTGTAGAAGGGTCTTGTCTTATCTTCATGGGTGGGAGATCACCAAGATCAACCCCATCTTCATAGACTTTGAAGCCGACGAAGAGTTGGAAGGCTCTGGCGAGGATGCGATCCTCCTACCGATATAGGGGTTTCGCTGGTTACAGAGCATTCGACCTTCCCATCTGGTTTACCGCAACAAGAACAGGTGCTATCTAGAGCCATATCTGCCAAGCCGATTTGTACGTCAGTTTGGCTATACCCAACTGATGTTAAGGAACCCCAGTAACAGTCTAGGATTTATTAGGAGTTTACTGGATGGATCCCGGGGTTGGCAATATTACAATATCGGATGCACTGGAGTCCATTTTACCAGGCCAGTTCATAATCCTCGGCCGCCGATCATGTATTCGACTGTCATGATGTATTGTGCCATGAACGCTGTGTCCCCTGAGTATGACAGGGAAACTAGTTTCATCATTGGCACACAGCTAGAGGCGACAACCAACATGTTGGCGGTGGCTCGATCATATCGCCCACCAGAGGTTGCGGGTTATAGGTCAGCTGCTGTAGCCTCAACGTGGGGTAATCAGGAAGAGACCCCAGCTGGAAAGAGGCGGGCTGATACGGAGGTCGGTTCGTCTGTGCCGAAGAGACCAAGGAAAGCTATGACTCCGAAGGCAGGAGCCCCGGAGGTGGCACCTGTCGTAGCAACAGGATCGGCTCATGTGGAGGTAAATACGTCCCATATAGTCTGGTTTTACTCTTTGATTTTTGTGACTCATGTCTCCTTTTTGTAGGCGGTGCCGAAGAAGAAGTCTCGGGCTTCGAAACCAGGTTTGGTTAAACCGAAGGAGGCAGCGAGCTCTTCTGACGAGCGTGTTCCTCCGATTACTGCATCTCCCAGGGAGGAGAGTGTTGATGATGCCATTTTTGTGGGGACTTTGGTGTCTCCAGATGGTGTTGAGGGGGAAGCTGAAGGTGCAGCCATCCCCAGGATAGTCCAAGCTGATGTAGAGATCTCAGATATCGAGGTCCCAGTAGAAGTTATGCCTCCGGAAGAGGAGGAAGAGTGGAGTTCGTCTTCTTCTGATGACGTTCCTCCAGATGTTGATGAGCCTGCTGTAGGGACAACATGTGTGATTGAAACAGAGGAGAGGATTGGTTCCTCCCCTCGTCATGATGAAGAGAGGTCGGCTGTTTCATTGTCGAGCCCTATCCCGGACCCAGCTGCAGAAGCCGAGCTGGCTGTCGCCCCTAAGGTAGCAGCAGACTTTAATTCTACGGAGGGATTTGATCAGGGAGGGAAGACTCGTCTGCCAAGCCCGACCCCAGAGAAAGTGCCCGACCAGGAGACGGGTGCTGATCCCGCTAGCTCGCCAGAGGAGGAAGGTCCTGCGTTGGTTACAGATCGTGCCTCGGAGGTGGAGAAGGCAACTTCGGATGTTGGTGGTCCCTCCGAGACGGGAAAGGGCAAGGACCTGCTGGTGCAGGAACCCTCTGTTGCTTCCTCGACTTGGGGAACGATATCGACACCCCACGTAGCTCCTTCTGCCCTCTTGGCACCTCGGGCTAGTAGCAGATTTCAAGTCTCTGACGAAGGAGGGTCCACGAAGTTGAGATTCCGGCCTCGCAGATTGAGGTCAGCGGGTCTTATTCAGGTCCGCCGTCCAGAGCCGCTCCTCCAACTCCGGCTATGACACCGCAAGTGCTGGCGGAGGCAGATGAGTACGTGAAGTTTATCATTGAGGCAGTTTATAAGATGCTGCAGAGGGGTGTATCGGCAGTGATGAACGCCAACGGGAGTTTTGCGATGGCAAAATCTATGGCGCTCCCTCACATCGGTCTGATACGTTCCCACCAGGGCTATGACCACATGGTCGAGATTCTGGAGGCATCGGTGGCCGAGCTCGACCAGCTGCTTTCCGAGTTTCAGAGTATCCAGCGAAATGATCTCTCCGCTCTGATAGAGGCAGAAAAGGAGAAATTGATCGCTGAAACTGAGTTAACTTATCAGGCCACCGTGGCTGTCTGGGAGTGCGAGGTGTCCGAAGCTGAGGCTGAGGTGGAGAGGCTATCACAATCCGCATAGGAGAAGGTGGATTTGCGGGCTGCGTTGGACGCAAGTATTACAGAGGTTAATGCCAAAATTCGTCTCCTTGAAGACCAGCGGGCCCAACTTTGGTTAGATGCTGAGCGAGTCCAGGCTGAACATGTAGCATCTAAGGAGGAGGAAGCAGCTTTCATCCGACAAGCTCTTTGCTTGGCCCAGCAGCGGCAACAGCTGGACGAGAAGTATGAGGACGACACTTCCCCTGAGGCCATAGAAATGATGCATCAAGAAGCCGAACGTCGAGTTCTGGCGACTGCAGAGACTCGGGCGGAAGACTTGAAGCGTCGGATCGAAGAGCTTTCAGCTGATCCCAGTGATGCTTAGGGATTGTAGTCTCTCCCTTTTTTGTTATCTTGTGTAATTTGTAACTCCTGCTGGGAATGTAATCCTTTACTTTTAAATAAAGAATAAGAAGTTTTATGATGCGTTCATTTTCGTTGTCATGAATTTGATGATTTGTGTGGACCTATTATCTTTTGCGCACCTTGGTTTTTTAGGTATAGATAATAAGTTTGAGAGAACCAACATATTTGCTCAGAGGTAATATGGACGTGGTACATATGGCGTTCAAATATCGGAATTTTCCTACTCAGAGGTGTTATGGACGTGGTAGGAGAGACTCTGGAGAGATACGCAAAACTACTCAGAGGTAATATGGACATAGAAGTTCTACGATCAATGTACGGCAACGCAGGGGTTGTTTGTACGGAATGTTTACTTAGAGGTGATGTGGACGTGGTAAACATGATAAGCAGCATAATCCTTCATGGTGTCAGATTATGCTTTGTAGGGCGTAGAAGGGCAACTCAAAGGTAATGTGGACGTGGTTGTTCTTCTACTTAGGGTAGAACGCCACGGAACAGCTGGGTTCCGGAAGCGTAAGATTTTGTGGAAGGGAGGTGTACGTGAGCCCTGATGATTGTGGGTCCGCAGACTACCTTGTTGGGTGGAGATAGAAGTACATGTTTGAAAGATGACAAGAGTAGTACTTCTTTAGGAACTTGCCGTTGATGGACATCATGAACAAGTCCCCATTGGGTTTGGCGAGGCGGTAAGCACCGTTTGAGTATACCGTCTCTATGATGAAAGGTCCCTCCCACTTGGGCTCAAACTTTTCTGGTGTCTTGTGAGTCAACACCATCGGCCTCCTGACTGCCAGAACCAGGTCGCCTACTTGGAAAGTCCTCTGCTTGACCTTCTTGTTGAAAGCCTGTGATATACGGGCTTGATAGAGTTCGATGCACTATTGAGCTAGGAGACATTTTTTGTCAAGTGCTTCCAATTCTCGCAGACGGCGATGTTGATTGTCTTCTTCTGTGAGTTGATTTGTGATCGCTACACGGAGTGAGGGTATGTGGATCTCGAAAGGCAGTACCGCTTTGCTCCCGTAGACCAAAGAGAATGGTTTATTGCCCGTCGGGGTCCGTACCGTTGTACGGTAGGCCTAAAGGCATTTGTTGAGCTTTTCGTCCCAGTCGCATTTGTTGGATGATATAACCTTTTTGAGTAGCTTGACGATAGTCTTGTTAAACGCCTCAGCCAATCTGTTTGCTATCGGATTGTAGGCGGTCGATGTCACATTCTGAATACGATTCTTGTCACAGAATCTGCTGAAAATATGGCTGATAAACTGTGGACCGTTATCGTGGATAATCCTTCGGGGTACCCCAAAATGGTAGATGATATGGTGCTTAATGAAGATGATCACCCTAGAGCTCTTCACTTCTGTCAGCGGAACTGCTTCTGCCCATTTGGAGAAGTAGTCGGTGATGGCTAGGATGAAGCAGTATCCCCTCGATGAAGGAGGGGTGATAGGT
Source organism: Iris pallida (assembly GCA_029216955.1). Lineage (NCBI taxonomy): Eukaryota > Viridiplantae > Streptophyta > Magnoliopsida > Asparagales > Iridaceae > Iris > Iris pallida. The sequence continues at coordinate 19,185,797 of JANAVB010033620.1, forward strand.
CCTACAATGTCCATGCCCCAAGCTTCAAAGGGCCAAGAGGCGATCGTAGGATGTAGTGGTTCCGATGGTGTATGGATGAAGTCGGCATGAAGCTGACAAGCATGGTACTTCTTAGCATAGTCGACAGCATCGGCTGCCATGGTCGGCCAGTAGAAACCCATGCGTTGCAGTCGATCCTGCAACTTAGGCCCAGGTTGATGAGCACCACAAGTTCCATCATGAGCTTCTCGAAGGGCTTCGGCTGCTTCTTCGTTGGACAGGCATCGAAGGAGAAGTCCATCGTAGGAGCGTCGGTACAGCATTTTAGTAGCTGTATCGTAATAGAATCGAAGGGAACGCCTCCTGACTAAGACGACTTCTTTCAGGTCTTCTGGGAGAATTCCGTAGACAGCGAAGTCGATGAACGAAAACCTCCAGTCTCGGACATTAATACCAGCACTTGTTGACATGGCATGGGCCATTTGTTAGCATATGTTGTTTTTAGGACAGACCAAGTCTCGACCAACTACCGTGACGTAGTGCTGAGTCCCGTGGGTGTTTGCCATGAATTATAAAAGAACAGAACAATTTTATTGGAGGACTGGACTTTTACTTCACAATACAAACTCGCTTGTACAAAGAAAGCCGAGGGACGAAAACCTAGGTACAGCAATCTAAGTACAATTATTTATTTTAGATTTTGGGGGGTGACGGTAGAGGCTCGGGAAAGGGACGGCAGCTCTGCCTTACTCCTTGGATGATCGGATGCAACCTTGGCCCCGGTGAAGAAATGCTCTTGGACGTATGGGGAGACTCCCTTGCGCCTTCAGTTTCTGGCTCTCTGGATGTCTCTGTAGTGCTCTCTCTTTGTCTGCTCTCCTCCGGTGCTCTAGTGCTCTAAAAAATCCTTCCTCTGCAAGGGAATGGCACCTTGCTATTTATAGGAGTGGGATGCGATCATTAGGGTTTGCAATGATTGCCTCCTTGATAAGTCGGTGGTTAAGAATCAATTAATCTGGGCCTTTCATTCTGATTGTAGCAAATCTAGGTAATTAATGTAGATTACATCAAATCTCTGTGGACAATAAATGTTAATTGCCATAAATCTTCGTGATTTGCGATAGCCTGCCACGTGTCCAATTTGCTTGATTTGATTTGATCTGGGCCATTATGACGATCGCAACAAATCTGATTTTGTTAGGATTTGTTAGCACCCATAATTCCGGGAAAGATAAGACTGCCACGTGTCTCAATTGTAGCGAAGAGCGCCACGTGGCTTAACTGGATCGTCCTGGCCGAGCCGCATATGGGGGGTCCTCTCAGCCGCATGAAACATGCAGCCGTATGTGGATGGGCAGCCGCATGGAAATAGGCAGCCGCATGCAGAGAGGCAGCCGTATAGGGATAGGCAGCCGCATGCAGATGGGCAACCGCATGGGGATAAGCAGCCGCATGCAGATGGGCAGCCGCATAGGGATAGGCAGCCGCATGCAAATGGACAGCCTCATAGGGATAGGCAGCCGTATGCAGGTGGTCAGCCGCATGGGGACACAGACAGGCAGCCGCATATAGATGGGCAACCGCATGGAGTGGCCTCGGGACTTGGTGGATTTTGCCAGCCGTAAGGAGATTTTCTCCTCTTTTCCTTAAACATGCCATCATGTCAGTCATTATTGCGTCTTTATGTCAGAGCTGTCATGGCTATTTTTTGTCAAAGCAATCGTCAGGGCATTAAATGCAGCCGTATGTTTGAAGGTCACATAACTTCTTTCTGAGCCGCATGGATCTATCTGAGCCGCATGGACCCCTAAGCCGCATGGACCCCTGAGCCGCATGGGGATCCTGCGCCGCATGGGATCCTTCTGTTGGAGCCGCATAGGTCTTTCTTTATTCTTTTCTATGCTTCTACAAGACCCTCTTCAAAGTTTTTAATTTGCAAAATTGAAATACTTTGAATAAGAAGCATGACCATGTAAAAATTCTTCGAGCCGCATGGATGTCTCAGCCGCATGACCTCCTCAGCCGCATGGATTTCTGAGCCGCATGGCCTCCTCAGCCGCATGGCCTTCTGGGCCTCATGGCCTCCTTGCCACGTGTGCAAATCTTTGCATTGATTGCCTTTGATTTGAGCCGTCTTTTTGGGGAGAATCCCAAGTGTCGGTTCATTAAATTTTGGATTTTCTTTGGATGAATCTCCTTTATGAGAAGGGGCAAAATCCTAGGAGTCGGTTTTGCCTGCAGCACACGACCCGAAGCGCTCCATCGGTGCACGTGCTTCCTTTTCTCCTTTTGTCCTCCTATAAATAAGAGTAATTAAGAGAAGAAATCTCTTTACTCTCTCCTTCAACTCAAGCCTTTCCTGTCCTAACTGTCATCCTCTTCTCCGATCACCGATGGCTCCCAAGAAGACTGTTACGGCGAAGGGTAAAAAGGCGGCGTCTTCGTCGGCTGCGACGGCGAAGGACAAGAAAGCTGCTTCTACTTCGACTGCGGCGATGAATGATAATGTGGCCGCTCATCCGCCAGCCGACGTGCCCGCATTTCACCCCGACGTCCACCCCCTATTGCTGGTAAGGACGCTGTGTGAGCTTGAAACCCTAACTGTTGTGGCTACGTCGCTTGCTCTATGCGCGAGCCTTCATCTTCATGTGTGCCGCATGTACGTCTCATGTTCGAGCCACGAGCCGCATGAGAATCGTTACTGTGGCCGCATAAGCACTTCGCCAACGGGGCCGCATAAGCTGCGCTGAGCCGCATAGGCTCGCACGAATTTATTTGTTGCGTGAGCTGCATGAACTTATCCAAACTCTGTCGCATGAGACTTCGTTTAAATAGATCCTCATGAACCTTCGCTGGGCGGAGCCACATAAGTGTTTTCTGAGTTGGGCCGCATGAGACTCCATTAAATTGGAGCCGCATAAGCTCAAAAACACCCATCAGTTCTCTTTGTCCACCTTTTAAACTTACTTCTTTTGTCTTCTTTTTTCAATGAATTTCCCAGTTAATGCTGCGAGGGAACCTCTGGTGGGTCGTGCTCAAGCCGCTATGGGCTACAGGTACGACCATATAGTTCGGTATGTGGCGGACCAGCTTCCTAGTGACGAGTCTTTGACGAGGTTGAATGCCCTCAAGAACCAACCCTTCTACTTCCTATGTGCCATGATGAATTCGGGGAAATTGGAAGGGGAATACCTGAAACCTGCGTTTTTCTTCAGAGACGCTTTGACTGTGAAGAATAGTCAAGTTTTGGATATATCGGAGAACTGGAGCTTTATTTCTAACGGAATGGCGATCCGTATCCCTCAAATGGAGCGTCACTTCCCGCTATCTTGGTTTAATATGCTCCCGCTGGATAGGAAGATGGAAGAGTCTTTGACCCCTACCCGGAATGGGATGTTTGTGGACGACATCCATTACAATAACAACATGAAGTCAGTGTGTGCGGGCAAGGTACAAGCCAGCCGTTATGTAATCGGATTGGCCCCGGGTACTTTCTTGAATGTGCCGGATCCCAATTTTACATTTTTTTCAGCCGATACTTTCCTGAACCAACTTGCTCGGAAAGGCTCCTATCCGATTGGCCGGTTGGCACTCCCAAGTTGGATACACCCCATCCCCTCATGGATCAATCTGTCTATGTGGATCTCGCGAAAGTATGGGACTTTTCTGCATGAGCTTGGTCTTTATCACGCTATTCGGGGCACCAGCTATGGCTTACCCATAAATAAGAAATTATTCATGGCTTTGCTGGAGATGTACAACCGTCGTACGGGAACCTTCTATACATCTGTAGGGGAAATAGGGCTTGCACTCCATGAGATGCACGTGGTTTCCAAGCTTCCTTGGGGGGATGAAGCTTTTGAGGTATACACTCCTACGAATGATGAGTTCGAAGAGCTGGAAGAACGGTATCCGGGTTTCGTGGCTATTTATCAGGAGATATTGTGCCACTATAGCATGTGCCAGCAGATAGCCAAGAAGGATAGCAGCTCGGAAGGAAATGCTCCCCACACTAAGGACTGGGTAAGCTATCTCTTCTCGACGGGAGCCTCAGGCCGGGTTACTTCCCGAAGTCCTCAATCCCGAGAGGCGGTTCAGGCCTTGGTGTCGTCGGCCAAGAGGGTGGCCACCACCAGTGACAGATTTAGGAGTCAGACCGACTCTTTTGGTTATTTTTATCAGGATACCCAAGAGCTGTCAGAGAAGGCGCTCCTGGCAGGATTCTTGATGGTATGGCTGTGGAATTGCGTAGTCTCGGAAGGAGCTGGTTCTATTGAGAGGATCAGCCGTAATTTTATCCTTCCCGCTGTGAAGCTGGTTTTTGGAATCAAACTAGCTCTTCTCCCAGCCATGGTGTGCAGCATAAACCGTTGCCTCCGTACTTTTATGTCCAAGGTCATTGCCCGCAATGTGACAAAAGACTTTGAACGGACTGAGCTGTCTTATCATTATCTGATGGGGTGGCTATTAATGCATTGCCGGTCTTTGATGAGACCGGGTTCTGAAGATGGCATGATTGCTAATGACACTTTTATCTTCCGTTATTGCAACGGGCCTTGGGAATACGAGACCATGCGTGCCTGCCGGATGGTGCTGGCGAGAGCAGATAGGTACGACTTTTTTGTATCCGTCCCTCGTTTTACTGCTGAGGAAATAGCGGACGTACATCTCGACGGTATTGGGCCTCCTCAGCTTCTAGACGGCCAGATGCTCCTGTGGTTGCGTAACATCCGCCCCGCCCACCTGGTATACCGCAACCGCAATGCTGTCTTCCTGGAGCCCTACCTGCCTAGCCAGTTTGCCCGACAGTTTGGATACAGCCAGCTTTTTTTGGACAGTCCCAGCTCTTGTCTGGGTTTTGAAGGTAGCCTTCTTGATGGTGTCAGGGCCTGGCACTACTATGATATGTTCCATACCCGTACCACTTTCTCGGTACCTGATGTTGAGGTGCCGGTAGAGATTTTGTATATGGTGGCCCTGTACCATGTTATGGCAAATAAGCTCCTCATCGGTTTTAACCCGGGCACCAGTTTTATTGTTGGTACTGGCCTGGACGAGAAGCCCCAGGGGGCCAAGACGAGGAAGAAGAAGAAGAAGAATATGGTCGAGGTGCCAGACTCGGACTCCACCAATGTGGATGATGAGGACGACGAGCGTGATACAGATAACTCTTCCCTCCCGGTGGAAGATGTTGGGGCGGATCAGCCGACTGTTTCGTTAAATGAGGTGGTGGCAGATCAGCCACCCGTCGCACCTGGTCCTGTACGAAAGCGTAGCAGACAAATCTCCCCTGTTGGCGGTATTTTTCACTCCCGAAAATTGGCTGCGACCAGACATCATAGGCTAACTATAAGGAAGAGAAGCAAGGAGGTCGACCCCGCTTCCGAGGTAAAGCGAGTTACTAGCATCTTTATTCAGTTCTTCTTTTCTTCTAGTTTTGACTTTAATTATTTTTTCCCTTCCATAGGTGTCAGAAGAAGAGGAATCTCAAGTTGCTGAGGTCGTGACTCGAGACGACGGGGGCTCCGATGAACCTGTCCCCGAAATTGCTGAATCTCATCAAGATGACGCTGATCGAGTCGTACCTCCCTCCGGGGTGGCTGGGACAGAAGAGCCAGCCGAATTTAACTTAGAGGTCGCGGGTGAGGAGACCACGTCAGCTGCGAGCGAGCTGCAGCCTCCATGCTCCTCCCTTGGTAAGATAAGCCAAATCTTAACTTGTGAGGAGGCCTATCTGCTCTATCATCACATCCTTCGGGTTACGTCGATTGATTGTTGCTCTGGACATACAGGTCCTGCCACTCCAGTGTCGATGATGGATATTGTTGAGACAGGCTCTGACGAAGGGGCACTGGCGGAGAGGAGCGTACCCCCTCCTCTTCCGGCCCGTCTTGAGGGGCCTCCCGCTGGCTCGAGTTTGGGAAGTCAGTGGCGGCACAGCCGGGGCAGGGGACAATGGTCCTTGCGTCCTCTTCTGCTCAGGCGGCTCCGAGAGTCGACCTCTCTGCCTTGCCGAGTGTCCAGACTCTTCGGGTGGCTGAGGAGGAGTTAGCCGCTATCTGCGCATCGTTTCGCTAGAATTTGTCTCCCTGGTGGCAAGTTCTAGCGCACCTCCTTCGACATTGCCAGTCACGCTTCCTTTGACGCCGTCCTCTACAGAGGTTCTGGACGAAGCGTCACAGGACGTGGTTGACAGCTTCTATCGCCACTTGAACAGAGGGGTAGTGGCTGCTGTGGAACGAGGGACCTCTTTTGCCTTGGCCCGACAATGTGCCCAGGGTCATATTGATATTCTTAAGACTCTTTCCGGTGGGGCAGGGGTAGCTGCGCTTCTGGAGGCAAAATTGCTGGAGGCTGATCAGCTGGTGGCCCAGCTTCATGTGCTGCGGCAAGCTTATCTGTCTGTTGCTATAGATCAGGAGCACGGTTTCCTCACAGTTGCTGTAGAGAAGATAAGGGCTGCTCGGGATAAGACCAGGCCAGCCATACTGAAGGACCTCCACGATCTGTCTGATCGATATGATCAGTTGAGCCACGAGAGTGAAGATGTTATGGCTCGGGAAGCGACTGCCTCCTGTGGGGTCATTGACAAGCGGGAGCAGATCCTTGAGCTTCAGAGGAAGTTAGCTTTCCTGGAGTCTGAGCTTGATGCTGCTCGCACTGAAAGGGGGCTAATTATCCAGGAGACTGACAGAGTTAAACGAGCTTCTGCTGGCCTGGAGCTCGCCCTGAAGAAACTAGAGGATGGCTGGCGGGCACACATGTACTTGGATGATACGGAGCAGTTGTCCTAGGAGGCTGAGCGCCGAGCTAGGTAGCAGCTTGAACGGGGGACCACCTTGGTGAAGAACCGTCTCCTGGAACTATGTACCGCCGAACCATAGACGGCTTTTTTCCTTCTTTTTTATTTTTGTTCTTTTCTTTTCTTTGAGTGGGACGTTGTCCCTAGAACATGTAGTACTTTCGCCTTCCAAATAAAAGAGTATGCTTTATTCTACCCTTTATTTGTACTGCTTGTTGTGCCTGTGGTGTTATGGTGGTGTTTGCCCCGCTTGGGGGACTGTTTGTGGACCTGTTACCCTTGGCATACCTAGATTTTAGGTATGGATAACAAGTTTGTTGAGGATACCTGGAACAATTCCATGGTAAGGTGGTCATGGACGTTCCGGGTATCGGGAGAAAGAACGCCATGGAGCAGCTAGGCTCCCGGGGCATGATGAGGAATGATGTGCATGTACCTAGTACAGCATTTGTAGTCAGCATAGGACATTTGTGGGCCTATTATCCTTGGCGTTCCCTGGTTCAGGATACGGATAATAAGACGAGAGAGAAAACTAACATACTTACTCAGAGGTAATGAGGACATGGCAAGTATGGGGGTTTTACCGCGGAGTCTTCCTACTCAGAGGTAATGAGGACATGGCAGGAGTGGACTCAATGGAGTATATTTGTGGTCAACAGAGGACATTTGTGGACCTATTATCTTTGGCATACCCTGGGGTTTTTTTTGGTACAGATAATAAGTCGAGAGAGAACCAACATATTTACTCAGAGGTAATGAGGACATGGCAAATATGAGGGTTTCTTCAATGGAGCCTTCCCACTCAGAGGTAATGAGAACGTGGTAGGAGTGGGCTCCATGAAGGGGTACATAGAACGACTCAGAGGTAATGAGGACATGGAAGTTCTATGTAGAGGGGTGATTTGTTTTTTGGCGGAAGTGAAACGACTCAGAGGTAACATCGACGTGGTCGTTTTGGAAATTTTATGGATCTGTTACCCTTTTTATGCACTGAGAGTGCGGGTAGTGGATCATGAGGGAGGAGCTCTTTCAGAGAAATAAGTTCAGAGGTATGGTCATACATAACTTACTATCTGAAAGAGTGACCGGAATGTAAGTTCAGAGGCACCTGCGGGTACATAACTCGATGATCTGGAAGCGTTGGAGTCGGCATGTGAGTTCAGCGGTACGAAAGAGTACATGACTCGACGATCTAGAATTTAGAGAATGTGAGTTCAGCGGTACCGGAGGGTACATAACTCAGCAATTTGGGATATTGTGAATGCGAGTTCAGCGGTACCGGCGGGTACATAACTCAATAATCTGTGATATTTGGAGAATGTGAGTTCAGCGGTACCGGTGGGTACATAACTCAATAATCCGGGATTTGGAAAATGTGAGTTCAGTGGCACCAACGGGTACATAACTCAATAATCTGGGATTTGGAGAATGTGAGTTCAGCGGCACCAGCGGGTATATAACGCAATAATCTGGGATTTTGCGAATGTCGCTTAGACATAATATTTCTTCAGGAACTTGCCGTTGACGGAAAACATGAGCAAGTCTCCATTTTGTTTTGCGAGACGGTAAGCACCGTTGGAGAATACAGCCTTAATGATAAATGGCCCTTCCCATTTTGGCTGGAATTTGCCGGCAGTTTTGTGAGTCATAACCATCGGCCTCCGAACTGCCAGAACGAGATCGCCCACTTGGAATGTTCTGATTTTAACCTTCTTGTTGAAGGCTCCAGAGATGCGTGCTTGGTATAGCTCGATTCGTTGCTGAGCCAAGAGGCGCTATTCATCTAAGGCCTCCAACTCTTGTAGTCGGCGACGATAGTTATCGTCCGTCGTCAATTGGTAAGTAAGAGAGACGCGGAGCGAGGGTGTTTGAGTCTCCAATGGGAGAACTGCCTCACTTCCGTACACCAGGGAGAATGGTGTGTTCCCTGTGGCTGTTCGGACTGTAGTACGGTATGCCCATAAGCATTCACCAAGCTTCTCGTTCCAGTCGCGTTTGTTGGATGATACGAACTTTTTGAGCAACTTGATGATGGTTTTGTTGAATGCTTCAGCCATACCATTAGCCGCTGGGTTGTATGGTGTTGAAGCAATATTCTGAATTCGGTGTTTGTCGCAGAACCGATAGAAGGCGTGGCTTGCAAACTACGGACCATTATCATGGATGATCCTTTGGGGCAATCCAAAGCGATAGATGACGTGATGCTTGAGGAAGCTGATCATGTTTGAATTCTTTACTTCTGTAAGTGGAACAGCTTCCGCCCATTTGGAGAAATAATCTGTGGTGGCGAGTATGAAGCGATGTCCTCGGGAAGAAGGTGGAGTGATCGGACCGATGATATCCATTCCCTATGCTTCGAATGGCCAGAACGCCACTGTCGGGTGTAGAAATTCGGACGGCTGGTGGATGAAGTCCGCGTGGACTTGGCAGGCTTTGCACTTTCTTGCATAGTCTATCGCGTCTGCTACCATCGTGGGCCAGTAGTAGCCCATTAGGCGAAGACGATCTTACAATTTTGGGCCAGGCTGATGGGCCCCACAGACACCGTCATAAGCTTCGCGTACGGCTTCTTTGGCTTCTGCGTTTGACAGACATCGAAGCAATAATCCATCGTAGGATCGGCGATACAGCATTTTCGTCTCTGTATCGTAGAAGAATCGGAGAGAACGCCTTTTGATAGAGGTGCTTCCTTTGGGTTCTCGGGCAGAATGTCGTAGACTACGAAGTCTATGAGTGGTTGTCTCCAGTCTGGTACTTCGTCGATCGTCTGAGCGGAATAACTTGCCACGAATTGAACGTTGTTCTTGGGACAGACCGGTTCATGGCTTATCACGTCCACCGAACGATGAATATGGTTTGGTACTGCTAGGGAAGCGGCAAGGCCGCTAGGGCATCGACTTCGATATTTTGTAGTCTGGGGACGTGTTCTATGAAGAACCCTTCAAATGACGAGATGATGTTGATCGCTATTTGGTGATAGGGGATCATGTCTTCATGGCGAACCTCGTATGAACCCCGAATCTGATTAACGATTAGCTGTGAATCGCCATATGCTTCAATATATTCTACCCCCTGCTCCCTTACAAGTTGGAGGCCAATGACTAAAGCGTTGTACTCGGCCACATTATTAGAGAACGGTTCCATGAGGGAGTAAGCACGATTGATCACCAGTCCGGAAAGAGAAATTAGCACCACTCCGACTCCGACGACGATGTTGCCCTTGGGTCCGGTCCTCGAAGCGCCGTTGAAGAACATTCGCCATATATCATCGTGAGAGGTTGCATACGAGTTGGCGACCTCATCTGGGATGGCTTCGTATATTCTGGCCGACTCCGGGCCTGGGTGGGCTGCTAAAAAGTCTGCCAGAGCTTGACCTTTGACAGCCTTTTGCTGGACGAAGATCATATGGTAGGGGGACAGTAATATTGCCCATGTAGCTAGGCGAGAGCTAAGTGCCTATGGTTTAGTTATGAGGACCCTGAGGGGGTTGACTCGTGATATCACATGTATGGTTTGTCCCGTGACATAGTGTCGCATCTTTTGAATGGCGAACACCAGGGCGAGGCATTACTTCTCCACGGCAGTATATCGGTGCTCTGGCCCGATCATCATTCGGCTGAGGTAATATATAGCTTGCTCATGGCCCGCATCGTTATTTTATGCTAGCAGAGCGCCGAGGGAATGCTCCATTGCTCGTACATAGAGCAGGAATGGTTTTCCAGCAACCGGGGCCACCAGGACTGGAGGGTTTGACAAATATTCTTTGATGCTGTCGAAGGCACGCTGGCATTCTTCATCCCATACGAATGAGACGCCCTTCTTCATGAGATGGGTGAATGGCTGACATCGCCCGGAGAAGTTGGAGATGAACCTCCTGATGTAAGCTAACCTCCCTTGAAGGCCTCGGAGTTCTCAAAGATTTCTTGGGGGACCCATCTCCATGATTGCCTTTGTCTTCTCAGGGTCTACGTGGATACCCTGGGAGGTGATAATGAAACCCAAGAACTTCCCGCTGGATACGCCCAAGAAGGATTTCGTAGGGTTCAATTTCAAATTGTGCGCTCGTATTAGGTCGAACACTGTCCTTAGATCATGCAGATGATCTTCCTTAGAGCGGCTTTTGACGGCGATGTCATCAATATAGCACTCCACGGTCTTGCGCAAGTGGTCCCTGAAGATGATACTCATGGCTCTTTGATAGGTGGCGCCAGCGTTCTTTAAACCGAAAGGCATGACTGTGTAGCAGAACGTGCCTATTGGTGTTCGAAATGATGTATGCTTTTTGTCGTCGGGAGACATCTTAATTTGGTTGTACCCCGAGAAGCCATCCATGAACGACATACGTTCGAAGCCGCAGGTGTTGTCAATCATGATGTCTGTGATAGGGAGGGGGAACTCATCTTTAGGACATGTTTTGTTCAAATTGCGGAAGTCGATGCAGATTCGAATCTTTCCATTCTTCTTGAGGACCGGTACTATGTTGGCGACCCAGTCTGGATGTTGTTCCTCACGAATGAAGCCGCTGGCTATCAGTTTATTGACTTCGGCTTCGATCGCATCCATGATGCCTGGGCGGAAGCGTCGTTGTTGTTGTTTGATTGGCTTTGCATCTGGCCGAATGTTGAGCTTGTGAAGAGCAATATCGGGATTTAACCCTGACATGTCTTCATAGTTCCAGGCGAACACATCAATATATTCTTTGACGAGTTCCAATAGTGATTCTCGCTCTTCGTCTGTCAGGCTTTTACTAACGAAGATTGGTTTTGGAGAAGAGTCGCTACCTAGATCCACTTGCATGACCTCATCTTCAGTAGGGGCTCTCTTTGTTCAAACCGCTTCTCCCATTGTGCATCCAGCTGTTGGGCCCACGGCTCTAATTCGAGGAGTTCAGAAAAGTCTTCACATTCTTCGTAAGCATCAGCGAACGCCATATTGACAGACAAGACCTGCCTGAATACATCCCCGATGCTGATATCCGAATCAGAAGTTGGTGATCCGGTTGAGTGTGACTGCCAGTCGCATTCCTCATCTGAGATTTCAGGGATTGTTGCTGGCGTAACATATCTCAGTCCGCATCGGGTCTTGTTGTAGTAGTCCTGTGGTTTGCCAATCGGGACCGACGACTTTAAAGGTAATCGTCGACCAGTGTCGTACTTCAAATCTGGCGTAGTCTCCAGATCATACCCCTGTTTTTGCATGAGGTATTTGGATTGGGAGCTATATAGATAGAGAGGCAGTCTTCCGGCGTCCGATTCGAGATTGACTTCTTCTATGGTGAAGGGCTGCAGATTATTCTTTCGACCGAAGATGATTGGATGGTCCCCTCCCTCGATTATGCGGTAAGCATCTTCCACGGGAGTGAGTTGATTTGCGGTGTAGACATTTGTCACCTGTGTATGTAGGTGAGTGCCTATACCATGTTCCATAGCATACATTGTACAAAGCTTATTAAGCTTGATGTAGTTCAAAGATAGCCCTTTATTGATGAAGTAAGGTATATTTTCTAGCAGGATTACATCATCTGCGGATGGAATATCAGTGTGAGCAGCCACATACTTGGCCAGTTCTGGTTCTTCTTCGGCCACCCCCTGTATAAATGAAGACTAAGAGGATGACTTGGACAACTTGATCATTAGGGGTTCTGCTGGTGGAGCAGAACGTGGAGTCATTGGCAAACTAGCGACCCCTAGTTTGGTACTCGATGCTGGGCGGGGAGTAGTCGGCTCGCTGGAAGCCCCAGACTTTGCATCGGGCTGACGATTCTTTTTGGGAAGACGTATCGTCATTGGCTTGTCAGAGGGATTGGGCTTCTCCGTTTGTGACTGGCCGACTCTGGGCAGTCTGATTGTCAGTGGCTCCGTTGTGGGTCTTGGCGCTTGGCCGGACCTTGGCAGCCGGATTATCATTTGCCCTTCTTGTGCCGATAGGCTGATCGCGTACTTACGCAGAATGGCCGTAAGGGGAGCAGACTTGCCAGGTTTGTGAGCTTGGAGGTGGATCGTCAGAGGTTCTTCTGATCCTGTGGCCGTCTCAGTACGAGCTTGCATAATTCCTTCACCAAGGTGCCTCTTCGACTTTTCGTATAAGCAGGAGTCTGAGTAGTAGGATTTGACCCCTTTGAAGGGATCGATGTCGACAAATTCCGTCCTCGCGAAGCCATGTTTGTCGACATATTTGAAGCACTGGTACAGCGTGGAAGGCACGATCATGTAATCGTGTATCCAAGGGCCCCCCAAGAGGATATTGTAGAAAGTGTCTGCATCTATGACGTAACAGGTCACTTCTGACTGAAGATCGCTAATTTGGCACTTCAAGCGAATCTTCCCAATCGGGTAGCTCCTGCCCGAATTGAAACCGCTGATGGCGGTGCTTGTTTGCGTCAGGCGATGCATAGGAATGCGGAGATGATGTAACAGACCCTTCGGAATGATGCTTATGGAAGAACCAGGATCAATGTGCATCCGATCCACCTTTACGTCGCCGATGTATCCAGTGTAATATAACGGACGATCGTGCAGATTGGTTTTGATGAGCATATCCTGTGGAGTGAAGACAATGTTGGGCATCGCTCCTGTGCAAGCGCTGTCTTGGAGATCTGCAGGCGGGCTCTCTCCCGTGAGGTTGACCTGAGCTAGATATGCGTCGGCGTTCTGGAGTGTATCGTTCAAAGCCGTGCGAACATCCTTGGAGAGTCTCAGGAGCTCGTATAATGACAACTTGGCTGGTGTGTTGGCCAATTGTGCCAAGATGTCAAAGTTGTAGGGCCTTTCCAGCCCATGAGGTGCCTCTTTTCGGAGGGATTTATCAAAGCGAGTCTCCTTCGGCCTAGGCTTGTCGGTCGTCGGAGGTTGGGAAGGTCTCGAAGTGTCAGTAGTGGCCGGCTGATGCTCTTCAGTCGAGTTATCTGGCATAGGTTGGGATTGAGCACCAGACCGAGTGACGACAGCTGTGGCTTCTTCGATATCTGTCGAGATTGTATGGCAGGATCTGACTTTTCTACCCTTCTTTTTGCCAATGGGGAGTGGTACGGACTGAGTTACCTCAGGTACCAAGTCTGGATGGACCCACATGACTTCCCCTCGTGACGTGGTAAGGGGTACTAGACCAGTAGCCTGATCTCGAGGAGGTGGAAGGTTAGCAATCTTCATTGTCGCCCGAGGGATGGGTATCACGCCGTCTTGAGTCTCTGTCGGAGGGAAGATGCCAAATTGTACGGACACCATGTTGGCTGCCACAGTTACCTCCTCGAAATCAATGGCTAGAGCCTTCGAATCGATGAGATGTTGGATGTATCGCTTTAGTTGGTATCAGTCGTGTGTAGCATGGTGGACGTAGCGGTGGTAATGGCAGTACTTTGGGTTCTCCATTTCTGCCGGCCGAGGTTCCCGTCTTGGTGGAGGGAGCTGAATTCTATCTCCTTGTATGAGCATGTCTAAGATGGGCTTGATATGGCCGTCTTCGAAGGAGTAGGTCATTTGTGGCCATTGCTTGTCTGCCGGTTTTGACTCAGGTTTCTGGGCTGTGTCGGCCACCATAGCCTGTTTGCCCTTGTTGTCCCGATTGTTTGAGGAGTTACCACCATTGTTGTTGTTGGCATTAGGGCGCTTGCCCTTGTTCTCTCCCTCTGAGATGTGCAATCCCAGTTGGCGAGCCTTCTTCAACCTGTCTTCGGCGCTAGTGGCACTAATGATAAACGTCTTCCAGTCCCTGAATTGACTTTCACCCATCCAGAGGCTGATTGTTGGAAGCAGTCTCTTTTGGCAAATTTTAATTAAGGAGGAATCTGGATTACCGGATGGCAACTTCATGGCGGTTTGGCGGAACCGCTTAATATAGTTCCTTGTCAGCTCTTTCTTTTCTTGAACGACGTCCATGAGGGTGAACATTGTGATGTCCTGTCCTACTTCGTAGAATCTCTCCAAGAACATGCGCTTGAAGCTGGCGAAGGAGTGGATATAGTTGTCTGGCAGGTTACGGTACCAGTCGAAGGCGACCCCTTCCAATGCCCCGATGAATAATCGTGTAAGGATGGCATCGTCATGGGGCAGATGGTCGGTGGTGACCTCGAAGTAAGTGATGTACCGACTTGCGGAGGTCTTTCCATCATATGGATTGATGTGGAATGGTTTATACTTTGGTGGGAAGGGAACATCTCTCCACGCAGCGGGATACGGTTGTCGTATCCTGAGGTCTTGGCAGTTTTCTCGGGCGTGGAACATGGCTCGGAGCTCCTGGACCTCTTTTCTTGTCTCCCTGGCCTCGTCTGCAGCGGTACGAGCCGACATTTCAGGAAGATTATTGCCCGGGTTCGGTGCCGCTGAGTTCGAGTCTGCATTGACCGCGGGACCCAAGTTTGTTTGGCCAGGCGTCCCTCCTTGTAGAGTAGGGAGGGTTGCTTTGATCTCGTCCACGGATTTGACCAAAGTGTGCAGTATGGCTTCCAGAGTGTCGATGCATTGGCGATCACTGGGACCATCTTGTTCGTCGTTTGTCATGAATGTCGTCCTCACATGAGTAGAAGTGGAAGAGACGGTGGATGACGTGCCCTCCGAATCATATTCCTGTACCGAGAAGTCATCGGGGTATGTAGGAATATTTTCCTCTGGTTCGGACTCAGAAGGAACAGTACCCCCAGCTTCCGAGTTTGCCTCATCTTGGAAATTGTGGACGTCCTTGGGGACGTCGGGATCTGCTGCATCTAACGGAAGAGTTGTTTTCCCCAGCTCGTCTCCTTGGAACATCGGATTGTCATGGAAGTTCGAAGGAGTGCTACCACCAGTTCCAGCAACCATCAGTGATGTGGATGATGAATCTCCTACTGTAGCAGATTTCGTCTTTGAACGGGTACCTTGGAAAACTCTGGTGGTGGACAACCATTTAGACGACAGTCTCTTAGTCACAATGGTTGAAATCTTCGGGCTAGAAACGTTTATCTTCTTCTCTCTCCCATCGGCGGGGATTTTCTGAGCAGAGTTGCAGGAGACGACGGGAAGTGCCTCATCCTCTGAACATGGTTGTTGCAGTCATTGGAAGACGGACTGCCGGTCTTCTCGTACCGTCGCGTTATTGCAACAGCAGTTGACGATGACTTAGGTGCAGTGATGTCCGTGGGAGGACTCTTTGCACCCTGAGGCCCCTTCTCTTTCCTTGCGCTTGTGGAGGATGGCCTCACGCAAGTCAGATGGGTCTGGAACGACCTTGTTTGCTCTGTGGATTTTGGGAGACTTTTGGGAACCACTCTGTCCGTTTGCCGTCGGGGGCTGGACTCGAGTGGTTATGTACAACTTTCTATCAGAGCCCCGGATAACAGTATGTGGAACGCTCGGATGGTCAGAGGTCTGGACAGCGGATTGAGCTTGCCAAGCTCGCGCTGCCCTTAATTTCTTCACTCTAGTGCGTGAGGGCACATAATAGAAAGAGTCTAAGTGGTGCTGGAGAGAGTCAGACATATTTTCTCGGGAGCACGAGAGATCAAGACCATAGCAGAGGCGATCGAAGACTGAGCCGCGTGGAGCAGACGGTATGTGGCTGGAATCAACAGTCTTTATGCGGCTGGCAATCGTAGCCGTATGGGCTTTCTTCATGCGGCTGAAAGTCTCAGCCGCATAAGTCTTCTCCATGCGGCTGGAAATCTTAGCCGCATGAGTGTTATGCATTCGGCTGGCAGTTTCGGCCGTATGGACATCATGCATGCGGCTGGCAATCTCGGCCGCATGAGTCTTCAGTCTGCGGCTAGTGCCTTTGTTCGGCTTCTTCTTGGAGCACATAGAATCACTCTTTGCCCCTGCAAGTCCAGCATCGTAGTGCTTTTCTCTGCCGAACTTGGGGACAGCAGAGTCCTCTATGGTTTGAAGTGGAGCCGTATGAGACTTGCCTTCGCCGTCTTGGGCAGCAGAGAGTACTCTGTCCAGAGCTTGGGGAGGAGCAAATGACTTTGGCCTCCACTCTCTGCGAGCTTTTTTCGTGTGGGTTCGCTTCTGGACCGGGCCAGTGCTCCCGTCGGAGAGAATTTCTTCAAATGCCTGTTGGTCGAAGCGGACGACCATCTTCTGTTGTGTGGAGCCAAGTTTGGCTGCATCCGATTGCGTCACCAACTCCTCAGCCATGGAGAAGTTTGTTCCTAGCAGAGTCGCCATCGTGTTTGCCATGAATTATAAAAGAACAGAACAATTATATCGGAGGACTGGACTTTTACTTCACAATACAAACTCGCTTGTACAAAGAAAGCCTAGGGACGAAAACCTAGGTACAGCAATCCAAGTACAATTGTTTATTTTAGATTCTGGGGGGTGACGGTAGAGGCTCGGGAAAGCGACGGCAGCTCTGTCTTACTCCTTGGACGATCGATTGTAACCTTGGCCCCGGTGAAGAAATGCTCTTAGACGTGTGGGGAGACTCCCATGCGCCTTCAGTTGCTGGCTCTCTGGATGTCTCTGTAGTGCTCTCTCTCTTTGTCTGCTCTCCTTCGGTGCTCTAGTACTCTGGAAAATCCTCCCTCTGCAAGGGAATGGCACCTTGCTATTTATAGGAGTGGGATGCGATCATTAGGGTTTGCAATGATTACCTCATTGATAAGTCGGTGGTTAAGATCAATTAATCTGGGCCCTTTATTCTGATTGTAGCAAATCTAGGTAATTAATGTAGACTGCATCAAATCTCTATGGACAATAAATGTTAATTGCCATGAATCTTCGTGATTTGCGATAGCCTACCACGTGCCCAATTTGCTTGATTTGATTTGATCTGGGCCATTATGACGATCGCAACAATCTGATTTTGTTAGGATTTGTTAGCACCCATAATTTCAGGGAAGATAAGACTGTCACGTGTCTCAATTGTAGCGAAGAACGCCACGTGGCTTAACTGGATCGTCCTGGCCGAGCCGCATATGGGGGGGGGTCCTCTCAGCCGCATGAAACATGCAGCCGTATATGGATGGGCAGCCGCATAGAAATAGGCAGCCGTATGCAGAGAGACAGCCGCATGGGGATAGGCAGCCGCATGCAGATGGGCAACCGCATGGGGATAAGCAGTCGCATGCAGATGGGCAGCCGCATAGGGATAGGCAGCCGTATCCAAATGGGCAGCCGCATAGGGATAGGCAGCCGCTTGCAGGTGGTCAGCCGCATGGGGACACGGACAGGCAGCCGCATACAGATGGACAACTGCATGGAGTGGCCTCGGGACTTGGTAGATTTTGCTAGCCGTAAGGAGATTTTCTTCTCTTTTCCATAAACACGCCATCATGTCAGTCATTATTGCGTCTTTATGTCAGAGCTGTCATGGCTGTTTTTTGTCAGAGCAGTCGTCAGGACATTAAATACAACCGTATGTTTGAAGGTCACATAGCTTCTTTCTGAGCCGCATGGATCTATCCGAGCCGTATGGACCCCTGAGCCGCATGGGGATCCTGCATCGCATGGGGATCCTTCTATTGGAGCCGCATAGGTCTTTCTTTATTCTTTTCCATGCTTCTACAGAGGGGTGCTGCCAATAAGGCTGCGAGGCCAGCCATAGCGTCAGCCTCCAGGTTTTGTAACCGGGGTACTTGTTCTATGAAGAACTTGGTGAAGGTTAAAATAATGTTCAATGCCACTTCATAAAAAGGAACCAGATTTTCATGGCGAACTTCGTATTGCCCTCTGATCTGGTTAACGACAAGTTTTGAGTCGCCGTAGGCTTCCAGATGATCCACCCCCAGCTGTTGTGCCAGCTGGAGTCCCATGATGAGAGCGTTGTACTCGACAACATTGTTGGAGCATGGCTTCGAAAGGGAGTAAGCACGCTGGATGACCAGCTGATCGGGGGAGACTAAGACTACCCCCACTCCTGCGATGATTTGGTCTTTGGGGCTTGTTCTTGAAGCGCCATCGAAAAACATCTCCCAGACGGGGCTTTCTTCGGTGACGTTTGATTCTTGGACCTCATTCGGGATGTCTTCATAGAGTCTGGAGGACTCTGGGATGGGGTACGCAGCTAAAAAGTCGGCCAGAGCTTGACCCTTGACGGCTTTTTGTGGAACGAACACCATGTTGTACGGCGTCAACAGGATCGCCCATGTAGCTAGCCGGGAGTTCAATGATCCTGGCTTCGTTATGAGAACCCTCAGTGGATTGACTTGGGAGATGACATAAATTGTCTGGCCCGAGGCAAAATAGCGAGTCTTCTGGATGGCGAACACCAAAGCTAGACACTCCTTTTCTACGGGGTTGTACCGGTGTTCGGCCCCGATTATTATCCTACTGAGGTAGTAGATAGCTTGCTCATAGCCTGCATCGCTGTTCTGAGCCAGCAGAGCACCGAGGGAATGATCCATGGCACGGACGTAGAGGAGAAATGGTTTGCCTGCGATGGGTGCCACCAGGACTGGCGGGCTTGTCAAGTAAGCCTTGATATCATCGACAGCTTTCTGGCACTCTTCTGTCCAGACTTAGGAGACTCCCTTCTTCATGAGCTGGGTGAAGGGTTGACATTTTTCGGAAAGGTTTGCTATAAACCTTCGGATGTATGCCAGACGCCCCTGCAGGCCTCGAAGTTCTCGGAGGTTCTTCGGAGGGTCCATGTAAATGATGGCTTTGGTCTTCTCGAGATCGACATAAATGCCTTTTGCCGTGATAATAAAGCCCAAGAACTTTCCGCTAGAAATCCCAAGGAAGGATTTAGCGGAGTTCATCTTGAGTTGATGCGCTCGCATGAGATCGAAGACTGTCTTTAGGTCTTGTAGGTGATCACCTTTGAGATGGCTCTTGACAGCGATATCATCAACATAGCATTCGACTGTTTTGCGAAGATGTTGACAAAAGATGGTACTCATAGCTCGTTGGTATGTAGCACCAGCGTTCTTCAAGCCGAAGGGCATCACTGTGTAGCGAAAACCCCTTTTGGCGTCCTGAACGACGTGTGTTTTGCGTCATCGGGAAACATCTTGATCTGGATGTAGCCCGAATACCCGTCCATGAAAGACATGCGTTCGAAACCACATGTATTGTCGATCATCACATCAGTGATCGGAAGCGGGAATTCATCTTTCGGGCAAGCAGCATTGCGATCTCTGAAGTCGATGCAGACCCGTATCTTTTCATTCTTTTTGTTGACAGGGACGACGTTGGCCACCCTATCCGGGTGTTGTTCTTCACGGATAAACCCGCTGGTCAGGAGTTTGTCCACTTCTTGATCGATAGCGTTCATGATGTCAGGGCGAAAACGTCGCTGTTGTTGCTTTATAGGCTTGGCATCAGGTAAGATGTTAAGCCTATGCATCGCGATCTGAGGATCAAGTCCCGGCATATCTTCATAGCTCCATGCGAAGACGTCGATATAATCTTTAACCAGTTGGATTAATGATTCCTGGTCTGGTCCCTTTAGACTCTTGCTGACGAAGATGGGTTTGGAAGAAGATCTATCCCCAAGGTTGATCTGTTCGACTTCGTCTTCGGTAGGGGGTTCGCGTAATTCAAAACGAGACTCCCACTGCGCTCCTAGGCGTTGAGCCCAAGGTTCTTCCTCGAAGAATTCTGGCATTTGGTCTTCGCCTTCATCTTTTTGAGATTGTACAGATGCCATGTTGACTGATAGCACCCTTTTGAAGATTGAGCCGATACTGGTATCGGAATCCCAAGTTGATGCTTCGGACGAATGAGAATGTTCTACTTCTTCCGCCTTCGAACTCTCTGGAGTTGACGGTGGCGTTACATAGCCTACCTCCCGTCGAGTTCGATGATAGTAATCCTACGTCTTTTCTTTAGGTGTTGGGAGCCGGAGAGGAAGACGCCGGCCCTTGCCGTAGTTCAGGCCTTTGTTGCTTTTCAGATCGTAACCCATCTTTTGGATGAGGTACTTTGCCTTGTCCATGTACCGATAGACTTATATTCTGTCGGTATCTGGTTCTTATTCGAGTGGCGGGAGGTCTTGATGACGCTCGACTTTGCCAAAGATGATGGATTCTTCGTCTCGATTCCGCGGTGGGACTACAAAACAGACCCCTTAGGACGGGACTACTCGATTTACATGATTAACGGTCGTTATTTGTGTTTGCAACGACCGTAGAGCGTTATCTAATGTATACATGGCATTCCAATATGGAATACTAGAATAATTAAAAGACACTCTATTATTGATGAAACACGAGATTTTATCCTGCGGGATTACATTGTCCAGAGAGGGTGCATCTACATCAGCAGATATATACCCCCCTAGCTCTTCATCTGTGAGTACTGGGGTTGGATCGGGAAAGTCCACCGCAGCTTTGACCTTGGAGTCCGAGAGGGCTATGTGGGCCTTCTCCGGTAGCTTGGATGAGACGGATGATTGCGGAGGCTTGCCTTTAAGACGCACCTTCAGAGGTGCCTCAACTGCGCCTTCAGTGATTGGTGCCTTCCCCTGTAGTTTTGCCACAAGGGGAGCCGATGTTTGAGGCGGCTTTCCCTTGAGCCGTATCTTTAAGGAAGCTTCAGTAGGTGTTCTACCTAGAGAAGTTGGTGCTTTTCCAGGTAGCTTGATGGTCATGGGAGGTAGCGTCTGAGGCGGCTTCCCTTTGAGTCAAATTTTCAAAGGAGCATCGGGAATCATCTCAGGCTCGATGTCCGGCTCTGCTGCTATTTCTGCTTCATCGTCAGCATCATTGGCTTTCCCTTCGTCGGGCGACTTGTACAGGGTCGAATCAGTGAATTAGGCTTCGACCCCCTTGAAAGGGTCAATGTCCACGAACTCTGTCCGGATGATGTCGTTGGTGGATACATACTTCATGCATTGGTGGAGCGTAGATGGCACCACCATGTACTCATGTAGCCACGGACGACCCAATAGGAGGTTGTAATTGACGTCAGCGTCCACGACATAGCAAGTCACCTCGGTTCGGAGGTTACCTATATGACATTTCAGCCGTATTTTTTCCAGCAGTTCACTTTTGCTTGCATTGAAACCGTTGATTGTGGTGTTGAAGGCGCCAGACGGTACAATGGGATCCCCAGTGTTGAGAGTAGCGTCTTCGGGATGATGCTGAGGGAAGATCCTCGATCGATCTGAATCCGCTTCACCTTGACGGAACCGACATACCCTGTATAATACAGTGGCCTGCTGTGTCGGTTGTGCTTGAGCAGCATGTCTTGTTGGATGAAAGTTATGTTGGGGATAACTTCATCCGTACAATGACAGTGCGCACATGTGGTCAGGGTATCCTCAGGCTGCTTGACCTGACTGATAAAGGATTCAGCATCCTTCAGGGCTTCACAGAGAGCTTCACGAGTGTCCTTGGAATGACGAAGAAGCTCAAACAGGCATAGTCGGGCAGAAGTACTGGCAAGTTGTGCCAGTATGTCGAAGTTGTGGGGCTTGGCTAGCCCCCAAGCATTCTCCTTTCACAAAGGCTTGTCAAAACGGGCCTCTACATGCTTTTGTTTATTGGCCGCTGGAGGCTTGGATGGACCTCCTTCTTCGGCAACAGGGGCAGTGCAGAGAGGCACCACCTCATCGGCAGGTTCGTCGGGTTGGACGTTCAGCTGCGAACGGGTTTGTACAGGAAGAGCCTCTTCTGCGGAGTAAGAGACCATGCGGCAAGACTTGATCTTCCTGCCCTTGGGTTTGGAGGCAGAGCGTACCTCCGGTTAAGTAACCTCAGAGACGAGATCGAGGTGAACCCATAAGATCTCTCCCTGAGATGTGGTGAGTGGGATGAGTCCACTCACGTTGTCACGAGTAGGTGGTAGATTGACCACCTCCATTGTTGCCTTTGGGATGGGGACGACGCCATCTTGTGTTATGGTTGGCGGTAAGGTGCTAAATTGGAGTGACACCAGGTTGGCCGAGACACTTTTTTCTTCGTAGTCGACGGAGATGACATCCGCATTGATCCTGCGCTGGATGTAGTTCTTAAGGACGCAGCAGTCCTTAGTTGGATGTCCGATAAACCGATGGTAGTAACAGTACCTCGGATTGTCCACTTTTTCAACCTCGTCGGGACGCTTCGGGTCTGGAAAATTGATCTTTTCATCCTGCTTCAATATCTCGAAGAGTTGCAGGGTATCTTCATCGTTGAAAGAATAAACCTCTTTTGGCATCGGTGCAAGTGGAGGCTTTTGAGTAGGTGCTGGTGCACCTTTGGAGGCATTGACAGTCAACGCCTGCTTCCCCTTCGTCTCTCGTCCAGGGTTGTTGGCTGCAGGCTGTTTTCCCTTGTCCTCAAAGGCAAGGAAACTGACTCCCAGAAGACGAGCATTGGACGCCTTCTTTTCTGCTGCTTCGTCCTCGATGATCAAGGAACTCCAGTCGGGAGGAGGAGTGGAGTTGAGCCAGAGTTTGATCGCAGGCAGCATTTTTATGCTGCAGGAGGAGAGGAGTGCATATTTTGGCATACCCGGGGGCAGTCTGAAGCAGGCTTGTCGGAACCGTTCGATGAATGCTCAAACTGTTTCCTTCTCCTTCTGACGTATCTCTATAAGAGACGCCATTGTCATGTCCTTCCCTCTGTCGTAGAAATGATCGAGGAAGAGACGTGTCAAGTCGTCGAAGGAAGATATGGAGTTGTCGGGGAGACTGCAGTACCAGTCGTAAGCCACTCCTTTCAGTGCCCCGACAAATATGCTGGTAAGAAGTGTGTCTTCCTTTGGGTGATGTCCCGTTTGAGACTGGAAGTACGTCAGATAGTGGCGCGAAGAGTCCTTCCCATCGTATGGCGTCAATGTTTATGATTTATATTTGGAGGGATAAACCACTTTATTTCATTCGAGGGGATATGGTTGGGGGATCCCCATCTTCTGGTGCTCCTCCTGTCTATTCTTCGACTCGAAGCGCGCTCGTAAGTTGTCACCCTCATTTCCCGTATTTCATAGTTATACTCGTAATTGGATTTTGGCATATATTTTATCGACTTGTGAAATTTTGGGTTTTCTCGTATTTTGGGTTCGGCTCGGCTCGGTTTTAGTTGGTTTGGTTTGATTTTAAGCCCATTGGAACACTTTAACCTATACTCCACCCTCATTCCACCACAACCACCCCCATTAAATCCCCACCTAACTTTCTCTCTCTTCCATAATTTCCATTAATTTCTCCATCTTCTTCTTCCTCCTTCCTCCACCAACACCATTGGCAAGTGCACCTTGCCAACAAATAAGCACCATATTTTATTTGTCCATTAGCTAGATTAGGCCATGTAGAACAACATTAGAACTTGGCATTTTGTGATTTGGAGTCTCCATTGTTCTAGATCTAAGTTTTAACTATTTTCGGATTTACATGGTTTTGATCTATTTAAGTTGGATTTTTGTGGGTTTTGATGTTCCTATGTTGGGGAGAATCAAATTTCACCCAAGATAGAACTTTGAAAATCCGGATTTGGAGTTGTGATGGCTAAGTTGTGGTATTTTGGAACCCATTGGAGCTCCTTCTCAACAATGGAGAAGAAGACCCCTCCAGCCGCACTGTTTAGCGTCGGGCTGCTCCCGGCACCGCGCTCTTTAGCACTGGTTGCTGTCCCGCGCTGCCCTCGCATGCGCACACTGTGTCGTGCGCTTGCTGGCAGGCGCCCTAGCGCGCCCAGCCGACCGTGCTACCCCTGCGCCATCGGCCCCTGCGCCAATGGCCCCTGCGCCATCGGCCCCTGCGTCATCGGCCCCTGCGCCCTCGGCCCCTGCGCCCTCGGCCCCTGCGCCCTCGGCCCCTGCGCACTTGGCCCCTGCGCCCCCGGCGCATTGGCCCCTGCGCACTTGGCCGCGCCCTTGGGCTGCCCCTTGACCTAGCACGCCTTGTCCCTTGGTTTCCCTTGGTCCTTGCCTTCTCTTGTTGATTTGTGTTTTTCTGAGATTTCTTGCCCACAGCACGACTTGACTTGACCCGACACTCCTTGACACGAATTTCTGTATCTTTATTTTATGGCTAGCATTCTCAGATTTTGGCAGTAACTTGTTGGGTGCTTGTAACTTGGGGCTTTTAACTTGTAACCTGCGACCTGTAATTAATCCCCTGTAACTTGATAGCTTGGTAATGGCCCGCCGTGGCGCTCTCCTGACTTGACTTGACTTGATAACCTGATAACTTAACTTGACTTGCCACAGACACCGTAGGTGTTCTTTCTTGTTGCTTGTACAAATCTACCTGTCTTGTCTTGCATCATGTCTAGGACGTGACTCCCTGGGTACCACGGCCAGGGATTCGCACTAAATATGGATTAGGCTAATGATTAGATCAAACTATAGTTCATAGAGAATTTCCAGTCACCGGCAATCTCGTTATCTGGGCACCTTAAAGGACTTGTAGCTAGCCGACGAGTAGAGCACATTTCCAGCACACTGTCATGTGTTGCACCTCTAAGTCACCTAAGGGTATATCGTCTCCTGGGCGATGTACCGAACCATACTCTCAACCCCGCGGAAGGATAACTAGATAGTCTGCAGGGCTTGGGACTGGGAAATTCTCACTTGCATCTTGTTAGTAATTAGGCTTGTGATAACCCTAGTTAGTTAAGTAGTAAGCCGTAGTAATTGCTTGGCCGTTCGTGAATGGATGGTGTCCAGCCCTGTCTAAGTCTTGTCTAGTCCCTGTACCCTAGTACTCCTGTGCATGATTGTATTACTTATCCTTAACAATAAATGAATAGAGACAAGGCTATTCAGGCGAAGGGTTACAACCCCGGTCCTTGTTTGGTTTACGGGTTGTAATCTGGCTCCCGGAATGGTTCCATGTCCCTAGTCGTTTATTGTCCTGTTGTACTTTTATTACTTGCATTTTCTTCTATTTTCTCATGTTCTGAATGCTGGCTTTGTTCTTACTTCGTGGCCTCCTTTGTGGCACTTGCTCTTTCTGGGGTTTGAACCAGCTGGTTTTGTGTGGCCAGATTTCGGAGCAGCACCCGAGGATCTACCGAACCTCCAGCCCGATGGTGGCGACTAGAAGGAACCCGGGCCACGAGTGGGTTTTCTATTTTGTTTCGCTCACTCCATTGTAAAAATTATTCTTTTGAGGCGTTTAGCCGACGAGCACCTGTTAGCTCGATGCATATTTACTTACTGTCTGCCTACGGGCTGTAACATGATTAACAAATCCTAGGGTTGATCATGTATGACTAAACTCTTGCTAGTCCTCACATTTTGTAAGACTAGCTTTATGATCAACTGAATATGTAATATTTGGGATGCCTTTTACTGTATATTTGGTGATCTAACATCTTGCAACTATATTACGTGTTTGAGATTGAGACAATAGGCTTGACCTTAAGAGACCGTTGGCTTGTAGTAAACCCTCATATCTAGACAGCCGTGACCGTATAGCGAGGTGGATTCCATTTCAATATACGTAGCTGGCTATGTCCGCCCCCGCTCTCCAGTACTCTGGTTCTGGGGCGTGACATGGTTTAAGTGGTGACCCATGCAGGTCTTGTCAATCAAGAAATGTGAGGGTTTACCGAATAGATGTCTCAATCAGTATTCGCCCTTGATCTTCGCTCTTATTTTCAAATCCCTGAGATTCTTGCCCTGATCATGTGCTTGTATCGTTGATCTGTCCTGGTCCTTCCTTATTGATTTCCCTGTGTCGTCTTCTTCAGCGGCACTGTACCTGACCCCGTCGATCAGCAGGGTGGAGCACTTCGTGTGGACCAGCAACCCGGAGATCAAGCCCAGCATTCCGGAGTTGCCTCTCGAGTTATACCTCCCGGAGGAGAACCCCCAGTTCAGCCCGTTCAGCCTGCCGAGCCGGACGATGGCACCTTGGTAGGTCTCATCAGGACCCTGATAGCTTTCCAGGATCGTCGAGAAGACGCCTTGCACCAGGTAGTGGCAGATGCTTTGACTAGAGGCGGTCATCCAGGGAACAGCGCGGCCAACAGCTTCAAGCACTTGAACCCTCCATTCTTCGACGACAGCGAAGATGCGATTGCCGCAGACGCTTGGCTTCAGGATACCGAGGTGATTCTGGAAGCAGCCAGGACACCTGAGAATGAGAAGGTAGCCGTGGTACGGCTATAGTTGCTGGACTTAGCTCGCAGTTGGTGGGCGGCACAGGCCATAGGATTAGTGGCACCCGTTGCTTGGGCGGTGTTTAGAGAAAGATTCCAGACGAAGTATTTTGATGCTGTAGCTCGGTACGACCTGCAGACGAGGTTTACCAACTTGAAGTAGGGAGACAGATCGGTCGACAGTTATGCATTTGAGTTTTCTAGACTCAGTAGGTTTGCCTCCACCTTAGTGGCAACCGAGTTTGATAGGGCCCAGCGGTTCCAGCAGGGACTGCATTTGGAGATCTTGTTGGCAGTCGAGCAGTTCGAGCACCAGACGTTCGATGCAGTATTGAGGGCAGCTAGGAGGCATGAGTACACCTCCCAGAGGATCGTAGATAGGACTGGAGGTAGGAAGCGATCCCACAACCAGATGCAACAATCATCAGTTCCAGCCCCGGCAGCTAGGAGTTTGACCATTGGAACTCCGAGGCGGGCGGCCTCAGTAACGTCGGTTCAACATTCAACCCCGACATACCCGCAGCAGCAGAAGCAGAAGCAGACTTCCGTGATGGGATGTTCTCATTGCGGAAAGCCAGGCCATGTGGTAGCGGATTGTCGCAGGGCACAAGGATTGTGCCTGGCTTGTGGAGCGGCAGATCATAAGATAGGAGCCTGCCCGAATAGGGGTAGTTCGTCCTCTTCCAACCTAACCAGTCCATCGGTTAGGGGACCAGCACCTATGCAGCAGCAGCAGTACCCGAGGCCATTGTTGCCTCAGGCCCAGGCGTTTTATCAGCAGAACCAGCAGCAATATACCCAAGCCCAAGTGCAGAACAGGCAGAGAGGTTTCCAGCAGAGGGGACCCGCAGCTAGAGGACAAGGTCAGGCCATGATGATGACTATGGAAGAAAAAGTTGCACCAGGTGAGGTAGTGGCAGGTACTATTCTCGTCAACTCCTCTCCAGCGTTGGTATTATTTGATTCTGGTGCATCGTATTCATTCATGTCTGCACGATTCGCGACACGGATAGGATTGGAGCCCGAGTCATTATCAGTGAGGCTTAATATACTTACTGGTAATGGTCTAGTGGGAGTAGATCGAGTGTTTTCCTCGTGTCGAATTGTAGTTAGCGGTAGAGAGTTCCCCGCTAGATTTATAGAATTTTCTATGGCAGACTATGATGTGGTCTTAGGCATGGATTGGCTGAGGAACCAGTATGCTAGGATAGACTGCCATGTTGGCAGGGTTATTTTTAGTATTCCAGGCGAGCCAGAGTTTTTATTTTCCAGAGGCGCAGTAGAACAATCTTCCCCAATATTGCGGATGGCAGTAGCAGCAGTGCAGTTACCCAGGATAGTTAAAGAATTTCCAGATGTCTTCCCAGAAGAACTTCCAGGAATGCCGCCAGAGCGGGAGATCGAGTTCACTATAGACTTGATCCCCGGGACAGCACCAGTATCAGAGAGAGTCTACAGGATGGCACCTTCAGAGTTGGAGATTTTGTACAAGATGATTGAAGAATTAAGGACCAAGGGATTCATTCGTGCAAGTGGATCGCCTTGGGGAGCCCCGATGCTTCTTGTGAAAAAGAAGGATGGTACGTCCAGATTTTGTGTAGATTATCGTACCTTGAACTCAGTAACAATCAAGAACAGATACCCTCTCCCGAGGATAGATGACTTGTTTGATCAACTCAAAGGGGCTTCAGTGTTCTCGAAGATAGACTTGCGGTCAGGATACCACCAGATCAGAGTCAGAGAGCAGGACATCCCGAAGACAGCGTTCAGATCTAGGTATGGGCATTGGGAGTTTCTTGTTATGCCCTTTGGAGCGACCAATGCGCCAGCCGTATTCATGGACCTCATGAATCGTATCTTCATGCCTTACTTGGATCAGTTCATGATCGTGTTCCTAGTTGATATCTTGGTCTACAGCAAGAGCGAAGCAGTGCATGAGCAACATCTCAGAGTTGTCCTTCAGACGCTTAGAGAGCATCAGTTGTACGCCAAGTTCAGCAAATGCGAGTTCTGGCTCGATCCCATTTCGTACTTGGGTCACATCATTACTCGATGAGGAGTAGAAGTGGATCCCCAGAAGATTGTGGCTATCGAGACATGGCCAGTACCTAGCTCAGTGGCAGAGGTTCGCAGCTTCTTTGGATTTGCCGGCTACTACCGTCGATTCGTTTCAGATTTTATAAGGATTTCGGCGCCGATGACCCAGTTGACCCGCAAGGATGTGCAGTTCGCTTGGACAGCAGAGTGCCAGGAATCATTTGAGAAGTTGAAGCGAGGTTTGATAACGGCTCCCATTCTCACACTTTCAGATGGGACCGGAGGATTCACAGTTTATTGCGACGCTTCAGGCAGAGGATTGGGGTGTGTCTTGATGCAGCATGGAAAGGTAATATCTTATGCATCACGTCAACTTCATGATCATGAGAAGAATTACCTGACCCATGACTTGGAACTGGCAGCAGTAGTGTTTGCACTTAAGCTTTGGCGGCACTACTTGTACAGGGATAGAGTGGAGATATTTACTGATCACAAGAGCCTGAAATATGTTTTCACCCAGAAGGACCTTAATATGCGACAGAGAAGATGGCTCGAGCTATTGGTAGACTACGATGTGGACTTACAGTATCACCCAGGAAAGGCCAACGTTGTAGCAGATGCGTTGAGCCGGAGAGCCGGAGTTTACTTCCTAACGGCGCAACCAGAGTTATTGTCAGATTTTCAGAAGATAGGAATTGAAGTGGTTCTTCCTACCAATTTGGCATTGATGGCCAGTCTACAGGTTCAGTCCAGCCTAGTTGAGAGAATCCGGATGGCGCAATCTACAGATTCCAAGCTTCAGCGGCTCAGAGCAGAGTGTGAGGCATGAAGAAGGTCAGAGTTATGTATTCATGAAGATGGTATACTTCGGCACGGCACTCGTCTTTGTGTACCCAGTGGAGATATCAGACAGGAAGTCATTGCAGAAGCTCACAGTTCACAGTATTCTATTCATCCCGGTGGTACGAAGATGTACTGTGATATTCGTTAGTATTTCTGGTAGAATGGCATGAAGAGGGAGATAGCCCGGTTTGTCTCTCGGTGTTTGGTTTGCCAGCAGGTTAAAGCTGAACATCAGAGGCCCGCTGGACTTCTTCAGCCCTTGCCGATTCCGGAATGGAAGTGGGAGCATGTGACCATGGATTTTGTGACTGGATTGCCTAGATCCCCAGCTGGTCGAGATGCTATTTGGGTTATAGTTGACAGGCTTACGAAGGTGGCTCACTTTCTTCCGTTCAGAGTGGGTCAGTCGACAGCTCAGCTAGCAGAGATGTACCTCAGGCAGATTATCAGGCTTCATGGGGTACCGATCAGTATCACCTCGGACAGGGATTCAAGATTCACATCACACTTTTGGCGCAGCCTGCAAGAGAGTTTAGGAACTCGTCTCCAGTTCAGTTCAGCATATCATCTACAGACAGATGGTCAGTCGGAGCGTACAATCCAGACTCTTGAAGACATGTTGAGGTCTTGCACACTTGACTTCGGTGGGTCGTGGGAAGATCACCTGCACCTGGTGGAGTTCTCGTACAACAACAGTTTCCAGGCCAGCATCCAGATGGCACCGTTTGAGGCCCTGTATGGCAGGAAGTGCAGATCCCCGCTAGCATAGGATGATGTTGGAGAGAGGCAGATGCTCGGTCCAGAAATGATTGCTCGGACAGTTGAAGTAATCAGAAGAGTCCGGGATCATCTTCGAGTTGCCCAAGATCGCCAGCGGCATTGGACCGATGCTCACAGGCGTCCCTTAGAGTTTTCTATCGGCGACCATGTATTCCTTAGGATCTCGCCTAACCGCGGCGTCATTCACTTTGGCGTACGGAGAAAGCTTAGTCCTAGGTATATAGGGTCGTTCGACATCCTGGAGCGAGTAGGAGATGTATCATATCATCTTGCTCTTCCGTCATCGCTAAGTGAGGTGCATGATGTATTCCATGTGTCCCAATTACGACGGTATATCCCGGACCCGAGCCATATCCTGGACCATTCGAAATTGGTTGTTGGTACCAACCTTTCGTATGAGGAGAAGCCCAAGTCTATTTTGGACCGGAGGGAAAAGATACTCAAGAACAAGACTATTAGTTTAGTCCGTGTTGCTTGGGGTCATCACTCTCTAGGTGAGTCAACGTGGGAGCGTGAGGATGATATCCGAACGCGATATCCCTACCTGTTTGACTCGTAAGGTATAATGTCTTCCTTATGCCTTATGCTGTTCCATCCCTTGCTTGCATGTATGATTGTATGATTGAACTGCTTGGTGTAATTGTTGCTGCTTAGTGTAGCTTGCCTGGCAATCTCTAGCTCCTTGATTAAATTTCGAGGACAGAATTCTTTTAAGGTGGGTAGAGTTGTCACCCTCATTTCTCGTATTTCATAGTTATACTCGTAATTGGATTTTGGCATATATTTTATCGACTTGTGGAATTTTGGGTTTTCTCATATTTTGGGTTCGGCTCGGCTCGGTTTTAGTTGGTTTGGTTTGATTTTAAGCCCATTGGAACACTTTAACCTATACTCCACCCTCATTCTACCACAACCACCCTCATTAAATCCCCACCTAACTTTCTCTCTCTTCCATAATTTCTATTAATTTCGCCATCTTCTTCTTCCTCCTTCCTCCACCAACACCTTAGGCAAGTGCACCTTGCCAACAAATAAGCACCATATTTTATTTGTCTATTAGCTAGATTAGGCCATGGAGAATAACATTAGAACTTGGCATTTTGTGATTTGGAGTCTCCATTGTTCTAGATCTAAGTTTTAACTATTTTCAGATTTACATGGTTTTGATCTATTTAAGTTCGATTTTTGTGGGTTTTGATGTTCCTATGTTGGGGAGAATCAAATTTCACCCAAGATAGAACTTTGAAAATCCGGATTTGGAGTTGTGATGGCTAAGTTGTGGTATTTTGGAGTTTTAGAACCCATTGGAGCTCCTTCTCAACAATGGAGAAGAAGACCCCTCCAGCCGTGCTGTTTAGCGTCGGGCTGCTCCCCGCGCCGCGCTCTTTAGCGCTGGTTGCTGACCCGCGCTGCCCTCGCATGCGTACGCTGTGCCGTGCGCTTGCTGGCAGGCGCCCGAGTGCGCCCAGCCGACCGCGCTGTCCCTGCTCCATCGGCCCCTGCGCCATTGGCCCCTGTGCCATCGGCCCCTGCGACATAGGCCCCTGCGCCATCGGCCCCTGCGCCATCGGCCCCTGCGCCATTGGCCCCTACGCCATCGGCACCTGCGCCATCGGCCCCTGCGCCATCGGCCCCTGCGCCCTCGGCCCCTGCGCCATTGGCCCCTGCGCCCTCGGCCCCCTGCGCCCTCGGCCCCTGCGCACTTGGACCCTGCGCCCCCGGCGTATTGACCCCTGCGTACTTGGCCGCGCCCTTGGGCTGCCCCTTGACCTAGCACGCCTTGACCCTTGGTTTCCCTTGGTCCTTGCCTTCTCTTGTTGATTTGTGTTTTTCTGAGATTTTTTGCCCACAGCACGACTTGACTTGACCCGACACTCCTTGACACGAATTTCTGTATCTTTATTTTATGGCTAGCATTCTCAGATTTTGGCAGTAACTTGTTGGGTGCTTGTAACTTGGGGCTTTTAACTTGTAACCTGCGACCTGTAATTAATCCCCTGTAACTTGATAGCTTGGTAGTGGCCTGCCGTGGCGCTCTCCTGACTTGACTTGATAACCTGATAACTTAACTTGACTTGCCCCAGACACCGTAGGTGTTCTTTCTTGTTGCTTGTGCAAATCTACCTGTCTTGTCTTGCATCATGTCTAGGACGTGACTCCCTGGGTACCACGGCCTGGAATTCACACTAAATATGGATTAGGCTAATTATTAGATCAAACTATAGTTCATGGAGAATTTCCAGTCACCGACAATCTTGTTATCTGGGCGCCTTAATGGACTTGTAGCTTGCCGACGAGTAGAGCACATTTCCAGCACACTGTCATGTGTTGCACCTCTAAGTCACCTAAGGGTATATCGCTCACTCCATTGTAAAAATTATTCTTTTGAGGCGTTTAGCCGACGAGCACCTGTTAGCTCGATGCATATTTACTTACTGTCTGCCTACGGGCTGTAACATGATTAACAAATCCTAGGGTTGATCATGTATGACTAAACTCTTTCTAGTCCTCGCATTTTGTAAGACTAGCTTCATGATCAACTGAATATGTAATATTTGGGACGCCTTTTACTGTATATTTGGTGATCTAACATCTTGCAACTATATTACTTGTTTGAGATTGAGACAATAGGCTTGACCTTAAGAGACCGTTGACTTGTAGTAAATCCTCATATCTAGACAGCCGTGACCGTATAGCGAGGTGGATTCCATTTCAATATACGTAGCTGGCTATGTCCGCCCCCGCTCTCCAGTACTCTGGTTCTGGGGCGTGACATAAGTCCCTGATCATCTCTATCACGTCTTCTGTGGAGCTGGGAGTCGGAGATGGTGGTACAGCCTGGAGTTGAGCATTTGACGGCTTCGACGTCCGAGGTGCCTCGCGGCGATCTGTATCCAAGGATACCCGTTGAAGGGGTACACTTGATTCTCCATTGGCCTCTGTGTCAGGACCGGTAGATGGTGCCCTGGCCAAAGCTGACTGTATCTCAAATACTGCTTGAGTCAGTGTTTGCATGGAGGCAGAGAGGGGTTTTAGTCCTCCCTCCAAGGTATCCATGTGCTGGACGAGATCTGCTGGCGGCGCATCTGACTCCGCATCACCAACTCCCGTCATGTACACCATCATGACATGATTGAAAGTGGATGGATCGGTTGAGGCTTCGCTTTCGGCCTCGCTCTCTTGTAGACGAGGAACTTCCCCTTGGTCGTCTTGGCTACCCTCAGCTATATTCTGGAGATCACCTTTGTCTTCGGGAGAAGTATCAGCAAGGGTCTGACTACCCCTAGCTTTGTCTTGGAGGACTTCTTCGTCTTCGGAACGCAGATCCTCAGGGGCTGGACTACCCCCAGCTACGTCTGGGAGGCTGACTTCGTCTCTAGGATAAAGATCCACAGGGGCTTGACTACCCCCAGCTTCTTCTGAGATTTTCTTTCTCCTCCGAGTGCCCTCAAACACTCCTGAGGACGGGACAATTGTCTTGGTCTTCTTCGACTGGTTCTTGGATGAGGACAAAGCCGGGGAGCTGCCAGTTGCCTTTCGAATTGATGGGGAGTTGAAGACTACGTTGCAAGAAGCAACCTGTAGTTCTGGCTCCATTTCAGCAGACACCTTCTTTCCGAGGCGATGTTGGAGAGGTGTTGATGATTGTAGTCGCTGGAACACCGACTGCCTTGGTGGGACTGCTGTCTTGCAACAGCAGTTGATGGTGACTACAGCACAGGTGTGCCCTGTGAAGGGCACTTTGTGCTTGTTAGTTGACTCTCCTGAACGGCGTTTGTGAGTGATCACGTTACACAGATCGTTGGAGGAGAGTGCCACCTTCGTACCCCCATCAGGCACATGGCAAGGCCAAGCGCCGTGGTGGTCATGTGAATGCTGTGCCCCCTGATCCAACGCAAAACATGCGCTCAGATCAGTAGTGGGGGCACAATATTTAAAGTGACTTGAACGAACCTCAGACGCACTACCAATGGAGGCGCGAGAGTTCAAGACCACAGGGTTTGCCTTGCTTGACTTGGTTGCGAACGCAGCAGATGCGCCCAAGTGAGACAAAGACTTTAAAGGTCGGCTCGTTTCTGGCACAGACGTACCCGAGTTAACCTTATACAACTTACCATCAGCAGCGCGCATGATCGTGAACGCATGCCTCTGGTTTGTCGCTGGCATAGCACGTTTGAGGTGCATGGCCCGTGCCGCCTTGGACGTCTTCGTACCAGCCAGCCGGGGAACATTGTACTCAGAGTCCAAATTCCCCTCGTCATGACAGCGAGTGAGTCTGTCAAAGACAGAGACCTTCTATGGCGCATCAGAGTTACTACGCAGGGCATTAGCCGCGCCCCTGCTCCGTCGGCGCATCTTCTTCGTCTGAGAGGAAGATAGTTGGGGAATGTGGTCAGCCCCACATTTTCACGAGAGATGCGCTACGGCGGTCGGCACATCTTGGCTGCTGAGGACGTCAGCAGGAAGGATAGGCTGCACCAGCTCATCTCCTTCGGTGGTGGTGCCAGAGGCGTCGACCTTGTACACCCAGACTTGGCGAGTCTTCTTCGGCTTTGGCTGCCGCTTCGAAGGACTTGTGCTGCCTTCAGAGATGAACTCCTCATACGCTTGTTGATTGAGGCGTACGACCAGCGTCTTGTGGGAGGAGCCCACCTTCACGTCGTCGGATTGCGACACAGCTTTTTCGGCGGAGAAGAAAGAGGTCCCCAGCAGAGTCGCCAGCATGTTTGCCATTAAAATCTTTTGATGCAATTTCAATACAAACAGAACAGTGCTACAATGTAGGACTTAGATGTAGTCCTAGGAGTACACTTTTGTTTATCTGGGTCCCTGTATCGATAGAGCGAGTGGTAATACGTTGACTCCGTTGACGATCTGACGACGGTTCTCGGTTCTCTGAAGGTCTGAGTTGCTCTGGGTGCTGGAGCTTACGGAGAGGAAGAAGACGTTGAGTGTCTCTTCTAATCTCTGGGAGTAAACTCTGATGCTTTGGTTGATTGTGTGTTTTGATCTCTGACCGTCTCTGTGTATCTCTGTGTATCTCTGTATGTGTAAGAGGGAATGATCCTTCTATTTATAAGCAGCAGGTTGGCTGCTCATATGCGCATATGTAGGATGTGCCTGTTTGTGGGGACGCCACGTAGTAATTGCTGATGGAGGCGCATGGGCGGCGTGCTCGGATTGAGGAGTTGAACTCTTCTTATTGCATTTGTGGGCTACGGCAGAGCTGACACGTAGCAATGGAGAAGATCTTTCGGTTGCTGAGATCTTTGGTGATTAACACCCCTTCATCGGCTGAACTGAGTCAAAAGACACGTGGCGCGTATCCGTAGCTCAAAGAACTCGAATTTGGTGGAGAGTAATCTGATGAGATGCGCCTAGGATTGGGCGTATGAGTAGACTTTGGTCTGTAACCTTTTAGGAGTCACGAACCAGTCTTGGCGCATGGCTTTTGAGGCGTATGCGGGGCTTCAGTAGTGACTTGACCTCTGTCTTTAGGGATCAGAGAAAAGTCTGAGGCGTATGGCTTTTGAGGCGTATACAGAGATTTGGGTGCATGGCTGCAGAGGTGCATGCGAAATGGTGTGGCGGCCACGTGGCTTGTAACCGTCGGAGGAAAGTAAATGTTGATGCTGACGTCAGCGATGCTTCGTCTTCTGAAAAAGCTGCTAAGTGTTCAGTCCTCGGGGGACGTGCCGCCAACTCTGTCACTTGAGCATTAATTGCTTGATGGGTGACGAGCCGAAATGGGCGCATGGGTCCATGTTGATTAGGACGCATAGATCTGTGCTTTGTTGGGCGCATCCTTACGGGACGCTTTGGAACGGGAGCGTCTGTACGATACGCGGTGTCTGGCTGACGCATCCGTTTGCATGACGTGCCTTTATTGGTCCAACTGTTGCGTTCTTCGAGTGCTTTAAATAGCCATTTTTGACTTGGCCAAATTCGAAGCGTCAGGTTCATCACCATAAATGCAAATTCATTGCACGAAATTCGGAGAGCCCGCCACTTGGCGTATGGTTTTGATTTGCCCGGCCTATAAATAGTGGCAAGGAGAGAGTTTGCTTCTCGTTCCCTCACGTCCTCCCGAAGTGAACATGTTTGCTCGAGCACATTCTGTTGACAAGATGTTCCCGAGGGTGAAGATGCGACGACTTATCTTCGTTCATGCGCTTGAAGGCGACTGTTACATCCGAAAGTCGGAGTCGAGGGCTTCTGAGGCAGGTGGAAGGTGCCTATTGCATCCGAAGATCGGGATGCTCGAGCCTCGTCTCCGTTATGCTTGAAGAGCCGCAGATCGGAATTGCGGTGCTCCCGGCTTTGGAGGCTCTTTCTTCTGTCAGAGTGGGTGTTGCCCATTCTGGTTGTGTTGAAAGCCTCCTTTTACCGCGGATCGATTGCGGTGCTCTCCTCTTCCTTTAGAGAGCTCTTTCTTCTGCTAGGGTGGGGTTGATCGCCCACTCTTGCTCAATAAATGCTTTATTAGTCGAAGCACCCTATCGGGTCGAAGTAGAGCGCATATGCTGAGACTTCATGATGCGCATGACTGAGATACGGAAGGGATGCACATAACTAAGCTGCTGGGGAGATGCACCTGACTGAGAAGCTGAAGAGATGCGCCTGACTGAGATACTGAAGAGATGCGCCTGACTGAGACGCTGAAGAGATGCGCCTGACTGAGAGCGCATGGCGATTGCTGCACCTAGCTGTAGACTTAGGGTCTTTTCTTTGTATAAATTCTTCTTTGTAATTTAGACATGTAGTAGACTTTTATATGAAATAAAAATCATCTTTTAATGTCTATGCTTTTGCTGTTTGCTTGTGGCAAGTACTTCATTTGAGCTCCCTGGCGCATGTAATGTTAGGCGCATAGGATTTCTGTTCCTAAAATTCCATTCTTCTATATTAAGTATCCAAAAATTAATTAAATATGTCTCTAATTTATTTTGGCAATCCTAGATAGGCTCCACTAAGTTGGGTTGACTAGGTTATGGTCCAAACAATTATTCAAATTGAATTGAACATTAAAAATGCTATAAATGAGTCTCATGTTCCATTTGAAAAAAGTAGCACATGAGAACTCAATTGAGTGGCACACCACATACATGTGTGTAGAAGGTTAAAATTAGGTCAAAATCGTGTATTAGGCATAAAGAGTTGGATCGATGTCGAGTTCCAAAATTAAATTAGAAAGTACGACAAGTTTTACGGTAGATAGCAAATTGGCCTAAATTAACCAGAAAGTTATGCGATAAAAATAGAATACAAGAGAACATGTTTGATGGGACATGATATATCAAATTTAAGATAACTCGTTTAGATCAAAACTCATGAAGAAAGTTTATAGAGATTGTCATTTCTTGTGCTCCAAAAATCAAAGCTTAGGAGAATTATATATTATAATAAAATAATAGTGAAAAATATTTATTAATAACTATATCAACAAAATAATAATAAAAATAATAAAAAATAACTCTAAAAATCTGGGGGGTTTACGTGATACGATCCATCTAGTACCCTACAAACCCTATCCCTAGCCTAGTTCTATGTCTGTCGTGTCCAGCCAACTTACCACTAGAGATTTTGCCATCACGTCCTAAATGAGTCAGGACACGATCTTTACTGTAGATCATCATCGGGTGCAGGAATTATTCGCAGTCGTGATCGATCTAGGAAGCCACAGATCTACCGTGTCCGTCGCCCCCCCGATCCCGAGCGCCACACAGATCTGGCACCGGCTCCTCCCCGTGTCCCACTGTCGTGCTCGCCCTCTTAACAGCCAAGATCGACCTCTACCAAATTTGGTTGGTGGCACAAATCAACCGCCTCCATGGTTGAGAGCTTGTGGTCGATCGACCTTGAACCCTAGCATCGTAGCATCTCCAGTTTTCTAGAACCACCAAGCTTATGGCTTTCGACCATCCATCACTCTTGGCTGCTAGATCTCGTGCGCCACTACTGCTCTGATCGATGAGTGCCACTCCGGAAGGAGGTTGAGCCACAGGTGGTCTAGACCACGACTAGATCGCAAAATTTGCTTTGGCGGCCCGACCTTCTAGATTCGACATCTGTCTGGACTGCGCCCGCCGCCTCTAGGGCACCCCGCATCTTCCCCAACGGGCATGCCCTCATGCCATCCCGGTTGTCGATGACTCCATTCAGGTGAAATCCTTCCCTTCCTCTCTCTCAATTTTCTACAGCTTCTTCTTCTTTCTTCTTTTTCCCACCTTTGCTTCTTCTAGATTTTGCCTCTTGGAAAGTGGATTTCTTTCTATTTGCGAAGACAGAGTGGTAGTAGGTTATCTTAGCTGGAAATGGGTAGTGTAAGCCCACTTCCCAAATTTTTAATTTTTTATTTGATTATAATTAATTTTAGATCATTGGGAGTCACAACAAAGCTTGTAGGTGAGGCATGACCATATTAAGGTCATAGACCTCTAGATAGCTTTTATATGTACTATTTAGCTTTTTTATATTTTTTATAATATTTGGATATTTTTTGATATTTAATATTTAAGGGTTTATTATTTTTAACACTTTCAGGATTTACTGTAAGGTCATTCAGGGGTATTTTGGGACTAAATATTTTTATTTGGGCTCTAGATGACGAAAAATATTTTCTTGAATATTCTGAGATTTCTTTGGATTTTTTTGAATTTTTGGCAATTTTTAGATAATTAAAACCCATAGAATTTATTTTTCCATAAACTTTTAGAATTTACTGTGGAGTCACACAATGATATTTTGAGACATAACTTTTTTATTTAGGTTGTAGACACTTAGAAATATTTTCTGTAATTTTTTGGGAGTTTTT
>JANAVB010033620.1:19227497-19485928 GCA_029216955.1 Iris pallida
GTAAACACCGATTTGGTCATGGTTAGCCATAATGGCGATATCTTTTAACCAAAGCATCATTTTGTAGCACGGTCAATTCCAGTGCACTCTTGTAGCTGAAATCTACCAAGTTAAACTTCCAAATCTCGAGTTCATAGTGTTTGACTAGTTAGCCAACGATACGTCTCGATTTGGGTGCCATAGTTTTCAAAATTAGAAATATGACTTTCTATGACCAAACTTTCTTATTTAAGTTATATTTTAGATTATTATTAGGTTAAATTAGATTTTAATTAATTTAGTTTAGATTTAATTAATATTAGATAAGGAAACCCATTAGCCACATATTTTATAATTTTAGAATTAGAATCTTAGAATTGACTTATGGTTTTCGTGCACGGTTTGTGGTTCGATGGTACGATATGGATGATAGCTTCTAGATTGGTGTTACTCTCAAATGACTTGCGACTACGTTTTGTTCAAGTGCTCAGGTAAGTACTGCATTGCATTATGTTTTGGTACGTTTTGATGCTTTTTTTGTCATTTTCTTGTTTGATTTTTCGTTGAGACACGATTGTGACACGGTAGGCTTATTGTATCCTTCTTATTGTATCATTGACCGTTATTGATTGTTAGTAAGTCGGAAGGAGAAATACTCGGTAGGTATGTGAACAAACCCAACTATTATTGTTATGGATAGCTAAGTCATACACCGCACGTATGAGTTAGCCATACCCTATTATTATAGATAGCCATCGTATAATGTGCCATATTAGCCCATTCGTTCATGTATCGAGAGGTATTTCACCCACACAGTTGTTTCCATTGTTCATGATCTTAGTTCAGTTCTTTATCTTCATGTTTCTTTTCTATTAGCTTACTCGTTCATGATTATTGCTTTCTATGTCTAGTTCATATCTTGCTAGTTTTTATATGTTCTTTATCATTACTGTTTTCATTATTTCT
This sequence comes from Iris pallida, assembly GCA_029216955.1. Taxonomy (NCBI): domain Eukaryota; kingdom Viridiplantae; phylum Streptophyta; class Magnoliopsida; order Asparagales; family Iridaceae; genus Iris; species Iris pallida. The sequence continues at coordinate 19,228,443 of JANAVB010033620.1, forward strand.
AGCTTATTTTGTACTAAAAACATTCATTGCAATATGGTTGTATTTTGCTCCTTCCTGACTGGATCGTTGCAGGTGACTTGGCATGTTTCCTACTCTTGCGCTATGGATAATACGGGTGGAGATAGAGATCTTGGAGGTCGACCTTAGAGTCTAGATTGATTAGACACTTCTTGTATTTATTTATTTTAGCAGAATAAATTTGTACTATTGGAATTATAAATAAAATAATTATTGTGAATGAGCAATTAGATGGTTTTATTATATTCTATTTGACGTTGAGATTGAGACAGCGTATCCTGAAAAGCAGGTACGGGTCATGACAAGTTTTTTGGTGGCCCATGCAGGTCTGTTTTTGCAAATTATACGAACGGTGGTTATGATTAGTCGTACTACTGCGAGTCTGCGACTAGAAAATGCTCATTCGTAATTAGGATTGATTTAATTTTTAGAATGATGACTAAGAATATGAGTCCCTTATTCAATTTGACTCGGGTAATTAAGGTCGCTAAGAAGGCCATATGATTTAGCCAAGGGTTCATTGAATTCTAAACCCTAGTAGAAGACTTTCATAGAAAGATGCACTATTGTATTTTAATACGTTGGTATACCAAAGCTGGGTAGACTATTCGCCTAGACTTTCTAGGATTCAATTCATTCATAATCTTGATAATTTGTATATTCTTGATTTCTGACTTCTTTAGTCTTCGTCATATCGTAAGTTCATATTGCTTATTTATTTTTCCTTTGGGCATAAGAAATTATTTTTCAAAATAATTTCTGATTCAATTATCCATATATTCCAAGTCGTCTTCATTCAATTTTTGATGTCTACTTCCACTTCAAGGACAGATACTTACATTTTTATATCATGATCGACTTGTTTCAATTTGTTAAAGCTTTTTTAAAATTCTTATGGATATAGTTGGAATAATTTTCGATAACTTATAATGGCAAGGCAAGTGCATAATGTCCCCTTTTATTTGAATTATGGAGACTGCGGGTTCACTGCAGCTAGCAGCGCACTAGCAAGACATGACCCCTAAGTTGAAATAATTTCAAGTCAGCATAGGTTATCAAATATTATTAAAAACTATGTCCTATTGTCCGATTTCATCTTCGAGTTATTATGTCAATATTGGATAAAGTTAATAGAATATTCAATATCGTATTCTTATTTGAGTCATAAAACCAAAGAGTTTACTGTAGCCAGATGTATACTAGCGATGCATAAATTTTCGGTAAAATGACTTCGGATATACTTACGATTTTTGGATACTGTAAAGGCTATATCTTTTATTGTCATATGACTATTAATTTTTCAATTTGATTTGATGTCTTATTTCTTATTACCATCTTCTCTATTAATTGGTAATTCGTCCCTCCTTCTTATAATTTTCTATTCAAGAATCATCATTTAGTTTCTTTCTTCCTAGTAATCATTTAGAACCGATTACTATATTTTGATCCTATTCTACTAGATTCGTAATCATACCTAGATTATGATTCTATGATCATGCCTAAATAATTGATCGTGCTAAAATGCCTTCAATTTGATTATTCTTAAACGTTTTTGATCACGACTAGACTATTTTTTGATTATATTTCGATCGTGCCAACTCGTATCTTTTCATTGGTTTTGATTCTATAATCGTGCCTAAATGATTTTGGTTAAATAAATTGATCGTGCCAAAACGATTTCAATTTTTGATCGTTCTTAAACATATTTGGTCATGAATTGACCATTCTAACTATAAATTCATCGTGCCAATTGCATCTTATCTTAGGTTTCACTTCTCTCCACAATTATACTTCGTGCCTAATTATGCTCTTTAAAAATTTCAAGGACGAAATTTTTCTAAGGTGGATAGATTTGTAAGTCCACTTCCCAATTTTTTTATTTGATTATATTTAATTTTATGATCATTAGGAGTCATGCCAAAGCTTGTTGGTGAGATATGACCATATTAAGGTCACATGAACTCTAGAATATTCTAGAATTTTTCTAAAATTTTTGGAAATTTTTAAATAATTAAAACCAATAGAATTTATTTTTCTATAGAATTTTAGGATTTACTATGGAGTCACACGATGATATTTTGAGATAAAACTTTTTATTTAGGTTCTAGACACTTACAAATATTTTCTACAATTTTTTCGGATTTTTTCGGATTTTTTGAAATTTATTTGGATTTATTTGGTGTTAAAATAATTTTTAAATAATTTCTGTAATTATTATAATTATTTATCCAATCACCTACCTAGGCCGGCCCACTTGTCGGCGCTAGCTACAGTAACCGCCTCTCTCATATATATATATATATATATATATATATATATATATATATATATATATATATATATATATATATATATATATATATATATTCGGTTAATTAGAAACCCTAGTCTATTTCCTTGGCCGATTTTTGAGAAGTTTGCTCCTTGGAGACTTTCGACTTCACGGAGTGATTGCGGACACCTCTGACCTTGTTTTTGTGCACTATTTTTTTTGTTGGATTCGTCTTGAGGTTAGATTTTAGAATATCTATTTTATTTTCTGATATTTTGTTTTTGCATTTCTGACGAATTATCTTAGTGTTGGTTATCCAAAACTTGATATGTCGCACGATTTTTGAGATCCCGGGAGATCCCGAACTCCGATTTGTGATCCGTTTGAAGTTTGGAATGCTAACACAACGGTATTGACATATAATTTTCTAGAATTTTAGAATTCGTTTACTATTTTATTTATTATGTTGAACTCAGATTTGATCGGTAAATCACCGATTTGGTCACGGTTAGCCATAACGGCGATATCTTTTGACCAAAGCGTAATTTTACAGCACGGTCGATTCTGGTGCACTCGTGAAGCTGAAAGTTACTAAGATGTATTTTCCAAATCTCGAGTTCATAGCATTTAACTAGTTAGTCAACGGTACGTCTCGATTTGCGTGTCATGGTTTCCAAAATTAAAAATATGACTTTTTATGGCCAAACTTTCTTGTTTAAGTTATATTTTAGATTATTATTAGGTTAAATTAGATTCTAAGTGATTTCTTCCAGAATTAATTAATATTAGATAAGGATACCCATTAGCCCCTTATTCCATGATTTTAGAATTATAATCTTAGAATTGAATTGTGTAACGCCCCAGTCCCAAAATACTTAGGACTAGGTACGTATCCATGCCAGCTGCATACATACGAAGTATACTCCAATATATGGACACCTCGTATGAATACATAAACTGTAAAATGCAGTAAACCAAGAGTAATCTAATCTCATCCACAAATGAAGAATAAAAGATATCATATAATCAACTGTAATAAGTCTTTGTATAATACGTTGGGCGGAGACAAAGTCCACTACCAACTATCTAAAATAAAAGGTACAAGAAGGAATAGATGAAATAACAATACTAGCCAAGTGCAATCATCTTCGAAAGGATGGAGAAGATCACGGCCTCGACTAGAACACCTGCAATATCACAGAAGCACACACACCTGGAGAGATAACCAGGTCCTCAGAGGGACGTAACAAGATACAGGAAGAACATGCCATATGAACTGAATATAGATGCACCATAAAATAAAGATAAAGTAAAAGTGTTCAAACCATAACACGGCTCAATATCCCATCATCGAAACAGTAGGCTACCCCTACAACCAAACAAGGACAAGGGGTAACTTACTATTCCACGATGTGATATTTTTCCATGCCATGATTGGAACATGAATTTTGCTAAGGTCGCCTATCCTTTCTAGTAGGCAATTTAGAAGACATATCGATGTGTGGGCAGGTGAAGGCTGACTCCCCCAGGACAAGGTAATACTCACAACAAATTTACGGATCTAAAAACGGACTAGAATCGAGAGAGAAATCTAACGGGGAAGTTGGATACCTTAAAGTGGGAATCTGTTATTGTGGTTGTTTGTTGTCGCGACGACCGGGAGACGGGACTGCTGTTGCTCCGGTGAGGTTGGGCACGCACATCGAGGAGAGGGAGGAGGATAGAGGAGGAAGGAGGAAGAGATTCGGATTTTAGGTTTTAATTTGAGGTTAAAACAATCAAACTATATATATGAAAACAAAAGCTTAAAGTTGCTGTTACTTGGTAAAGGGGTCGGCCACTTTACCTAGGTTGCTTCTACTTGGTCTTTGTGGGGGGAGAGGCGCACATATGTTGCTTTGCTCATTTGATGTGGTCGGTTCGCACTTGTGGGGCCGACCACATATTCCTTTTCTTTTTTTCTTTTTTTTTCAAAACTCTTCTCTTATTCTTATCCTTCTACATATATTTATATATATATATATATATATATATATATATATATATATATATATATATAATATATATATATATATATATATATATATATATATATATATATATATATATATATATATATATATATATATATATATATATATATATATATACTCCAAAATCTATTTAAAAAAACCAAATAACACTTTAAATATCATCTATCCAAATATTGAATATATATTTAAACCTATCTACATGTACATAGAAATTCAATTCACAATAAATCCACTCAAGGTAATAATAATATCTTAAAAGAAATGAACATGTTTAATAAATCTCTACCAAATAAATTTAATAATAATAAATTAATAAAAATTGCTCCAATGGTTGAATTGTACCACACACCCTTATCCGGGTCCAGGAACATGTAAAATTTTGTAAAATATTATTTTATTAATAAAATATAGATTTTTGTACCCAAGTCAATAATATTCAACAAGTTCTAAAAATAATTTAAAAATATTTGTACATACACAAAATATGCCTACATGGCCACATTTGGTCACCCCACATGTCTACATGGACTTGGGTTTGGTCCAGGCCAGTTCGGGCTGGTTTGGTCCAACCGGGTCATCTAAAAATCAATATATAAAATAATATTTAATTAAAATACTTTAAATAAGTCGATTCATAATTTGGTCTGGTTTTTCTAGTTTGGACATCACTATGGCTAGGCTTACTCCGGCATGGCTAGTACACTAGTCAAAACACACTGCTACATCTTCCGTGCCAAAATTCATGGTAGTCTTGTGTTCCAAAATTCAACAATGGCTAAGGTCATTAAAAAATAAATAAAACCATAAATTGTATAAATTCATTTTTAAGTCTAATAAAATAAATAAAAAAATAAAAAAAATAAGGGTTTTACATCCTATCCAACTTACAAGAATTTCGTCCTCGAAATTTAGGATTAATAGGGTAGATAGGGTTGAGGGATAGGAAGAGTTTGTTAATACCAAAATGCAATTAAATTGTGGAGGAGGCGATAAAACGGCGTTCAACACCACCATGCGATAGAAAATTGTGGAGTCGATATATACAAAAATATATCATGGTTATGGAATTGAATAAGGGTTGCCAGTGAAGGTAGCAAAATTTCGATAATCTAATTTAGAGAGAACAGTAAGGAATTGAGTAGACCAAAGAGAATAAATTAGACATTTAGGAAATGTGATCCCTTAAGGGAGAACTGGATACTAATCGTCTTGGTCGAGGGTTTGATTAATTGAACGATTAGAATCATTCCCGTGTACTCAAGAATAAATGGGAGGGCATGATAACAATTCTAGGGTTGAGGAATGAGGAGTAGTTAAAGGCGAGGATATAGCCACATAAGTCGGTCGGTGGCTATCTATACTTGTGTATAAATAACTGATAGGGCAACCAAAGATGATACCTTGAGTCTATCTTAGCAAGTACAGTGCCTTGTCTTTCCAAAATAAGTAAAAGACAAGAACAACAAAGGTTTCAAAGGCGGTGTTATATATTGAGTACAAATTGTGGGGTTCATAGGCGGCGAATGTAATTTCAAAAGAGAATTGCCAAGGCTGTCGCGGATGAGACTCTAAGGCAAGTTTACTATGTCTCCATCCACGTAGAATAACATGTGATAAGCGAACCAAAGTGCAATAGGTTGATCAGACCATCATGCACCGGTTCTGATTAGACAATATGTTAGTGGGTGCACCCAATAAAATATGTCATGATCAAGCTTGGTAAAGAAATAAGCTTGCAAAACTGAGGCTAATTAGCAGCGTAAGGTAGTCAAAATATGAGCAAGGGAGGTACTAATGAAGAAAATTTCAAATAGTCCAAGATCTTTTAAAATCAAGTCTTGCCCGAAGTATGGGCCTTTACAGTTGTCCTAGTTTTCCTTACTTACGGTTTGGTTGTCTGGATAAGTTAAGGTTCTCTAAATTTATAGTCTAAGTGAACTTACCAATGTGGTTCACAAGGAAAAATATTTGTTAGGCGGTGAGGTATTCTATCCAACTTACAAGAGTTAAACTAATAGTATCATGGGACAATGGGTCAAGCAATCAAGATAAAGTACAAATTTAAGCATTTAAGGAATTTAGTAGAACACAGTCACATATCGGGTCGAAAGAATTGAGTCGAGGTTGAATCCCTATCCGTGGTCAAAAATATATCGGTATCATGGTAAAGATTATAGTTTGGCCATTTTGACCATAAGGTTATATCAAGAAATAGAGTACAAGGAGACGAGTTTTGGTGGGACATGATATGTCTACAAGAAGGTGGGCTTGTCTAGGTCTTATATATGAAACTTGTTCGGAGAAAAAGTGTAGCGTTGTACTCCAAATATACAAGTCACGGTAGGGGACGCCAGAAGATCGAAAATAGAAAGTGGGAGTTCACGAGGTGATAATTAATGCACAAAATAAAGAAGATCAAGTTAAAGCATGAAATAAATTTAATTAAAGAATCCAAAAAAAATTTAGGATCACAATTCCGGAGAGAAGATAGTCTCCTAGATGAATACAGTTAAGGAACCATTAAATCATTATCCAAATTGCAAGTGGGTTAGAAGGTCGCCATTAAAAGGTCTAGAATTGAAGGAAGGTCAAGCGAGTCATGAGTGAAATACAGTCACACAGCTGGGTAGATAACTAACAACACTTGTGTATATATTACTATCATGGTCATGGGTGACATGGCAATTAGTATGGAATACTCAGTAGGGTTATCTTGGGGCCTACCATTAAAATTTAACTCAAGTTTCCTCCAAAAGTTTCAAAATTAAACTTCAAAAATAAACCACCAAAGTTTGTATTCACTCCAAGCCGTTCAAATTCATCATAAAAAAAAATTAAATCACTCTCATAAATCCCAAAGCAAAATTTTTATCACGTTACTACTAACCTTTTCCAAAATTTACGTTTAAATTCAACTATTTAACTCAAGAGTTCATAATTTACGAATCCATAAAAATTTCACAATCAATCAAAAATTTAACACTCTAAAATTTTCCAATAACTCATAATAAAACTCTTAGCATATTAAAAGCAATCTAAAAAATTAAGCTCAATGCTCTCATATATTTTAACTTCTATTCATGCTAAGTTATTCCAACAAAATCATAATTTTTAAATGGTAACTTCCTTTAATCAATCAAAATAACTTTCCATCACATCCTTCGAAATTCTCCCAAAAGTTTTAATATTAGCAATCCCACATTAAACTAAATTATCAAATAATCTTATCAGTCAAAATCTTTTTTTTTTCAAAAATCTAAATAGATTTGTAAATCCTCAATCACAAGACACCATTTAAAACAAAAATTTCTTAAAAATCGTTTTCATAACTTTGAAATATTTTAAACCAAAATTTACCGTCATTACTTTCACTTAAAATTCAAAATTTGCTAAACACAAAAATCGCAAGTTGTACAACTCAATTTAAATAATTCCTATGGCCATTTTTAAAAGCTAAGAACTGTTCAAAGGTGTGTAACTATAATACAATAAATCATAAATATCAAAACTCGAAAATCAAATAAATTTATACTTGTTCAAAGATGTATAGCTATAACCCCATAATTCATTAATATCAAAACACAAAAATCCAATCAATTTCTTAAATCAATGGTAGAAAGATTCTAGCTATATATATATATATATATATATATATATATATATATATATATATATATATATATATATAATTTTTTTTTCTTCTTCCTGTAGTGTCAATCATATGGTGTTTACTAATTAGAAATCTCAAGATTAAAACTATCCGTGGTAATATCCTACTTTACAAATTACTAATCATTAAATCACACTTTTAAAAAAAAACCTTACTAACTCAATTAGAGTCTTAAATGTATTCCAATTGCCAATATACCATTCTAGATATGTGTTTGACCTATGAGCATATACTAGTGTAGTCATCTTCCTAGTTGACACTTAGCACGAAAATAAGAATCAACGGTAGAGAGGAATCAAGCAAGATGCAATTCAAGGAAGTCGATCGAGAGTTCAAAATTTGAAGCCAAGGGAAAAGGTCAAGCTGTATGGATGAGATTCCTAGATTCTAATCCTATGTTGCAGGCTCACATCGGTACTGTAACATAACCGAAGTGACATACTCGACCTGCATGGGCCACCACAAAAACATGTAATGCCCCAGTCCCAAAATACTTAGGACTAGGTACGTATCCATGCCAGCTGCATACATACGAAGTATACTCCAATATATGGACACCTCGTATGAATACATAAGCTGTAAAATGCAGTAAACCAAGAGTAATCTAATCTCATCCACAAATGAAGAATAAAAGATATCATATAATCAACTATAATAAGTCTTTGTATAATACGTTGGGCGGAGACAAAGTCCACTACCAACTATCTCAAATAAAAGGTACAAGAAGGAATAGATGAAATAACAATACTAGCCAAGTGCAATCATCTTCGAAAGGATGGAGAAGATCACGGCCTCGACTAGAACACCTGCAATATCACAGAAGCACACACACCTGGAGAGATAACCAGGTCCTCAGAGGGACGTAAAAAGATACAGGAAGAACATGCCATATGAACTGAATATAGATGCACCATAAAATAAAGATAAAGTAAAAGTGTTCAAACCATAACACGGCTCAATATCCCATCATCGAAATAATAGGCTACCTCTACAACCAAACAAGGACAAGGGGTAACTTACTATTCCACGATGTGATATTTTTCTATGCCATGATTGGAACATGAATTTTGCTAAGGTCGCCTATCCTTTCTAGTGGGCAATTTAGAAGACATATCGATGTATGGGCAGGTGAAGGCTGACTCCCCCAGGACAAGGTAATACTCACAACACGCACACGTCAATAACAATACTATCAGCCAGCATAACTCGAGGCTAGCGGCCCACGTGACCCATCAGTCCACATAGCTCGAGGCTAGTGACCCTCGCGACTCGACTACCATAGTACGCAGTTACTACGGCTTTTGGATTTAGGGTAGCCCATACATTTAACTGTCTTCTCCCTTCCAAGGTCACTAACAGAAGGTAGTTCGCTAAGACTAGGTCGATATGCAAAAAAAAGCAAGAAGGAAAAATAACTGAAATCAAAATAAAGTGAACTAAAATAGCAAGTATTGGATCCAACTAAGAACAGATAATAAATATGCAGTAAATAAATAAATAAAAAAAGGTGCATATAATTATAACAGTAAATAAGGCAAGGTATCTTTTCTGAGGTTATGTGCAAAAAAGAATAATCCAGTAGCTCGAACAGACAAGTAAGCTAAGCAAGAAAAGCCAAATTCCGCAGATGACTCCGGATGCTGCAACAAACATCACAAACGAGTTTGGAATATAAAATATGCCTAGGAAACGCCTATCCAAAAGTGAAATTTTGGAACAGGGGCAAAATCGTAATTTTGGGTCAAAACGATGTCCGCCTTTGGATCCGCTTTGCACCGAAATACGTGCCAATGTCTACGATCTCTAAAGTCGTTAAACTACATGTCTACATATTTGTTTGATGAGACAAACCCAACGGCAGGTCCAATTTTAGATTCCAGTGGGCTGTGCACAAAATCGCCCGTTGAGTGGAATTGTGGGCCCGCCAAAATAGTGTCCCAGTCAACGGTCTCAGAATCGGACCAAACTTGGCTCACAGGACCAGAAAAATATTTCGAGTCCAATGGCGCAAGTTTCATTGCGATATGATGAGTGTGCACAAAGTTGTGAATTAATTTGCAAATGGTCGATACGGGGTATCCCGACGGATACGCACTGATTTCGTCGCGCACATGCAACGAAATCGGGTTCCGTCAGTTCTCACACGTAGACAACATCCATACGCGCCTTTTGATGTGTATAATGCATGACCACGTCGCCCGGTTTGTCGGGGCGCACGCCGTATCGTGTGTTTTTTCACTTTTTTGGAAACAGAATTTACAATTTTTTGTGAAACTTTAACAACGTGTAACTTTCTACGTACTAGATGAAAAGTGAATCCAAAAGGTACGTTACAATATTGGTTAGGTTGTCTTTGACTGTCTTCAATTAGTTTTTAGAAAAGTTTAATGGACAGCGAGAAAAGTGGCCGACAAGTTGGTATTTCAAAACAGTTTTTAATATTCTGAAAAGTGGGTTTTACTCCAACTTCGTCTCGATTTTTCGAGCAAGTTGGATGGCCATGTTGAAATCCACCTGGAGGATCTCGAAGAGGGTCATGTGGGCTTTCTACACAAATTTACGGATCTAAAAACGGACTAGAATCGAGAGAGAAATCTAACGGGGAAGTTTGATACCTTAAAGTGGGAATCTGTTGTTGTGGTTGTTTGTTGTCGCGACGACCGGGAGACGGGACTGCTGTTGCTCCGGTGAGGTTGGGCACGCACATCGAGGAGAGGAAGGAGGATAGAGGAGGAAGGAGGAAGAGATTCGGATTTTAGGTTTTAATTTGAGGTTAAAACAGTCAAACTATATATATGAAAACAAAAGCTTAAAGTTGCTGTTACTTGGTAAAGGGGTCGGCCACTTTACCTAGGTTGCTTCTACTTGGTCTTTGTGGGGGGAGAGGCGCACATACGTTGCTTTGCTCATTTGATGTGGTCGGTTCGCACTTGTGGGGCCGACCACATATTCCTTTTCTTTTTTTCTTTTTTTTTTCAAAACTCTTCTCTTATTCTTATCCTTCTACATATATTTATATATATATATATATATATATATATATATATATATATATATATATATATATACTCCAAAATCTATTTAAAAAAAACCAAATAACACTTTAAATATCATCTATCCAAATATTGAATATATATTTAAACCTATCTACATGTACATATAAATTCAATTCACAATAAATCCACTCAAGGTAATAATAATATCTTAATAGAAATAAACATGTTTAATAAATCTCTACCAAATAAATTTAATAATAATAAATTAATAAAAATTGCTCCAATGGTTGAATTGTACCACACACCCTTATCCGGGTCCAGGAACATGTAAAATTTTATAAAATATTATTTTATTAATAAAATATAGATTTTTGTACCCAAGTCAATAATATTCAACAAGTTCTAAAAATAATTTAAAAATATTTGTACATAAACAAAATATGCCTACATGGCCACATTTGGTCACCCCACATGTCTACATGGACTTGGGTTTGGTCCAGGCCAGTTCGGGCTGGTTTGGTCCAACCGGGTCATCTAAAAATCAATATATAAAATAATATTTAATTAAAATACTTTAAATAAGTCGATTCACAATTTGGTCTAGTTTTCCTAGTTTGGATATCACAATGGCTAGGCTTCCTCTGGCATGGCTAGTACACTAGTCAAAACACACTGCTACATCTTCCATGCCAAAATTTATGGTAGTCTTGTGTTCCAAAATTCAACAATTGCTAAGGTCATTAAAAAAATAAATAAAACTATAAATTGTATAAATTCATTTTTAAGTCTAATAAAATAAATAAAAATAATAAAAAATAGCAGTTTTATAAATTGTGGTTTTTGTATACGGTTCGTGGTACGATGGTATGATATGGGTGATAGCTTCTAGATTGGCGTTACTCTCAACCTCGACTTGTGACTACGGTTTGTTCAAGGGTTCAGGTAAATACAGTATTGTATTATGTTTTGGTACATTATGATGCTTTCTTTATCTTTTTCTTGTTTGATTTTCCGTTAAGACACGATGGTGACATGGAAGACTTATTGTATCCTTCTTATTGTATCCTTAACCGTTATTGATTTTTAGTGAGTCGGGAGGGGAAATACTCGGTAGGTATTTGAACAAACATAACTATTGTTATTGTGGATAGATAAGTTATACACCGTACATATGAGTTAGCCGCCCTATTATTGTGGATAGCCATCGTATGATGTGACGTATTAATCTAGCCGTTCACGTATCGAGAGGTATTTCACACATACAATTGTTTCCATTGTTCATGATCTTAGTTTAGTTCTTTATCTTCATATTTCTCTTCTATTAGCTTACTTGTTCATGGTTATTACTTTCTATGTCTAGTTCATATCTTGCTAGTTCTTTATAAGTTCTTTACCGTTGCTATTTTTCAATATTTCTAGCTTATTTTGTACGAACAACATTAAATACAATATGGTTGTACTTTGCTGCTTTTTTGACTGGATCATTACAGGTGACTTGGCATGTTTTCTACTCTCGTGCTATGGATAATATGGGTGGAGATAGAGATCTTGGAGGTCGACCTTAGATTCTAGATAGATTAGAAACTTCTTATATTTATTTATTTTAGCAGATTTTTGTACAATTGAAATTATAAATAAAATAATTATTGTGAATGAGCAATTAGATTGGCATTGAGACCTAAACAGCGTACTACTGCTGATGCTGCAGCGTAGGCTAGACTTGGCTGCATACTCGTATCCCGAAAAAATGGGTGCAGATCGAGATATGCAGTAAGCTAGTTTGCCCTGGGTTAGGCTTATGAGCTTTGAGCCAAAGGCCTTCTGATCAAAAAGAAGAGGAAAAAAGGAAAAAAAAAAATTATTGTTGGGCCTGAGTTTGGGCTGGGTGAATTGGCCAGATTCATAGGTCTGGGCTGAGTAAGAATGAAAAAGAGAAAGGAAAGTTTAGTTCTAAGGAATTAGTTTAGGATAAATTCTGTGATTTTTATTAAATGAGGTACTATTGAGTATTAACTTGTATATGGGCCCACACTAAATAGTTGGGGATTATATTAAAGAATATGCGATTTGGACTTTTTTTTGGCCAAGGAAGAATTGGGTACTAGTCATGGATTAGGTATAAACTCTTGAAATTGAATATATAGACTTTAAATGGATCATGGTTTTTTAAGGACTTTTTAGGAATTTTATAGAGATGTTAGTGTTGAATTCTGAATTTTTATAGGTTTGGTACTAGGAACAATTTTGGCAAATTGGACTTAAGGCAAGTACTTCTTTTTTATGTTTTCCAATATTAAATAAATACAGATTCTTTATTTTATTCCTTAAATTGTTATGAATCATATTACATGATTTGTGACACGTGAGTCTGTATAATTAATTTGACTCATAATTTTGAATCAAAGACATTTTTGAATCTAGTTTGTTCTAGAATCATAAAGCCTTAAAGACATCAAGTTCTGAATCTTGATTGATATGAATCACAAGATATTAAGTTTCGAATCTTGCTTGATATGATTTTCTGAATCATGAAGAAAATGAAAATACCAAGTAGATATGTGGTTAACCCATTAGTCCGAAGTATAGGTTGACATATACTGCAGGTATGTCCAAGCCTGACTAGTCCGAATCTAAACCTTAGCTATGTAACATCCAGTTTCTGGAATGAGGGTATTTTTGAAATTTTATATTTATAATCATTATTTAATTCATTTAAATCATATTATGATTTTTTGGTGATTTTTAAAATCAATTTTAAACCATTTTGATCATGACTTGTGATTTTGACGTTTTACTAGTGTAACCCTAGAGACTTCATGACCTAGAGCCTAACCATGTCATTAGGATGATTTATTTTACTTTTGAGCATGGGAGAATTTTGGTCATTGGCCTCTTTGAATTATTTTATGATTTATTGCATTGGTGATTATTAATTTTGACTTTTGCTAAGCTATGACTTAAGAGACTGTCCTAGATTTTGACCTTGACTTGGTGACCTAGTTAACATGGCATGGACCCTAGTCTAACTTAAGTCAACTCAAGTTAGGTCACTTAGGATCAAGTTTGAAATAGGAGGATTGATGATTTGGTCCATAGGCTTGAGACTTAGAAATTGGTTCCATGACTAGTACAACTAGGCCCATAGCCCATTAGACTAAACCCTAACCATAATTTTCACTTTATGTCCAGCCACTAGGGCTCCCCCTTCCCTATAAATATTCCCCTAATTAGTTCTTACCTCTTTTGTATTATTCCAACACATAGAAAAAAGAAAGGTTTGTCCATTCTTTCCCAATCCATAGATTTCTTATTTTAAATCCTTTTTAACTCTACTTTCTTGCATTAGATCCTAATATCCTTCTATTTCCTGTTTATGGAGAGTAATTCCAGATTTTGAGCAATTTGGGGATCCGAGCTAGCAAGGAAGAACACTTCATTTGGGGCTTTTTTTTGCTATTTGCACCTATAGGTAAAACACCTCTAATTGTTTTAATATTCAGTTTTCTTTGCATTTAGGGCTAGATCTAGGTGTCCCCTAGCTGTCCCTCAAATTTGGTAGGAAACCGTGTCCGTTTGGTGTTCGTATCGGACACGTGTCTATATGTATGCTTATGTGTTTGACAAAATGTCTTAAAGAACTTTTTATTCTTTTTTTTGAAAACTAATTGAGCAATTTTGTAGCCCTATATGTGGGCTTTGATTTTGTGTTTGACTGAGCACACATCGTGTCCATTTTTGTGTCTAAATTTGGACACGAACACGTGCACGAGGCCCCGGTGCGCTGCCTTGCTGCTCGGGCTTGCTGTGGGACACGACACGGCGACTCAGGTCATGATTTTTGGTGGACATGTGGGCCTAGTGACTGACATGACACACACAAAATTTGGGGGGATTTTGTCGAGCGGATTGGAAGAAATCCCACCCGTACTGAATTTGCACACACGCACACACGTGCACAGACGTGTACTGATACGCACGTTTTAACACGACACGGGGACATAGGGACGCAGTGCAGGGTGACACAAGGGTAGCCCTATATGGGGCAAACACGTGGGTACGAGCACGAGTCATGTCGTGCCCTGTGTCGTGTGTACGACACCTTGTCCTCACAGCACGATACTGTACCTTATGCACGTGTTTGTGTGTGTTTCTACTTGATTGGACACCTCGTGTCCAAATGTTTGGACACGAGTAGACTCGTGGGACACCTTCATGTATACACGAACCTATGTCAGCGATCAATTTAATGTTTAATGGAATTTCGAATCCTAATTTAGGGTTCCTATATTTTTTCTGATACACTCTGTTCATCACATATTTTAGGGCTTTAAAATGATAATTAAAATGTTAAACTATATTAATATGATGATGTTATGTGTACATAATGTCTGGATAATAGTTACATGACTGGGTTTGTACTGAATTGCATGATTTGGTTGATTGGGTTCAAAAATGGCATTTTCCTGTACATGGATGTATAATTCCTGATACTCTGGGTTCCGATATATTTATGTTCTATCTTTGTTATGGTTTAATGTGATATGTTAATACATGAGGTTGTAAATGCAATACAATGGATAGCTAACTGAGGTGAAGAGGACTTAGTAGCAGGGTTTTGAATGAATTGAAACTGTCACACTGAGTTCAATTACATACATACACATTTCACATGAAAATCTGTTAACCTGAGACACTAAGTCCACATTTCACACTACAAAACTGAGAGCACTTATAGCCTTGCACACTGTCTTCATAACACACACTCACACACACAAGTATATTCATACACTACATTCACACACTGTTTTCCTGAGAACACATGGTATCACTAACACACTCTCCTCACTCATATTCCCCACTGAATCTGAGAATGGAATTGACACTCACACTTTGACACAACACCTTTCCTGAGTTTGACACTCTTTACTAATCTGTCATCTAGCCACACACTGTTACATACCATACACACATATATATGCGACTCATGTTCACACAGGAACACCCTAGCCCGATATCACCATTGTCCCTATTGAATCCCTGTCACACACACACTATTCACACACATCACTGATTTGGGTTATTTGGATAGGGTTTGTTTGATTAAGTTGATGTATTACCTAGGTTTGGTTTCAAATGTCTGATCCTATGTTAGCCCTATTCATTTTCCCCCTCTTTCAATTCATCCAAGTCTATATTCAATCCAAACCAGCCCATATACTTGATATCAAGTTTGATGTTAGGCTTGAATGGTTGAGTGGTACCCTGAGAATTCCCTTTACTGCACTTTCCTGTTTCCATGAAATCTGAGACACCATGTCACACACACACACCCATGCATAACCTGAAAACTACACACTGAATTTGACACATTGTCACATTGCACATGTTTCATGTAAACACTGTCATTGATTCCTGAATCACATGACTATATATGGACACTTCCCTATATCACAAACCTGAGAACACTATTGTATTCACAAATTGTCATGTAAATCCTGTGCACTATCACACCCTCACATGTTTACACATCACTTAAATCTAAGATATTACACACTCACAACCTATCTACACTGTTCACTGATTTCAGATTTCTATACACCCCTACCATTGACACATACTATTGTATCACATATACATGTCCCACACTCACACTCTAGTCTAGGTTGTATACACACACAAGTTAGTTGTAAACACACTCACATGTCTATCTCCATATGTATTATAAAGGTTAATGGCCTATATATATATATATATATATATATATATATATATATATATATATATATATATATATATATATATATATATATATATATATATATATATTGTCTATATGCATGATATAGCCTATATGTGTATGAGTGTGTTATTTATATAAATTAAATATTTTTAATGTGTGAAAATTGTGAGAGTAGACTATATGTGTGAAATGTATGATATAGCCTACATGGTATATAGCCTATGAGTGTATACCTCTATATGATGATAATATATATATATATATATATATATATATATATATATATATATATATATATATATATATATATATATATATATATATATTTTTATATATATATACCATGCCTAGTATAGCTTTGCATATCATTCTATGGCCTATGTATATATACATACATATATGGTACATATATACATTATATTTTGTGTGTGATACTTGGCATGGTTGTACTAGTGTGGTCTTATTGGCTTGTGCTTGTACTTGATTGCTAGACTAGGCTTGGTAGGCCTAGTGAGACTTGATGGACTAGGATCGACCTAGTTTGACTAGAGTGTTGACCATGGTTGACCCAAGTTTGACTTAAACCTAGTTTGACCTAGACAGTTGACCAGGTTTGACTTAGAGTTGACTTTGACCTAGATTTGACTTAGAATCATGTAGATTGCATCGTAAACTTCATTTACCTTATTTTAAACACATTATAACCTGTACTGCTCTATTTAGGATATCGTAACTCATGTGCAGACATATGATATTATACTACTCTTTCAGAGTATCAGGCGAGTACATTATCTGATAGTTCTCTTATTTATTTGTCAATTACTGTACTTTAGTTCTAATTAGTTGTATGCGATTCTCTGTTACAACACGTATGGATATTTCTGGATTCATGTATGCGACACACATACCATATTGTCTGGCCTCTATTACTGGAATTATTCTAGAATCATTACTGGTATCATCATGTTCTGGCTGGACTCATCTTGAATCTTGTGTCGGATTTCTGGATTTACTTACTGGGAGGGGAAATACTAGAGTAAGACATGTAGACATACCCCAATTCTGGAATCACCCTCATGCTGGAATCAAACTGGAATGATAGCCATCTCATACCCGGCCAGGTGTGTGATGTGCCAGATTACCTATAGCCGTTTACATGTCGATTTCGATATTTTAAAACACACTGTTAGAGTATAGGCTGGACTCACCCTGGAATCATTGATCACTATGACTGGAATCATCTTGTACTGGATTCATCTTGTATTAGATTCGTTCCGTACTGGATTTACATAGGATTGTACTTATTTTATATTTACTGTCTGGACTTATACCATGTTACTCTAGTTCAGCTAGTTTCTATTCTACAGTCTTTATTGCCATGATTCTTCTCTTGTTTAGTTACCTTACTTTCCTTGTACTTTATCTGTCTCTCTATGCCATCACTTGAATATATAACTGCCATGTTCATCAATACAACTGTCTATAACTGTTTTATAGTTCTCTGTCATTTACATGGGTTTTCTAGATGAGATGTGCTCGTTCCTGTCCTGACTGGACCTGTTAAAATTTTACAGATGATTGCCCTGAGGACATTTGCCCTACTCATTATGGATCGGACGAGGGATTAGCCACCTTTGGTCCCGATAATTAGCAGTGATCGGGATACAGTTTTAGACTTGCATTAGTTCTTATTTGGTCTTGCTGTATTTGATTTGAGACTTGTGTTATATTTGAGATTATTGAGATTTTGTTATTATTATAGTAGTTGTCTTTCTATTTCTTAGTTATTTCTTCTGTGTTATCTTATCGTGCTTAGACTGTGATTGAGTTACAATATCTTATACTTGTCCTCCGTTCGGAGTTGATCATAATGAGTACATTATATACTGCATGAGTTGATGGTTAGTTAGAGACTTAGAACAGCGTTCTACTGCCGACACTACGGCGTAGGCTGGACGCTGTTACGTACTTGTACCCTCACAGTGGGTGCGGGTCGTGACACGTTTTTAGTGGTGGCCCGTGCAGGTCGAGAGTCTTATTAGTACAATTTCGTGGTAGTACGGCGACTTAGTTGTACTGCTGCGAGCCTGCAATAGGTTTGAGAGATAGGCTTTAACGGAGAGGTACTCAATCACAGTTAGGAAAAACTCTTCTTCAATTCATGCCATCTATACATCTTGCTGATTTGTTTTCCTTGAAATTAACTGTCCACCCTTGATTTATCGCTTCTATCTCAATATTGATTCCTTGTTTGATCTGTCTCCAGGATGGTCAAGACTAGATCACATCGACCCAGACCGGGGGCACTGCTGAGGGGTCTGCCACCTCTCGTCCTGTGCAGCCAGACCCCGATATCGCGGCACCAGTTCAGCCAGCTGGGGTAGGTGTTTTAGCTGTATTTGGAGGAGCCCCTCCACTATTGCACAGACAGAGCCCGGTGATTCCAGAGATGCTCCAGCAGTAGCAGCCACCTTCGGGGACAGTTGACACAGTTCAGCTGTTCACATTCTTTCAGCATTTTATAGAGGTCCAGCAGGCCCAGCAGCAGCGTCAGACTGCAGAGTTTAGTCGGGGCATTGATCTGGCCCTGACGGTAGTTGAGAGGGCAGCAGCTCAGCCTTCGGCAGTTCAGCAGCCATACCAGCCAAAGGAGAAGGGCATCCAAGACATCCAGAAGATGCACCCGAGGGACTTCAGGAGTACATAGGGCACTTTGTATGCTGATGAGTGGATAGAGCATATGGAGGAGATTTTTAGACTGACAGAGATTCCAACGAGGCTACAGATTGAGGAGGAGGCGGCGGCCAGTATGATACAAGATTTAGCCTGGACTTTATACCAGACAGACCCGAGGGTTGGTATACCAGGGCAGACTTGGGCAGCATTTAAGAAGCTGTTCAAGGAGAAGTTTTTTCCAGATGCAGCACTAGGTGCCCTCGAGACTCAGTTTGAGGCCTTTGTCCAGGGCAGTTAGTCCGTAGAGGAGTATGCTAGGGAGTTCTGTCGTCTAGGCAGATTTGTCGAGGGATTATCCGAGGCGACGAAGGCCCGGAGGTTCAGAAAGGGACTGGTCAAGGAGGTGAAGTCCTATACCAAGAGTGCCCGCGGCGCCACTTTTGAGGAGATCCTGTCCAGTATTTTACTTGTCTTGTCTTGCTAGCTGATTTTCATTTAATCTTGTTTAGGTTCATCATGGTTTAACTTGGTTTATTTTGGTTGTCTTGTTTTATTCTTTGGTTCATCGTGTTAACCCCCCCACCTACCACCATCCCCCTTTATAAAGCCATCTACTTTCTCTCTCTTCATAATTCCTCATAACTTCTTCTTCTTCTCCTCCTCCATTAAAAACCTCCCCTCCTCCATAGGCAAGTGCACCTTGCTCTCACTCAAAAACCCATTTGGATGGTTCTAATGGTTTTCTAGCATGATTCTCTTCTACTTTAGAACTTGGAATTTTTTTTTGAAACATAGATTTTTGTAGATCTAGAAAATTACCTTTTTCGGAAACTTGAAGTTTTGATCTATTTAACTTCTTCATTTGCATGTTTTGATGGTTCCATGTGGTAGAGAATTTCATTCTACCCCATTTTGACCTAAGGAAGTCCGAATTTGGACTCCGGATGGAGAAATGGCGGAGTTTTGAAGTTTTCGGCCATGGTTCATTCTTCCCGGATCTGTCGGAAAGACGAACAGTGCACTACTTGGGCGCATGGACCTGTCATGTGCCCAAAGCATTCCCTCCTCATGTGGGCGCATAGGGTGCCACATGTGGGAGCATAGTCTTGTGTTGGCGCATAAGCCTTCACGACTTGTCTCCTTGCATTCATTCACCCTTAGCCTTTGGCCACAAGGGTCCAACCCATGCCTGGGCGCATAGGGTGTGCTCCCCCTCCTAGTGGGCACATACTATGTAACCAGTATGGGTTTATGACTTGGGTATGGCACATGGCCTTCACCCGTAATGCACAAACCCCTTCTCCACTCCTTGGCACTTGGTCATGCAAGTGCCTTGGCCGTGTAGGCACCCATGTTTGGGCGCATAGCCACCCTCATGTGGGCGTATAGGAGCCCCCATGTGGGTGCATAAGTCCCCTTCACTTGGACACATGGATGCCCATGATCCTTACGCTTTGGTTTTGCATGTTTCGGCTTATCGCATCTTTTACGACTTGTGATTCTATGCAATTTTCTCGCTATTGATCTTCATGACATGACATGACTCGTGCATGCCATGGCTAGGCATGGCACGACTCGACATGGCACGACTTGTGCAAGTTGTGGCACGACTTGGCATGACTTGGCATGATTATCGCGATTTTGTTTAATCGTGGCACGGCCTTCTATGTTTTTGCTTAATAGATAGTCGTGACACGGCTTAGCTATGATTTGGCATTTTCTCTTTTGTCATGACATGTACTTTCCTCTATATGCTGCCATGTCCTTTGACTTATCACATCGGTGGCCAGTTGGGCGCACTCAGGATATGCCTCTTTTGCTTACATGATGATCTGCTATGATCACAACCATGATGTGTGAACACGAAATGATGAATGACATAAAATGAACCATAATGGCGGCCCATCATGGCACGTCCCTAATAAGTAACAAGTACAAGTAACATGACATGATAGTGGCCCGTCGTGGCACACTCCAGACAAGAACATGACAAGTAACATGACATGATGGGGACCCTTTGTGGTGTACCCCTGACAAGTAACCTTGACATGTAATCTTTGAACGTTGTTACGACGGCTAACTGGACATGCTAGTAAATTCTCTTCTTGAACACCATGGGTGATTGTATTAAATGTGCTTGTATAAGCTACCAGTCTTGTCTCGCATCATGTCTAGGACATGTATCCCTGGTTACCATGGTCAAGGATTCATACTGAATCTGACTAGGTTAATGACTAGATTGATCAAGTAGAGCATATAGAGAGGTATTTCGGCTACAGGCAATCCCGTTATCTGGGCATCTTCTTTGATGGACTTGTAGCCTGCCGACGAGTAGTGCACATTTCCAGCCCACTGTCATGTGGGACACTCCTTGAAATAAGTAATATGTATACTGTAATGTGTTGCACCCCCAAATCACCTAATAGGGTACATTTGTCTCCTGGGTGATGTACCCACTATTATATGAACATGGGATACATTTGTCTCCTGGACGATGTATCCGCTACCAACTTTTAACATGAACCTTACGCCTGGATAACCTGGATAGTCTGCAGGGCTTGTGGCTGTAGGAATCCTCATTACATCTTGCTAGTAACTAGGCTTGTGATAACCCTAGCTAGTTAACTATCAAGCCGTACTCTTGCTTGGCCGTGAATGTTGGATGGAGTCCCATCTTGTCTAGTCTTGTCTAGATCCAGTACATGGATATCTCTGGACATGATTGTTTATGCTTTACTCTATCGATAATTAGTTAGAGGCTAAGTTCTGTTCAGGTGAAGGGTTACAACCCCAGTCCTTGTTTGGTTTACGGGTTGTAACTTGGTTACCGAAATAGTCTTTTAGTTATCTTATAGTTTATCACCCTGTTTTCTCTACTTATGTCTTATGTAATTTCTTCTATGATTTCATGTGCTGATATGCTGGTTTTTAGTTCTTAAGTGAAGCCTCCTTTGTGACACTTGCTCTTTTTGGGGTCTGACCCAGCTGGTTTTGTATAGCCAGATTTCGGAGCAGCTTCCGAGGATCTCCCAGCCTTCCTGCCAGATGGTGACCACTAGAAGGAATCCTGGCAACGAGTGGGTTTTATTTTGCTCTCCCACTCTATTGTAAATATATTCTTTTGAGGCGTTTAGCCGCCGAGCAAGTGTTAGCTTGTTTGCAACTTTACTTACTGTCTACCTACGGGCTGTAACATGATTGACAAATCCTAGGATTGATCATGTATGACTTAAACTCTTGCTAGTCTTCGCATTTTGTACGACTAGCTTCATGATCATCTGAATATGTAATGTATGGGACGCCTTACTTTGTATGTCTGATGATCTACCATCTCGTTATATTTACTTGCTTGCTTGAGATTGAGACACTAGGCTTGTTCTTGACCTTAAGAGACTGATGGCTTGTAGTAAACCCTTATACATCTAGACAGTCGTGACCGTATTGCGAGGTGGGTTTCACTTCAATGTACGTAGCTGGCTGTGTCTGTCTCCCGCTCTCCAGTATTCTGGTTCTGGGGTGTGACACAGTTTGAGTGGTGGCCCATACAGGTCTTGTAATAAATATGTGTGAGGGTTTTACCTGATAGATGTCTCAATCAGCACTCGCCCTTGATCTCTACTCGTGTCTACTAATCTTTCTAAAATCTTGATCTGATCACATGTTTATATCCTTGATCTATCATAGTCCTTCCTTATTGTTTCCTATGTCATTTCTTCAGCGGCATTGTTCCTGGTCCTACCGATCGGTAAGGTGGAGCACCTCCCGTGGACCAGCGGTAACCTGGAGATCAAGCCCAGCATTCAGGAGTAGCCTCCAGAGTCATGCCTACTAGGGTCAAGAGCCACCAGTTCAGCCAGTCCAGCCTGCAGAACCTGACGATGGCACCTTGGTGGGTCTCATCAGGATATTGCTTGTATCTTAAGATCGCCGGGGCGATGTCCTACACCAGGTAATACAGGATGCCATAGGTCGTGTTAGTTATTAAGGGAATATTGCGGCTAGCAGTTTTAAGCGTCTGAATCCTCCTTTCTTCGACGGTAGTGAGGACGCTATTGCAGCTGATGCATGGCTTCAGGACATCGAGATTATCTTGGATGCAGCCAAGACTCCAGAAGGAGAGAAGGTAGCTGTAGTGCGCCTGCAGTTATTGGACCTAGCCCGCTCCTGGTGGGCGATGATAGCAGTTGGGTTGGTGACGTCTGTTCCATGGGCGGTATTCAGTAATAAGTTCCAGATCAAGTACTTCGATGCTGTAGCTCGGCACGACCTACAGACGAGGTTCACCAATCTCAGGCAGATGAGCAGGACAGTTGATGGATATGCGGCCGAGTTTTCGAGACTGAGTCGGTTTTCTCCCACCTCGGTGGCAACCGAGTTCGATCGAGCGCAGCGGTTCCAGCAGGGACTCCACCTAGAGATCATTCTAACAGTGGAGCAGTTTGAGCATCGAACTTTTGATGCCGTCTTACGAGCAGCGAAGAGGCATGAGTATACTTCACAGAGTATTATGGAAAGAATTGGAGGACGGAAGCGATCCCATGGCCAGATGAACCAGTCTTTACCCCCAGCCCCGGCAGCTAGGGCCTTGACCATTGGAGCTCCGAGGAGGGCAGCATCAGTTACGTCGGTTCAGCACTCGACCCCGACGTACTCTCAGCAGCATAAGCAGAGGCAGTCTTCCATAATGGGCTGCACTCATTGTGGGAAGCCAGGGCATATTTTATCAGAATGTCGCCGAGCACAAAGATTGTGTTTGGCTTGTGGGGCATTGGAACACATGATAGGGTCCTGCCTGCAGAGAGCCGGTTCAACCTCATCTGCCCAGACTAATCCCTCGGTGAGGGGACCAGCACCAGTGCAGCAGCAACAATACCAGCCTCCGAGGCCATTGCCTCCTCAGGCCCAGACATTCCAGCAGCAGAAACCGCAGCAGTATACCCAGGCCCAAGCTCAGAATCAGAACCGCCAGAGAGGTTTCCAGCAGAGGGGACCAGCACCCAGAGGGCAAGGTCAGGTGATAGCTTTGACCATAGAGAAGAAGTTGGCATCAGGTGAGGTGGTGGCAGGTACCATTCTCGTCAACTCTTTTTTTACATCAGTATTATTTGATTCAGGTGCATCGCATTCAATTATGTTTGTACGATTCGCGACACAGATAGGACTAGAGCCCGAGTCATTATCAGTAAGGCTCAATATACTTACTGGAAACAGTCTTGTGGGAGTAGATAGAGTGTTTTCTTCGTGGCGAATCGTAGTTAGCGGTAGAGTTTCCCGCTAGGTTGATAGAATTTTCGATGGCCGATTATAATGTGGTCCTAGCGATGGATTGGTTGAGGGACCAGTATGCTAGAATAGATTGCCATATCGGCAAGATTGTTTTTAGTATTCCTGGTGAGCCAGAGTTTTTATTTCTTCGAGGCGGAGTAGAACCTTCTTCTCCTGCATTGCGGATGGCAGTAGCAGTAGTTCAGTTTCCCAGAGTTGTAGAAGAGTTTTTTGACGTATTTTCCGAAGAGCTTCCAGGCATGCCCCCAGAGAGAGAGAGAGATCGAGTTCACCATTGATTTGATTCCCGGATCAGCCCCTGTGTCAGAGAGAGTCTATAGGATGGCGCCTTCAGAATTGGAGATCTTGTATAAGATGATTGAAGAACTTAGAACCAAGGATTTCATTCATGCTAGCGGATAACCTTGGGGAGCCCCGATGTTTCTTGTAAAAAAGAAGGATGGTACGTCCAGATTATGTGTTGATTATCGTACCTTGAACTCTATGACAATCAAGAACAGATATCCTCTACTAACGGTAGATGACTTATTTGATCAACTCAGAGGAGCGGCAGCATTCTCGAAGATTGATTTGCGGTCGGGGTACCATCAGATCAGAGTCAGAGAGCAGGACATCCCGAAGATAGCATTCAGATCGAGGTATGAACATTGGGAGTTCCTTGTTATGCCATTTGGAACGACCAATGCGCCAGCCGTATTCGTGAACCTCATGAATCGTATCTTCATGCCCAATTTGGACCAGTTCGTGATAGTGTTTATAGACGACATCTTAGTCTATAGCAAGAGTGAGGCGTAGCATGAGCAGTATCTCCGTGTGGTTCTTTAGATTCTCAGGGAGCACCAGTTGTATGCGAAATTCAGTAAATGCGAGTTCTGGTTGGATCGAATCTCGTACTTGGGTCACATCATCACCAGAGGTGGAGTGGAAGTAGACCCCCAGAAGGTAGTTGCCATAGAGACATGGCCAGTACCTAGCACTATCGTAAAAGTTTGAAGTTTTCTTGGATTGGCCGGTTATTACCGTCGGTTTGTGTCAGACTTTGCTCGGATTTTAGCGCCATTGATGCAGTTGACCCGCAAGGATGTGCAGTTTGCATGGACAGCAGATTGTCAGAGTTCATTCGAGAAGTTGAAGCAGAGATTGATGACGGCCCCCGTTCTTACTCTTCCCGTTGGGACTAGAGGATTTTTAGTTTATTGTGATGCTTCAGGCAGGGGATTGGGATGCGTATTGATACAGCATGGTAAGGTAGTCGCTTATGCATCACGTCAGCTATGTGACCATGAGAGGAATTATCCTACCCATGACTTGGAGTTTACAGCAGTAGTATTTGTATTAAAGTTGTGGAGGCATTATTTATATGGAGATCGGGTGAAGATTTTCATCGACCACAAGAGTCTTAAGTATGTGTTCACCCAGAAGGATCTTAACATGCGTCAGAGGAGATGGCTAGAGCTACTTGTGGATTATGACATCAATTTACAGTATCATCCTGGGAATGCCAACATTGTTGCAGATGCGTTGAACAGGAGAGCCGGAGTTTATTTTCTCATAGCACAGCCAGAGTTGTTAGCAGATCTTCAGAAGATGGGTATTGAAGTTGTTCTTCCTTCCAGTGTGGCATTGATGACCAGTATGCAAGTTCAGTCCAGTATAGTAGAGAGGATCAAGTTAGCTCAGTCAGTGGATTCTAAGCTTCAGCGGCTTAGGGCTGAATGTGTAGCAGGGCGGAGACCAGAGCTATGTATTTATGAAGATGGTATAGTTCGACATGAGAGGCATCTTTATGTACCCAGTGGAGATATCAGACAGGAGGTCATGGCAGAAGCTCACAGTTCTCAGTATTCGATTCACCTCCGATAGTACGAAGATATACCGAGATATCCGTTAGTATTTTTGGTGGAATGGCATGAAGAGGGAGATAGCCCGATTTGTCTTTCGTTGTTTGGTTTGTCAGCAAGTTAAAGCCGAATATCAAAGACCAGCTGGACTTCTTCAACCTTTACCGATCCCAGAATGAAAATGGAAGCACATTACCTTAGATTTTGTGACTGGATTGCATAGATCCCCAGCTGGAAGAGATGCTATCTGGGCGATAGTCGACAGACTCACGAAGGTAGCTCATTTTATCCCTTTCAGAATCGGTCAGTCGACAGATCAGCTTGGAGATGTACCTCAGGCAGATAGTCAGATTGCATGGAGTACCAGTCAGTATTGTGTCCGACAGAGATTCGAGATTCACCTCGCTTTTTGGCGGAGTCTTTAGGAGAGTTTGGGGACTCGCCTCAAGTTCAGTTTAGCCTACCATCCGCAGACAGATGGTCAGTCAGAACGCACGATCCAGACTCTTGAAGATATGCTATGGTCATGTATACTCGACTTCGGTGGTTCGTGGAAAGATCACTTGCATCTCGTGGAGTTCTCCTATAACAACAGCTTCCAGGCCCGTATCCAGATGGCACCCTTTGAAGTCTTGTATGGCAGAAAGTACAGATCTCCTTTAGCTTGGGATGATATCGGTGAGAGGCAAATGCTTGGACCAGAGATGGTGACTCAGACTGTTGAGGTGGTCAGACAAGTCATATATCATCTTCGAGTTGTACAAGATCGCCAACGTTATTAGGCCGATTTCTATCGACGTCTCCTTGAATTTTCTGTCGGCGACCATGTATTCCTTAGAATCTCACCTACCTGTGGCATCATTCATTTCGACGTACGGAAAAAGCTTAGTCCTAGGTATATAGGACCGTTCGACATCTTCGAGCGAGTAGATGATGTGTCCTACCGTCTCGCTCTTTCGCTGTCGTTACGTGAGGTACATGATGTCTTCCATGTATCCCAATTACGATGGTATATCCTGGATCCGAGTCATATCCTTGATCATTCGGAATTGGTTTTTGGTACCAACCTTTCGTATGAGGAGAGACCCGTATCCATATTGGACCGAAGAGAGAAGATACTCAAGAACAAGACTATCAAGTTAGTTCGTATTGCTTGGGGTCATCACTTTTTTGGGTGAGTCAACGTGAGAGAGTGAGGATGATATCCGATCACGATATCCTGATCTGTTTGACTCGTAAGGTATAATGTCTTCTTGTGCCTTACTCCTTCAACTCCCTTGCTTGCATGAATGATTGCTTGATTGATTGCTTAGTTATAACTTGCCTGTGACTAGTATAGTTTGCTCGACATCTCTAGCCTCTTGATTAAATTTCGAGGACAAAATTCTTTTAAGGTGGGTAGATTTGTCACCTTTATTTTTCCGTATACGTATTTCTAGTATACGTGTACGGGATCCTGTCCAGTATTTTACTTGTCTTGTCTTGCTAGCTGATTTTGATTTAATCTTGTTTAGGTTCATCATGGTTTAACTTGGTTTATTTTGGTTGGCTTGTTTTATTCTTTGGTTCATCATGTTAACCCCCCCACCAACCACCATCCTCCTTTATAAAGCCACATACTTTCTCTCTCTTTATAATTCCTCATAACTTCTTCTTCATCTTCTCCTCCTCCTTCATTAAAAACCACTCCTCCTCCATAGGCAAGTGCACCTTGCTCTCACTCAAGAACACATTTGGATGGTTCCAATGGTTTCCTAGCATGATCTCTTCCACTTTAGAACTTGGAATTTTTTATTTTGAAACATGGATTTTTGTAGATCTAGAAAATTGCCTTTTTTGGAAACTTGAAGTTTTGTTCTATTTAAATTCTTCATTTGCATGTTTTGATGGTTCCATGTGGTAGATAATTTCGTTCTACCCCATTTTGACCTAAGAAAGTCCGAATTTGGACTCCAGATGGAGAAATGGCGAAGTTTTGAAGTTTTCGGCCATGGTCCGTTCTTCCCGGATCTGTCGGAAAGACGAACAGTGCACTGCTTGGACGCATGGACCTATCATGCGCCCAAAGCATTACTCCCCTCATGTGGGCGCATATGCCTCACTCTGGGCGCATAGGGTGCCACATGTGGGAGCATAGCCTTGTGTTGGCGCATAAGCCTTCACGACTTGTCTCCTTGCATTCATTCTCCCTTAGCCTTTGGCCGCAAGGGTCCAACCCATGCTTGGGCGCACAGGGTGTGCTCCCCTCCTATTAGGTGCATACTATGTAACCAGTGTGGGTGTATGACTTGGGTATGTCACATGGCCTTCACCCGTAATGCACAAACCCCTTCAATTGGGCACATGGATGCCCATGATCCTCACGCTTTGGTTTTGCATGATTCGGCTTATCGCATCTTTTACGACTTGTGATTTTATGCGATTTTCTTGCTATTGATCTACATGACGCAACATGATTCGTACATGCCACGGCTAGGCATGGCATGACTCGACATGGCACGACTTGTGCAAGTCGTGGCACGACTTGGCATGATTAGCACGATTTTGTTTAATCGTGGCACGACCTTCTATGTTTTTGCTTAATAGATAGTCGTGACACGGCTTAGCTATGATTTGGCATTTTCTCTTTTGTCATGACATGTACTTTCCTCTATATGCTGCCATGTCCTTTGACTTATCACATCGGTGGCCCGTTGGGCACACTCAGGATATGTTTCTTTTGCTTACATGATGATCTGCTTTGATCACAACCATGATGTGTGAACACGAAATAATGAATGACGTGTAATGAACCATGATAGCGGCCCGTTGTGGTACGTTCCTAACAAGTAACAAGTACAAGTAACATGACATAATAGTGGCCCATCGTGGCGCACTCCAGACAAGAACATGACAAGTAACATGACATGATGGTGACCCGTTGTGGTGCACCCCTGACAAGTAACCTTGACATGTAATCCATGAACGCTGTTGCGACGGCTAAATTGACATGCTAGTAAAATCTCTTCTTGAACCCCGTGGGTGATTGTATTAAATGTGCTTGTATAAGCTACCAGTCTTGTCTTGCATCATGTCTAGGACATGTATCCTTTGTTCCCATGGTCAGGAATTCATACTGAATCTGACTAGGTTAATGACTAGATTGTTCAAGTAGAGCATATAGAGAGGTATTCTGGCTACAGGCAATCTCGTTATCTGGGCGTCTTCTTTGATGGACTTGTAGCCTGCCGATGAGTAGGGCACATTTCCAGCCCACTGTCATGTGGGGCACTCCTTGAAATAAGTGATATGCAAACTGTCATGTGTTGTATCCCCAAGTCATCTAATAGGGTACATTTATCTCCTGGGCGATGTACCCACTATTATATAAACAAGGGATATATTTGTCTCCTGGACGATGTATCCGCTACCAACTCTTCACATGAACCTTGTGCCTGGATAACCTGGATAGTCTGCAGGGCTTGTGGCCGTAGGAATCTTCATTGCATCTTGCTAGTAACTAGGCTTGTGATAACCCTAGCTGGTTAACTATCAAGCCGTACTCTTGCTTGGCCGTGAATGTTGGATTGAGTCCCATCTTGTCTAGTCTTGTCTAGACCTAGTACATGGCTATCTCTGGACATGATTATTTATGCTTTACTCCAGAGATAATTGGTTAGAGGCTAATTTCTGTTCAGGTGAAGGGTTACAACCCTGGTCCTTGTTTGATTTACGGGTTGTAACTTGGTTACCGAAATACTCCTTTAGTTATCTTATCGTTTATCACCCCGTTTTCTCTACTTATGTCTTATGCAATTTCTTTTATGATTTTATGTGCTGATATGCTGGTTTTTAGTTCTTAAGTGAAGCTTGCTTTGTGGCACTTGCTCTTTCTGGGGTCTGACCCAGCTAGTTTTGTATGGCCAGATTTCGGAGCAGTTTTCGAGGATCTCCCGGCCTTCCTACCAGATGGTGACCACTAGAAGGAATCTTGGCAACGAGTGGATTTTATTTTGCTCTACCACTCTATTGTAAAAATATTCTTTTGAGGCGTTTAGCCGCCGAGCAAGTGTTAGCTCGTTTGCAACTTTACTTACTGTCTGCCTAGGGGCTGTAACATGATTGACAAATCCTAGGGTTGATCATGTATGACCTAAACTCTTGCTAGTCTTCGCATTTTGTATGACTAGCTTCATGATCATCTGAATATGTAATATATGGGATGCTTTACTTTGTATGTCTGATGATCTACCATCTTGTTACATTTACTTGCTTGCTTGAGATTGAGACACTAGGCTTGTTCTTGACCTTAAGAGACTGATGGCTTGTAGTAAACTCTCATGCATCTAGATTACCGTGACCGTATTGCGAGTTGGGTTTCACTTCAATGTATATAGCTGGCTGTGTCTATCCCTCGCTCTCCAGTATTCTGGTTCTGGGGCGTGGCATCTTGGTGGGTGCCTTAGCAGCAGAGGATGATCTTGAGCTGAGGCTCAAGAGGGGATGGGACGCTCACGGTACCAGCAGCAGCGGAGGCCATGCCAAGAGGCCTCATGTACAGATTCATCAAACGCAGGCACTAGTGGGAGTTCAGCAGGTGCAGCATCAGTATCGAGGTCAGGACCCGAAGGCGATCAGTTGTTCATATTGTAGGAAGCCGGGACACATCTGGGAGCAGTGCAGGTAGAGGGTGAAGGTTTGCTATTTCTGTGGGTCTGGTGCCCACCAGAAGATAGATTGTCCCATTGCACCTCCTTTTGAGGGAGCTAGGCCTTCTGTAGCTCTGTACCAGAGGGGTAGAGCTTTTGCGATGGCAGTCGAGGAGACTGACGTTGCAGGTGATGGATTAGCAGGTTTGACCTTCTTGTTCTTCCTTTCAACTTTCATGTGTGATTTTCATTAGTACCTGCCAGAATATTGCTTGTGATATGCTAGATAGTATAATTACCATGATCGAGACTATAGAATCACGACCAGTAGGATTGTGTTGATTCGACTTTGATTGATTGGGGGTTTGACCTAGGAAGGGTGCGATTATCTTAATTTCGAGGACAAAATTTTCTAAGGGCGGTAGACTTGTAACATCCAGTTTCTGGAATAAGATATTTTTGAAATTTTATATTTATAATCATTATTTAATTCATTTAAATTATATTATGATTTTCTGGTGATTTTTAAAATCAATTTTAAACCATTTTGATCATGACTTGTGATTTTGACGTTTTACTAGTGTAACCCTAGAGACTACATGACCTAGAGCCTAACCATGTCATTAGGATGATTTATTTTACTTTTGAGCATGAGGGTATTTTGGTCATTGGCCTCTTTGAATTATTTTATGATTTATTGCATTGGTGATTGTTAATTTTGACTTTTGCTAAGCTGTGACTTAAGAGACTGTCCTAGATTTTGACCTTGACTTGATGACCTAGTGTAGTGCCCCGTCCCGCTCAGTCAATCGGAGGAATCGAAATGCCGACGGCGTTCGGACTTAGTCTTGCAACGGCTACTCGGAGACATCGCTCGGTCGAGGCGACCGCTCGCTCAGGTGGGATAGTTTCGGTGAACTCGCCTCATCTTTGCCTTCACATAATAAATTGCATGTTTTTAACTTGCACAAGTAGGCTTGATAATAAAAGAGACGAATCCACATAGCTAAAGGGAATAATCCCGACGGGCCGAATTGAGTTAGAATATGGAAAGGTCCAAAACGATCGTCTTAGAGTTGGTGCACGGCGTACTTTCAAAATGACACTTGGTCCTTCGTCCCGTGGCTTGGAAAAAGGAAGAGTTGGTCTTCGCCACAAGCTAAGAGTTAGTCAAATTCATAGGCGTCGCCCGCATAAATTCTTCATAAAGCATGCACGGTCTCTTCGTCCAAAGGCGTGGCATAGCTTCTGCTCGCCGACGGGTTAAGTTGTATTGCACGGCTTGTGGCATAAGTCTAGGCACCCCAAATAACTTGGTTGTCCAAAGTCGAACGCGTGCACGGCACGTTCCTACGACGCAAGGCTTGACGCAGACTTTGCTCGTCAAGTTGTTGCAAAGTAAGTTAGGCGAGTTACGTTAAGCTAACAAGAGTAGTAGCAGGCACGGCCCTATGAGTTCTACGGCCGGGTATAATCACATAGTCTCACGATTGAAGGGCCCGTCATATAGAATACGACTTGGGCGGTGGTGTCACATAGAGTTTCACGTTGGTTTGAGACACGATGGCACAGACTTAGTGTTTTAAGGCACGGGCCACGGTTGATTTATTGAGTTTGGAAAGTGTTTCAATAGTTGTTCTTGAGTTGAGTGAAATAATAGAGCAAGAAAGAAAGAATGCTCGCGACTGGGTCATCGAGGCAAGAAAGAAGAATGCTCGCGACTACGGGTCGTCGAGACAAGATCTCAGATGTGAGAAGTATTGCACTTAGCCCTGAAGGAGATGGTAACACTAGAGGTACAATGACTGCGTGAGATGTCAGTTTGACTCGAGTCTTGCATGGTCATTGGATAACTTGTACAAGGTAAATAAAATAAACAGTTTCTCGAACGACGACCCAAGCGGCCCATGGGAACCGTTGCGATGGAGACTTTTCGTAGACTGTGTGCTGGATGACCGCACGGGTTAGGCGGGGACTTGCAGCAGAGCTAGCTACTCGCGCTGGCAAGGGGCATCCGTCTAATCAAAACTACAAAAGGAGTCCACAATGGCTCTGGGAGCCAATGACCAAATTCATATAGATGAGTCGGCGGAATAGCGGCAAACCGCGTGTATGCCATTAGATTTGGTCTAGAACTTGAATGAATATTTAGTCGGTAACACAACGTTTGGGTCTAAGATTTGGCTGCAATGAAGACGCCGTTCTTCATCACGAGATGTGGCGTCGAGTCTTGAGTTGTCGGCATATATGTTGCATAGTTTGGATGTAAGTTGTCTTGAGTTTAAGTCAGGAAATGCCATAAGGCAAAGTTGGTCGAGTTACACTTAACCCACAAGTCTTGATTGGGTCAGAGGATGATTTAGTTGCAAAGGGCCGCGAGGTGGCGGTATGATTGAGTCTCACTTGAGTTGCGAGGCACAGCCTCCACAAGGACTTATAGCATGGTCACACAGGAAAGGAGTCTTATCGCATAGTTGCATCTCTGATTTTAAGCCGTAAGGCAAGCACGATCTGATAGGTTAACGTTGTTGAGTTGATGTTGCATTGCAAGCACGAAATGGTCCTGAGACACAAAATAGGCCAAGGAGTCTGTCCTAAAACCGATCCTAAGGAAAGACTAGAAAGACAATTGTTAAGAAGGGACTATGTTGCACAAAGTAAATCAAACGTATCGGTTTTGTATGGGTGGGGGAGGAGCTCATTCCACCAGTACAGTTGAGTACTGACACCCACATAGTTTTTATGTGCAGGCACAGGTAGATGTTCGTGGTATGGAGCTCACTTGGATGCGTGGAGGCACGGAGTTCCTTAGCGATTCGAAGCGTACAGCCGCATGGAGTCGAGACTTATACGGGACATAATGTATGAACGTCGCCTTCCGAAGCATCCGCTGGTTCGAGACTTGTATTGAGAGATGAGAGAGAGCTGAGTGACTTGTAATATGAGAAGAGAGAGCTTGAGAGACTTGTAATCTTGGCCTTGTGCCAATTGTAATCTTTGTTTCAATATCAATAAAAGAGTGTTTTGCAATGACTTGTGTTTTGCTTTCTAAATTTCCGCTGCTATTCTTCATTGTCTCTGTATGGGACTTCTGTACGACGACCCTGTCGCAACCGCTAAAATCCACGTTATGGAACCCGTCTTGTACGAGCGCAATCTAGGCTCGTGCGGCATCATGCCTTAGCGAGGACGATCGCTCCTAAGGGAGCGGGTCGTGACATAATGGTATCAGAGCACGGCTTTACGTCCTTGGACTATTGATTGAATTCTTTAACTCCGTTGTTTCCGTAAACTCTGAATCGTTGCTTTCGCAGAGTTGATATCGTTAGTACGCTCTCTCTCAAATGTCCCACGGGATGTCCATACAATAAGTCTAACTATTTTGCAAAACGTAGGAGAACAATTTTTGACAAGAAACAAAAAGATAGTTTGCGTATGCACGGTTGGCTAAGTCGGGCTGGGCATATACACCAAAGTTGGGTCGACCTTAGAAAAGTCGAGTACGAGATTCGAATAGTGTCGAGCAAGAATGAGTTGAACTCGATTGAGTAAAATGAGATGACTATTGATAGGGGTGCTATCGAGCGACGATATCGTCGATGCGATATAGATGAGCGTGCTTAGAATTAGAGAAATAGTTTGAACGGGTTTCGAAGAAGTCGATTTAGATTCAAATGAATTTTAAAGATTTGTTGAATGACTTCATCCCTGAGTGGTGTATGCGATAGCCTCAGGGATGTCGATCGATCGATTGAGGATGCGGGGTGTCGGTGAGTCCATCAGCAAGCGTCTTATTATACAAGACGTAGAGTGAGTATCATTGAATAAAGTTTAGCCTTGAAGTTTGACGAATTAATTCGAACAACCTAGTATTTACGTGCACGGGATTGAGGATTGCGCAAGTATGAAACGCAAAAATGATCGAGTAGATAAAACTGAATCAAAAAAAGTTAAGGTGTACAAAAGGATGACTTGATCGAGGAAATTGATACGGATCGTATACGAAAAGTTAGCACGACAGGTAGATAGCGTGCATGAAAGGTTTGATTTGAAGTTACTAAAATAATACAAAGGATTGTATTGAATGTTGCTCGATGATTTGAGTTAGTAAAGGGACGATGCGAATTAAGGAAATACATTGGTCGATGACTTAAGACAAAGGGATGAACGAATACGCGAATTTGGGTTTAAGGAATTTGATGTTATGAATGATTCGAGGGATAATGATCGAACTTAAATTTGAATGTCGAGGAGATTATTCAGTCGGACAATAGCATCGTTCGCATGACTCGAAATTTGGTTGCAAAGGAAGATCGTCAGGTTACGCATATCGTCGATGGTATTAAGGCGTATCAAAGATCGATATGCGATAACTCGGGGGTACTCTGACTCGACGAATGACGATCGTGCAAGTGTTATTGTTCGGTTGGATGCTATACTTGGAATTTTGATTGAGATGAATGTTGGATGAAAATGATTGTGTCTCGAGGGTTACGCGGATAACCACAGCGTCGACATTCTTGTCTTGTGCAAGCGCAACTCTAGCCTCACACATACGTTGTGTCGGATTTGGGGCGATCGTTCCGCGTGAGCGCTGACATGGTGATTCATGTCGCGGGAATGATCGAACTCGAAAAATCAGGACGCGACAATATTGATTGTCTCGACTTGTCGGTTTAATGCGAAGGAGAATTCGAGGATGTTAGGACTTGCGATAGATGAATGAATGAAACTTAAGAATTGAGTAGGTCCAATCCGCGTATCGAGAATGAATTAGTCTAGACACAAAACAAGATTTACGTCCCGATAAGAATGATTATCTCGCAGGAGCGTACATGGGGATTCATGTCCATCGTGGAAAATCTGACTCGCGTGAGATCGGGACACAACATATTGTTAAGCTAGACGATCTCATGATCGATTACGTGAATTGGAATAGATGACTTTGAAAATATGGAATATGAAATTTTGGTTAGCGATAAATTGCGTCATAGCGTGCTTGAATTGAGAAGGATTGATAGGCGAACTATATCGAACGTGTTTGAAAGGATAGACTATATAAGATGACTTATTGAATGAGCAATTTTGATACGTTCTGAAATTGGTTGAACGTGAGTTATCGTTGGATGGCTTTGCTGAATGACTCAGACCCCGTGCGACGAATATTGGGATATGCGTAGAAAATTGATGCTCGATGTTTAGAAATCAGAGTGATGCGAGCTTGGGTAGAAAACCCTGTACCATCGATTTGGTTTGACCTTAGGATGGGGTCAGCGTTGATATCGTTGTTTGGGAACTATGATTCCAGTACTGACGGAAAGACATAGCCTAGCGGTTAGGCAGACGTTCGAGTACGAAGCGATAGGATTTGTGGAGGCACCACTCGCGAGTACCGGTTGACATACATGTATATCAGGGATGCCCGAATATGTGCACGATCCGACTCGAGTGGTGATGGTGGATTCTCTATCACGAGGCTTGGTTGAAATACATGTATTTTGGGGACGCCTAGAATATGTGCACGATCCAACTAAGTGATACGTTGAATCAAGTGAGACTTGAGGAACGAAAAAGTGTCGAGGATTTTGAGATCGTGAGTTTAGAAGAAAAGGATTATGGGTAGCACGAGCGTGGCTCAGATTAAGGTAACGCATAGGCGTAGCGTGTGCGAGAGTTCTTGAATGTTGAGTAAAAAGATAAGTCGATAAGTAAGTACTCAATTAGTTTCGAGGACGAAACTTTTTCTGAATGGTGTATGATGTAGTGCCCCGTCCCGCTCAGTCAATCGGAGGAATCGAAATGTCGACGGCGTTTGGACTTAGCCTTGCAATGGCTACTCGGAGACATCGCTCGGTCGAGGCGACCGCTCGCTCAGGTGGGGTAGTTTCGGTGAACTCGCCTCATCTTTTCCTTCACATAATAAATCGCATATTTTCAACTTACACAAGTAGGCTTGATAATAAAAGAGACGAATCTACATAGCTAAAG
Source organism: Iris pallida (assembly GCA_029216955.1). Lineage (NCBI taxonomy): Eukaryota > Viridiplantae > Streptophyta > Magnoliopsida > Asparagales > Iridaceae > Iris > Iris pallida. The sequence continues at coordinate 19,265,591 of JANAVB010033620.1, forward strand.
GGAATAATCCTGACGGGTCGAATTGAGTTAGAATATGGGAAGGTCCAAAACGATCGCCTTAGAGTTGGTGCATGACGTGCTTTGAAAATGACACTTGGTCCTTCGTCCCGTGGCTTGGTAGAAGGAAGAGTTGGTCTTCGCCACAAGCTAAGAGTTGGCCAAATTCATGGGCGTCGCCTGCATAAATGCTTCATAAAGCATGCACGGTCTCTTCGTCCAGAGGCGTGGCATAGCTTCTGCTCGCCGACGGGTTAAGTTGTATTGTATGGCTTGTGGCATAAGTCGAGGTACCCCAAATAACTTGGTTGTCCAAATTCGAACGCGTGTACGGCACGTTCCTACGACGCAAGGCTTGATGCAGACTTTGCTCGTCAAGTTGTTGCAAAGTAAGTTAGGCGAGTTACGTTAAGCTAACATGAGTAGTAGCAGGCACGGCCCTATGAGTTCTATAGCCGGGTATAATCATATAGTCTCACGATTGAAGGGCCCGTCATATAGAGTATGACTTGGGCGGTGATGTCACATAGAGTTTCACGTTGGTTTGAGACACGATGGCACGGACTTCGTGTTTTAAGGTACGGGCCACGGTTGATTTATTGAGTTTGGAAAGTGTTTCAATAGTTGTTTTTGAGTTGAGTGAAATGATAGGGCAAGAAAGAAAGAATGCTCGCGACTACGTCGTCGAGGAAAGAAAGAAGAATGCTCGCGACTACGGGTCCTCGAGGCAAGATCTCAGATGCGAGAAGTATTGCATTTAGCCCTGAAAGAGATGGTAACACTAGAGGTACAATGACTGCGTGAGATTTCAGTTTGAGTCGAGTCTTGCATGGTCATTGGACAACTTTTACAAGGTAAATAAGATAAACAGTTTCTTGAACGACGACCCAGGCGGCGCATGGGAACCGTTGCGATAGAGACTTTTCGTAGACTGCGTTCTGGATGACCGCACGGGTTAGGCAGGGACTTGCAGCGGAGCTATCTACTCGCGCTGGCAAGGGGCATCCGTCTAATCAAAACTACAAAAGGAGTCCACAATGGCTTTGAGAGCCAGTGACCAAATTCATATAGATGAGTCGGCAGAATAGCGGCAAACCGTGTGTATGCCTTTGGATTTGGTCTAGAACTTGAGTGAATGTTTAGTCCGTAACGCAATGTTTGGGCTTAAGATTTGGCTGTAACGAAGACACCGTGCTTCGGTACGAGATGTGGCATCGAGTCGTGAGTTGTCGGCATATAAGTTGCATAGTTTAGATGTAAGTTGTCTTGAGTTTAAGCCAGGAAATGCCCCAAGACAAAGTTGGTCGAGTGACACTTAACCCACAAGTCTTGATTGGGTCAGAGGATGATTTAGTAGCAAAGGGCCGCGAGGCGGCGGTATGATTGAGTCTCACTTGAGTTGCGAGACACGGCCTCAACAAGGACTTATAGCACGGTCACACGGGATAGGAGTCTTATCGCATAGTTGCGTCTCTGATTTTAAGCCGTAAGGCAAGCACGATCTGATAGGTTAACGTTGTTGAGTTGATGTTGCATTGCAAGCATGAAATGGTCCTGAGACACAAAATAGGCCAAGGCGTTTGTCCTAAAACCGATCCTAAGGAAAGACTAGAAAGATAATTGTTAAGAAGGGACTATGTTGCAAAAAGTAAATCAAACGTGTCGGTTTTGTATGGGTGGGCGAGGAGCTCATTCCACCAGTATAGTTGAGTACTGACACCCACATAGTTTTCATGTGCAGGCAAAGGTAGAAGCTCGTGGCACGGAGCTCGCTTTGATGCGTGGAGGCACGGAGTTCCTTGGCGATTCAAAGCGTGCGGTCACATGGAGTCGAGACTTATACGGGACATAATGTATGGACGTCGCCTTCCGAAGCATCCGCTATTTTGAGACTTGTATTAAGAGATGGGAGAGAAAGCTGAGTGACTTGTAATGTGAGATGAGTGAGCTTGAGAGACTTGTAATCTTGGCCTTGCGCCAATTGTAATCTTTGTTTTAATATCAATAAAAGAGTGTTTTGCAATGACTTGTGTTTTGATTTCTAAATTTTCATTGCTATTTTTCAATGTCTCTGTATGGTACTTCTGTGCGACGACCCCGTCGCAGCCGCTGAAATCGGCCGTTATGGAACCTGCCTTGTACGAGCGCAATCTAGGCTCGTGCGGCATCACGCCTTAGCGAGGACGATCGCTCCTACGGGAGCGGGGCGTGACACCTAGTTAACATGGTATGGACCCTAGTCTAACTTAAGTCAACTCAAGTTAGGTCACTTAGGATCAAGTTTGAAATAAGAGGATTGATGATTTGGTCCATAGGCTTGAGACTTAGAAATTGGTTCCATGACTAGTACAACTAGGCCCATAGCCTATTAGACTAAACCCTAACCCTAATTTTCACTTTATGACCAGCCACTAGGGCCCCCCCTTCCCTATAAATATTCTCCTAATTAGTTCTTGCCTCTTTTGTATCATTCCAACACATAGGAAAAAGAAAGGTTTGTCCATTCTTCCCCAATCCATAGATTTCTCATTTTAAATCCCTTTTAACTCTACTTTCTTGCATTAGAGCCTAATACCCTTCTATTTCCTGTTTATGGAGAGTATTTCCAGATTTTGAGCAATTTGGAGATCCGAGCTAGCAAGGAGGAACACTTCATTTGGGGCTTCTTCTTGCTATTTGCACCTATAGGTAAAACACCTCTAATTGTTTTAATATTTAGTTTTCTTTGCATTTAGGGCTAGATCTAGGTGTCCCCTAGCTGTCCCTCAAATTTGGTAGGAAACTGTGTCCGTTTGGTGTCCGTATCGGACACGTATCTATATGTATGTTTATCTGTTTGACAAAATGTCTCAAAGAACTTTTTATTCTTTTTTTGAAAACTAATTGAGCAATTTTGTAGCCCTATATGTGGGCTTTGATTTCGTGTTTGACAGAACACACATTGTGTCCATTTTTGTGTCCAAATTTGGACACGAACACGTGTACGAGGCCCCGGTGCGCTGCCGTGCTGCTCGGGCTTGCTGTGGGACACGACACGGTGACTCAGGTCATGATTTTTGGTGGACACGTGGGCCTAGTGACTGACACGACAGACACAAAATTTGGAGGGATTTCGTCGAGCAGATTGGGAGAAATCCCACCCGCACTGAATTTGCACACACGCACAAACGTGTACTGATACGCACATTTTGACACAACACGGGGCCGAAGTGCAGGGTGACACGAGGGTAGCCCTATATGGGGCGAATACGTTGGTATGAGCACGAATCATGTCGTGTCCTGTGTTGCGTGTACGACACCTTATCCTCACAGCACGATACTGCACGGCATGCACGTGTCTGTGTGTGTTTCTACTTGATTGAACACCTCGTGTCCAAATATTTGGACACGAATAGACTCGTGGGACACCTTCATGTATACACGAACCTATGTCAGTGATCAATTTGATGTTTAATAGAATTTTGAATCCTAATTTAGGGTTCCTATATTTTTTCTGATACACTCTGTTCATCACATATTTTAGGGCTTTAAAATGATAATTAAAATGTTAAACTATGTTAATATGAGGATGTTATGTGTACATAATGTCTGGATAATAGTTACATGACTGTGTTTTGTACTGAATTGCATGATTTGGTTGATTGGTTCGAAAATGGCATTTTACTGTACATGGATGTATAATTCCTGATACTCTGGGTTTCGATATGTTTATGTTCTATCTGTGTTAGGGTTCAATGTGATATGATAATTGTAACACCCATATTCTGAATACGTATTCTTGATCAAGCCTGCATGTATCTTGGACCTGTATTTTATTTTCTCAGATTCTGGCCTGTAATTGTATTTTGGCTCGACTTGCAGATTTTGGTTTTCTCGTAAAACGGGTTTTGGCATGACTTAGTTTTATTTTGTGGAGGAGAATTGGTTTAGTTGGTTTAATATGCATGGAACACCTTAGCCTATGCTCCACCCTCAACACAACACAACCCACCCTCATTAAAACTCCACCTACTTTTCTCTCTCCTCCATAATTCTCTCATTTATTTCTCCATCTTCTTCTTCTTCCTTCCTCTACACAACACCAACACCCATAGGCAAGTGCACCTTGCCACCACATGAGAACCACATTTTATTTGTTCATTAGCTAGATTAGGCCATGGTGATCAATATTAGTGCTTGATATTTTGTGTTTTGGAGTCTCCATTGTTCTAGATCTAAGTTTTAACTATTTTCAGATTTACATGGTTTTGATCTATTTTGGTTGGATTTTTGTGGGTTTTGATGCTTCCATGTCGAAGAGAATTCAATTTTACTCAAGTTAGAACTTTAAAAATCTAGATTTGGCTTTGATTTGACTAAGATATGAAAGATTGAATTTTTGGGTGTTCTTGATGTTCCTCTCGGCCTGGAGAAGAAGATCTACAGTCTGCGCTCTTTAGCGCAGCACTGACCGCGCAGCCTCCCCGCGTCGCGCTCTTTAGCGTTGGCCGCTGACTGCGCAGCCTGGCCGCTGCCCGATTGCGCAACCAACCCTGCGCCATCGGCTCCTGCGCGCTTGACCCCTACGCAGTCTGTATCCTGCGCCATCCATTGCCTGCGCAGGCAATTGCCTGCGCAATCTGCATCCTGCGCCATCCATTGCCTGCGCAGTCCAAGCCTGTGCAGTCTAAGCCTGTGCAGCCTGCATCCTGCGCCATCCATTGCCTGCACAGTCTAAGCCTGCGCAGTCTGCATCCTGCGCCATCCATTGCCTGTGCAGTCTAAGCCTGCGCACTTCGCAGCCTGCGCCAACCATTCCTGCACAATCCAACCCCCTGACCCCTCGCGCAATCCATTGGCTCTTGGAGTTTTGGTTTTATTTCTTTAAGCTTGGCTCTTCTATAGCCCGGTATATTGATATTTTATTAGATATTTTACGCCCATTTTACATCCTTACGCCTTTTGTCATGAACTTGATTTTACTTAATATGTTTGGAATGACTATTGTATATGGCATGGTATGACAAGGAACTAGCATAACACGACAGTGACCCGTAGTGGTGCACTCCTGACATGACCAACCTGACATGATAGTGGCCCGTCGTGGCGCACTCTTGACTTGACTTGACTTGTAACTTGTAACTTGACTTGACTTGATGCTGTTGCGACAGCTAACTTGACTCGTATAATCAACTTAACACCGTGGGTGTTTCTGCTTGCTTGCTTGTGCAATCCACTTGTCTTGTCTTGCATCATGTCAAGGACGTGACTCCCTGGTTCCCACGGTCAGGGATTCATACTGAATATGGATTAGGCTAATGACTAGATCAAACTATAGTTCATGGAGAATTTCCAGTCACAGGCAATCTCGTTATCTGGGCGCTCTTAATTGGACTTGTAGCTTGCCGACGAGTAGAGCACATTTCCAGCACACTGTCATGTGTTGCAGCCTCTAAGTCACCTAAGGGTATATCATCTCCGGGGCGATGTACCAAACCATACTCTCAACCCGCGGAAGGATAACTGGATGGTCTGCAGGGCTTGGGACAGAGAAATTCTCATTTCATCTTGTTAGTAATTAGGCTGTGATAACCCTAGTTAGTTAAAATAGTAAGCCGTAGTAATTGCTTGGCCGCTTGTGAATGGATAATGTCCTGCCCTGTCTAAGTCTTGTCTAGTCCCTGTACCCTGGTACTCCTGAACATGATTGTTTCACTTGCTTAAGCAAAAATTGGGTAGAGACAATGAGCTATTCAGGCGAAGGGTTACCACCCCGGTCCTTGTTTGGTTTACGGGTTGTAACCTGGCTCCCAGAATGGTTCCACGTCCCTAATCGTTTATTGTCCTGACGTGCTCTTTATTACTTGTACTTTCTTTCATTTTCTTATGTTCTGATATGCTGGCTTTTGTTCTTATTTCGTGGCCTCCTTGTGGCACTTGCTCTTTCTGGGGTTTGACCCAGCTGGTTTTGTGTGGCCAGATTTTGGAGCAGCACCTGAGGATCTACCGAACCTCCAGCCCGATGGTGGCGACTAGAAGGAACCCAGGCTACGAGTGGGTTTTCTATTTTGTTTCGCTCACTCTATTATAAAATTATTCTTTTGAGGCGTTTAGCCGACGAGCACCTGTTAGCTCGATGCACTTTTACTTACTGTCTGCCTACGGGCTGTAAACATGATTAACAAATCCTAGGGTTGATCATGTATGACTTAACTCTTGCTAGTCCTAGCATTTTGTACGACTAGCTTCATGATCAGCAGATATGTAATATTTGGGACGCCTTTTATTGTATATTTGGTGGTCAAACATCTTGTGATCATATTACTTGCTTGAGATTGAGACAATAGGCTTGACCATAAGAGACCGTTGGCTTGTAGTAAACCCTCATATCTAGACAGCCGTGACCGTATAGTTGAGATGTATTCTATTTCAATATACGTAGCTGGCTATGTACGCCCCCGCTCTCCAGTATTCTGGTTTCTGGGGCGTGACAATAATACATGAGGTTGAAAATACAGTACAGTGGATAGCTAACTGAGGTGAAGAGGACCTAGTAGCAGGGTTTTGTATGAATTGAAACTGTCACACTGAGTTCAATTACATACACACACATTTCACATGAAAATCTGTTAACCTGAGACACTAAGTCCATATTTCACACTACAAAACTGAGAGCACTTATAGCCTTGCACATTGTCTTCATAACACAAATACTCACACACACAAGTATATGCATACACTACATTCACACACTGTTTTCCTGAGAACACATGGTATCACTAACACACTCTCCTCACTCATATTCCCCACTGAATTTGAGAATGGAATTGACACTCACACTTTGACACAACACCTTTCCTGAGTTTGACACTCTTTACTAATCTGTCATCTAGCCACACACTATTACATACCACACACACATATATGTGACTCATGTTCACACAGGAACACCCTAGCCCGATATCACCACTGTCCCTATTGAATCCCTGTCACACACACACTATTCACACACATCACTGATTTGGGTTCTTTGGATTGACTGATACATTAGGGTTTGTTTGATTAAGTTGATGTATTACCTAGGTTTGGTTTCAAATGTATGACCCCATGTTAGCCCTATTTATTTCCCCCCTCTTTCAATTCATCCAAGTCTATATTCAGTCGAAACCAGCCCATATACTTGATATCAAGTTTGATGTTAGGCTTGAATGGTTGAGAGGTACCCTGAGAATTCCTTTTACTGCACTTCTCTGTTTCCATGAAATCTGAGACACCATGTCACACAAACACCCATGCATAACCTGAAAACTACACACTGAATTTGACACATTGTCACATTGCACAAGGTTCATGTAAACACTGTCATTGATTCCTGAATCACATGACTACATATGGACACTTCCTTATATCACAAACCTGAGAACACTATTGTATTCACAAACTGTTATGTAAATCCTGTGCACACGCTCACATGTTTACACATCACTTAAATCTGAGATATTACACACTCACAACCTATCTACACTGTTCACTGATTTCAGATTTCTATACACCCCCACCATTGACACGCACTATTGTATCACATATACATGTCCCACACTCACACTCTAGTCTAGGTTGCACACACACACTAGTTAGTTGTAAACACACTCACATGTCTATCTCCATATGTATTATAAAGGATAATGGCCTATATGTATAATATATATGTATAATATATATATATATATATATATATATATATATATATATATATATATATATATATATATATATATATATATATATATATATCTATATGCATAATGTAGCCTATATGTGTATGAGTGTGATATTTATATAAATTAGATAGTTTTAATGTGTGAAAATTGTGAGATTAGACTATATGTGTGAAATGTATGATATAGCCTACATGGCATATAGCCTATGAGTGTATACCTCTATATGATGATAGTATATACACCATGCCTAGTATAGCTTTGCATATCATTCTATAGCTTATGTATATATATATATATACATATATGGTACATATACATTATATTTTGTGTGTGATACTTGGCATGGTTGTACTAGTGTGGTCCTATTGGCTTGTGCTTGTACTTGATCGCTAGACTAGACTTGGTAGGCCTAGTGAGACTTGATGGACTAGGATCAACCTAGTTTGACTAGAGTGTTAACTATGGTTGACCCAAGTTTGACTTAGACCTAGTTTGACCTAGACAATTGACCAGGTTTGACTTAGAGTTGACTTTGACCTAGATTTGACTTAGAATCATGTAGATTGCATCGTAAACTTTATTTACCTTATTTTAAACACATTATAACCTGTACTGCTCTATTTAGGACATTGTGACTGTTTCACTTAACAAAATACCAGGAAAAATTGGCTTTTAAAAATAAAACGAGAAAAAGTACAAGAAGTACAAATTTGATTCTGGGAAAGTATTGCTATGGAAGTCTGATCTGTAAATGATCACTTTGTTCCTTGGACCATATGATGATGATGAAGATCGCTGCTTGAAGTTGAACAACCGGAAGAACTAAGTCACCAGAAAGGTATCGACGCACTTGGGCACTGATGGCGAGGCCAAATGCTTTTCTGCTTTGCTTCACTCTGTTCTGGAAGAAAGGTTGAAGAAGAATGATCTCGAAAATCAAAATTTCTAAGTTCTGATCTCTGTATTCTCTCCTGTCTCTGTCTGTCCCTCTGTCTGTGTGTGTTACTTTGAGAAAAATAAGTCCATTTATAGACTTGGGCTCTTGTGCATAAAAACTCAGCGAAAGTTCCGTCTTTACGCCAACAACCGCCACCCACGACCAAAGTCATCCTCTGTATACGTTGACACGTGTCCCATCATTTCATTAAGAATAGGATGCACGTACACACGTTCTTCGGGATGTGTGGCATGAAAGCCATGTTGGCAAACCACGTTCCAAGCTGGTCAGAAAGAATAGGGCATAAAAATAACCCCAATGTACTCTGAGCGTAAAGTAGTAGACTAGGCGTAAAATAGCCCCAACATAGACTTCCCGCATAAAGTGGTTGTTAAATAACCTTGAGCGTAAAAGTAGCTCAAATAGACTTTACGCACACGTCAACTGTTGAGCGTAAAAGCTCGTATAGTCTTCATGCGTAAAAGAAGCCATAGTGTGAGCGTAAAGTAGCTCAATCCACATACTAAACGACAATATTGGTCTCTGTGTAAAAACAAATCCCTTTAAATTCTGTGATATATGCCATTATTAATATCTCCATGTCAGAGTTTGTATTAAATGCGAGATTTAACAGCTTTGTCCAGCGTAAAAGTGGCTGATCTGTCCTTGGCGTAAAACCATGGGTGTAGACCCGAGCGTAAAATGATCTGCCTACTTTAGGCGTAAAGTGATTAGCCTTGTCTTGGGCGTAAAGTATTTAGCCCCTCTGCGGCATAAAGTAGATCAATTTGAGTGGAATGATCTATCACTTTGACTCTTTCTTTGAAGCACTTTTTACGCTCCTACAAGACCCCCTTCAAAGTTTTCAAATATCTCCAAAATTTGGAACACTTTGAACATAAGCGTAAAAATTGAGTTTTGACCAGTCAGCGTAAAATTCGGGATACGCAACAGTCATCCGCGTAAAAGCGGGGACATCCAACAGTCGGCGTAATTTCCAATAGTGTCGGTCAACACTTAACCGTCATAATGAATTTCTTTCTCGAAACTTTCGAATGCCTTTTCGCTTCCCCGAGTTTGCATTAATAATGGACAATTTCCAATGAGGAATATGGAGAGTTGATTTAATTGTATAAATAAGGAGAAATTCTTCACTTTTGTCATTCTTCTCCATAGTAATATGGCGCCAAAGAAGGAGATTAACAATGAAGAGGCTTCGGGCTCAAGGATTGACTTTGAGAGAGCACGCAACTTTGTAGAATGCTTTGGATTAACTCCAGCAGTCTTCAGTTGCATCGATGGTGGTCCCCCGACTGCATATGAGGGCTCAGGAGATGCGGAAGCGTTTTTAAATCTGATGCGTCGCTCTGGGATTCACAACATGCACGAGTTAGGTGCCTCCCTTCGTCAACCCAACGAAGGAGAGAGAAAATGATATTCCATGTATTGCGACTCTCTTATATGTAGGGGTCCACTCCCCCCTTTTTATAAATAAAGTTTTGATGTTAATCTCATCTGTTGGCACGTAGAACTGTTTAACACTTCTTTTGACTGCTTCTATGGTTGTTCATTCCCAAGAAACAAACCGACACGTGGCGTCTGTCTTGTGGTCACGAGAGCCTTTCAATAGGATCTTTTCCCGAAATAGACTCCCAATAGTTTCTTCAGTCTTTATAAATAGTCGAAAATGTTTCATGTATTCTCATTCTCATTCTTCTGAAGATAACTTTTTGCAATGTCGTTCTCCAACAAATGACAACGGCGATGCTTTTCAATGGCGTTCCTTTGTACGGCCAATCACCAGATGTAGATTCATCCACTATTAGAGCCAAACCATTTGACCTAAGTGGTAAGTCTGATCGTAAGCAATTATCTGCCTTTGAAGTTTTTGAAGTACTGGTGTAAAAGCCTTGCTGAATAGTGGTACACCTGAAGCACTGGCGTAAAAAGCCTTGCTGAAGCACTAGCATAAAATCCTTGCTGAAGCACTAGCATAAAAGCCTTTGCTGAATAGTAGTATACCTGAGACACTGGCGTAAAATGCCTTGTAGTCTGTTGAAGATAAAACAAGACGCATGAGCATTTGTTTTTAATTAGCGCCTCATATGCATCTGATGGTACTTCTGTTTAAAACACTTATTGTTTGTTGTTTTCTGCAGAAGTTTGGCTAAAGAGCTTTTCCAGAACCGGCATTGGTGACTTTGACGCTGTGAGGAGCGTGCTTGTGGCATCAACATCAGGGAGCTCATGCGCTTTTGACGTGCAAATCAGACAACTCAGAACTCTTCGTGAGATAGAAGGGTCTTCCTCTGTTGGTAGGAAGAGCCTTTATACGCGAAGAGTTGGATGGTGGAGTAAACTCTAACCCAAGAAATTGGGTAGTAGAGTTCCTTTCACGGCGGAACTAGGAATCGTATCCCAATGCTGGATACATTCCCATCTCCTTTGAGGGGCTGCCACTCCTCCACCAGTTGTATTGGCAGCAACACGTCTTCGGGTTGCCATTACTTTAGGATTCTCCTCTCGTTTGAGAGAGAAGACCAGAGTTTGATTCCTACTGTTCTGGTCGCCACAGAGGCTCAGACAGTAAGGAATTGACACCAACAACGAATCCGATGAAGAAGATCCAAGAAGAAATAGATCTCTATTAGGCTATCGTTGTGTGTATAGAATGAAAATCCAAGATGTAATAGATTTCCATTATGATTTGTAAGAAAGTCTAAGAAATGTAATAGACTTTTTTGATGATATGGGAATGGAAATGATAAGTCTTCTATGCTCAATGATTTGTATCTATCTGGATGTAATATGGACATGATAGATAAATGAAATCTTGTTTTCTGTTTTAGAGTATATAATACTATCAGAGGTAATATGGACATAACAGTATATATGAACTCAAAAGAAAATTATATTAATATCTATGCAGAGGTCAAATAGAAATGATAGATAGGAAAAGTAAGTAGATTTAGTATTTATCCAGAGGTCATGGAAACATGATAAATAACGAATCCCACTTTCTAATCAATTGATAAAATAGAAGATATAAAATCCCTTTCCCAGGAGACAAGAAATCAGCTTAACCAAACCTTGGTAGCTGGGGAATAACGAGACAGATGTCATGAGCATATAGGTCCATATCAATGTATGAATGAATCAACATAACTTTCGGAAAAAGAAAACATTGATTTGATTCCATAACTAAATGAATGAACCTGATAGAACGAACGGACAGGTCTTTTCGGGAATGAAAGGTTGTTCTCAATTTCAAAGACCGGTTCATTTATAGTCCTGTTCTATAAATAGGTGAGAACTGCTTGTAACATTTTATTCTTATTTCTCTTCCTCTATTGGAAATGTCTTCCGAGGATGTACAGCAAAAGAATGAAGTCTCCAGGAAAATTGAGGACATCATTGAGACGTGCCCCGTTGAACCCACTGTATCAGGCCCAACCGAAATAGGTGGAAGCTCTTCTACGCCCAAGCCATCCCAAGAGATCCTTGCTTTCTTAGTAGAGCCAGGGAAAAACTCCTGAAGAAGAAGCATCGAGGATGGCTGTCTGCAAATTCTTCATGAGTTCAGGAAACGATGCCTTCTATGCATTGGCTGACTATGTATTCAATAAGGAAGGGAGTGGCCCTCGTCCTTAATCTTTTGTCTTGAACAAAAATAAATATAAAAGAAACTTTATTTTCATTCTGTCTTCTTTTTTTTATACATAGTATTTCTTAAGAAATTTGCCATTGATTGGCATCATGAGTAGATCTCCATTAGGCTTTGATAACCGATAGGCGCCATTGGAAAACACAGTCTCAATTACATAAGGGCCTTCCCATTTTGCTTGGAATTTCCCTTTAGTTTTATGAGTCATCACCATCGGTCTTCGAACAGCTAATACCAGTTCGCCAATCTTGAATACCCTCTCTTTAACTTTACGATTGAAAGTTCGAGATATACGGGCTTGATATAGCTCAATATGATGTTGTGCTTGAAGACGCTTCTCATCCAATCCTTCAAGTTCTTGGAGTCGTAAGCGATCATTATTCTCTGTAGTTAGCTCATTAGCAATCGCTATTCGAAGGGATGGAATCTGGATTTTCAATGGGAGGACAGCTTCACATCCATAAACCAATAAAAATGGTATAAAACCAGTAGGAGTTTGGACTGTTGTTCGATAAGCCCATAAATATTCTCCAAGTTTCTCATTCCAATCATGTTTATTAGAAGAGACAAACTTTTTAAGAAGTTTGATGATCGTCTTATTGAAAGCTTCGGCTAAACCATTAGCAGCTGGATTATAAGTCGTAGAAGCCAGATTCTGAATTCGATTCTTATCACAGAACCGATAAAATGCCTGACTGGCAAATTACGGACCATTGTCATGAATTATTCATCGAGGAATCTCGAAACGATAAATGACATGGTGCTTGATGAAGCTGATCACATTATATGTTTTCACTTCAGCAAGGGGAACTGCTTCTGCCCACTTAGAGAAGTAATCGGTTATAGCTAATATGAATCGATGTCCCTTGACAGAAGGAGGGTTAATAGGACCAATGATATCCATACTCCAAGCATCGAAGGGCCAAGAGGATGTTGTAGGATGTAGAAATTCAGACGGCTGATGAATAAAATCAGCATGAATCTGACATACTTTACATCTTCTGGCATAGTCTACAGCATCTGCTATCATAGAGGGCCAATAATACCCCATTCTTCGAATACGGTCTTGTAATTTAGGACCCGGTTGATGAGCACCACAAATACCATCATGAGCTTCTCGCAGCGTTTGTTTGGCTTCACTTTCTGAGAGACAGCGCAACAAGAGTCCATCATATGAACGGCGGTATAGCATATGCAAAGACGAATCATAATAGAATCTAAACGATCGTCTCTTGATTGATGCAGCTTCTTTAGGATCTTCAGGCAAAATCCCATGAACTGCATAATCAATGAATGGAGTTCTCCAATCCTTCTGTTGGGAACTTGACTCTGTGACATAACTTTGTTCAATATGCAGATTATTCTTTACACAGAACAAGTCTCGATCCAACAAAGTAATTGTATTTTGCCTTCGGATTGGGACAGCCAAGTCTGCAGCTAAGCTAGCAAGAGCATCAGCCTCCACGTTCTGAGAACGTGGTACAAATTCAATGAAGAATCCTTTGAATGAAAGGACCAACTCGACTACCACCTGATGATAAGGAATAGGATCAGGATTTCTGACTTCATAAGTCCCTCTAACTTGATTAACGATCAATTGAGAATCTCCATAAGCTTCTAGGAATTCAACATCCAATTGTTTTGCTACTTGGAGACCGATCAATAGAGCATTATATTCTGCTACATTGTTGGAGCATGGCTCATTAAGAGAATAGGCATGGTATATGACCATTTTGTCAGGAGAAACCAAGACGATTCCTACCCCAGAGACAATATTGCCTTTAGGTCCCACTCGTGACGCTCCATCAAAATATAATTGCCATATGTCATTCTTCAAAGTCATGTTACAATCCACGACTTCATCTGGAATGTCCTCATATAACTTTGATGTTTCCGGTATAGGGTGAGCAGCTAAGAAATCAGCTAATGCTTGACCCTTTACTAATTTTTGAGGTATATAAACCATGTCATAAGGAGTAAGCAACATCGCCCAGGTGGCTAACCTGGAGTTAAGAATGCTTGGTTTTCTCATCAATACCCGAATGGAATTTATTCTGGAGATGACATGAATAGTCTGTCCTGTCACATAATGTCTTGTCTTTTGGAAGGTAAAAACCAAGGCTAGACATTCCTTTTCCATAGGACTATAACTGTGTTCAGCTCCGACCATCATTCTGCTCAGATAATATATTGCTTGTTCATGACCCATATCACTTTTCTGTGTAAGAAGAGCGCCAAGTGAATGATCCAAGGCTCGAACATATAACAAAAATGGTCTTCCTACTACTGGAGGTGCCAGAACAGGTGGATTTGTAAGGTATTGTTTAATATCATTGAAGGCTTTCTGACACGCTTTATCCCAAACAAATGATACACCTTTCTTCAATAAACGGGAGAAAGGTTGGCATCTTCCAGAGAGATTGGATATAAATCTTCTGATATAAGCAATACGACCCTGAAAGCCACGGAGTTCTTTCAGATTACGAGGAGGACGCATTTCAAGAATTGCTTTAACCTTATCAGGATCAACATGGATACCCTGAGAGGTAATGAAAAATCCTAAAAACTTGCCACTAGAAACCCTAAGAAAGACTTAGTAGGGTTCATTTTTAATTGATGCTGGCGCATCAATTCAAATACTGTCTTCAAGTCCTGAATGTGATCATTCTTTGACCGACTTTTAACAGCAATGTCATCTACGTAGCATTCAACTATTTTCCGTAGATGTTCTTGAAAGATATTGCTCATAGCCCGTTGATACGTAGCGCCGGCATTTTTAAGGCCAAACGGCATAACCGTATAGCAATAAACCCCAAGGGGTGTACGAAAAGCAGTATGCTTCTCATCTTCTGGATGTATTTTGATCTGATTGTATCCTGAGAATCCGTCCATGAAAGATATGCGTTCAAAACCACATGTATTGTCTATCATGACGTCAGTAATTAGGAAGTGGAAATTCGTCCTTTGGACAAGCTGTATTAAGATCTCGATAATCTATACAAACTCGGACCTTTCCGTTCTTCTTCATAACAGGAACAATATTGGCAACCCAATCCGGGTATTGCTCTTCACGAACAAACCCACATGTAATCAACTTTTTGACTTCTGCTTCAATTGCATCCATCATATCTGGTCTACAGCGCCATTGTTGTTATTTTACAGGCTTGACATTGGACAAAATATTGAGTTTATGAGTAGCAACTTTAGGATCTAACCCTGGCATATCCTCATAACTCCATGCAAAGATGTCAATATATTCTTTGATAAGTTTTATCAACTCTTCCTTTTCAACTTCGAAAAGATGCTTACTGATGAATATTGGTTTGGACGTAGTTCCATCTCCAACATTAATCTGGATAACCTCATCTTCTGTAGGTGGTTGTCGCTGTTCAAAACGGAGTTCCTACTGAGTATCCATATGTTGAGCCCAAGGATCATTCTCAAATGGCTCTGATTCACCATCAATTTGAACCATATTGACTAAGAATATTTGTCTGGATTCATCATATGAGGAATGATACATATCGGATTCGACAAATTAGATTTCTTCCGAATCTGATGACTGCGAAGAGCTAGAAGAGAATTCTTCTTATATATCGTCATTAAACATATGGGATGGATCATATCCCAATCCATGACGAGTCTTCTGGTAAAACGGATCACCACATAATAGTAGTCGTCTACCTTTGCCTTGATTAAGACCTTGCATAGTCTTCAAATCATATCCCATGTTCTGGATAATCTTGATAGATTGTTGACTATACTTGTCAATTCGGATTCTTCCTTTATCTTTATCTTTCAGCTCATCTGCCTGAGCAACGGGGATATTTCTAGCCAGACCAAATACGATTTGGCACTTGTTTTTCTTATTAGACGGAACCACGAAATAAGATTCTTCGTGACGTCTAAAAGTTATACAGGCTTGTGATGAAGCGGCTACAGGTAGAAGATAGGGAGAAGATGTCAGGAACCTTTGAGCATAAGGTCCAACATCTACATGAGGAGGAAATTTTTTTTCCTTATGATCAATGTATAAGGTTTCTTCTGGCTCTATGTCGCCTTTATATTGATGACTTTGCTTATCCGAAGATAAAGTCATTCTTTCAATAAACTTGACAGCCATATACTCGAAAAAGAAATCTTCATTGATATCAAAGAGTATAGAATGATCAATATTTACATCATTTACAATCTGATTACTTTGCTTCGGATTAATCAACAGTGGACCATTATCCATCTTCTGCGTAGATTTGCCAAGATTGACAATCAATGGTGGTTGTGGATCATTCGTACAAGAAGTACGCCCTTTGACCTTGATCATAAAAGGTTAAACTTGGTTCTTATCAGGAATATTTATTGATTCCTCGGATAAGTTTGAGTTCTTCCTTTAACCTTGATTATCCAAGGTTGATCATTGACAGGTTGGGATTGGATTCGTCCCTTGACTATGATCTTCAAAGGTTGCTCTTCTGGCGGATCTTTATCAAGAGACTGATCCTCAGTAGATGATTGATCCTCAGCTATGTCCGATATCTCTTTCATATGCTCTTGTTTATAAAGCCTTGAATCAGAAAAATAGGCTTCGATACCCTTAAAAGGATTGATATCAGCAAACTCAGTCTTCACAACTCCTTGTGAATCCACATACTTGAAGCATTGGTAGAGAGTTGAAGGCACGATATTATGCTCATGTAACCATGGTCTTCCAAGAAGGATATTGTAGGATACGTCTGAGTTGATAACATAGAAGGTTACCATAGTTCGGAGATAGCCAATCTGAATCTGCAGACGAATCTTCCCCAGTGGTTTACTCTTGCCAGAGTTAAAACCGACTATTGTAGTACTAGTGTAAGTCTAATCACTAGTAGAAATCCTCAGGGGTCTTAGCATACTCTGAAGAATTATGCTAATTGAAGACCCAGGATCAATGTATATCCTGTCAATTTCAGTAGATCTAATATACCCAGTATAGCACAGAGGCCTGTCATGTTTGTTATGCTTCAACAACATATCTTCTTGTGTAAAGGTGATGTTGGAATTGCTTCCATCACACTATGACATTGCGGACATGAAACTGGAGTATTATTAGGACTCTTGAGTTGAGCCAAACATGAATCTGCTTGTAGTAAGGCTTCACTCAAAGTCTTCCTGCTTTCTCTAGAAAGGCGAAGCAGTTCAAATATAGATAGTCTAGCCGGAGTATTAGCTAACTGAGCTAGAATATCAAACTTGTAAGGCTTCATCACCACCCCCTGACTGGAAACAGACTTCAATGGGACGTCGAAGCGTACTGCTTTCTGTTTCTCTTTTTCAACCACAGAAGGTTTAGCCGGAACAGAAGAAGGTTGAGCTGGTAGTGTTTCCACTACATCTTCTGCTTCCTTGGAAGATCCTTCATAATCTTTGTGGTACTCTTTCCTAGATCTTGTACCAGCAAAAGTTTTTTCCTCAGACTCAGGAGAAGGAAGTACCATATTACAGGATTTAGTCTTCCTCCCTTTAGCTTTTTTCTTGTAAGGTTTGTTGTGAGCAATTTCAGAACCCAGTCCAACAGTGGATTTTTTATTTTGAATTTGTAAAGGAAGTCGTATTCCTTTATCATAATTTAAACCTTCTGCCTTCTGAAAGTCATAACCTATTTTCTTCATGAGAATGACAGATTGCTGACTGTACAGATGAATGGACAGTAGACTTTTAACGGGTGTTTCAACAGAAGAGGAAGAAGTAGGACCTTCTGTAACCACAGGAGAATGAAGAATAGATGTCTCTGTAGCTACGTGAGGAGAAGGATTCGGAATACGAAGAAAAATCCCTGTCGGTGCTTTTTCATAAGCAGCGAAGACTTGTTACGCCCGGTATAGGGGAACACTATTCATGGCTAGCCACTGCTGATGAGTAAGCTTGAGCTTGGTAGGAGGAGCTAGACTTGGAGGAGAGATGTTCAGTCCTCTCAATCTATCTTCTAAAGCAAAACCATCCCATAGCCGATCCAAGTCATCAGGATCTGGAATATCATGAGAAATCATGTTGCATGTTTTGACTTTCTTACCCTTCTTGGATTTTGAAGTTTTACCTTCATTTTCCAACTCAGGCACTAAGTCAGGATGTACCCACATGATTTCACCATTCTTTATTGTGAGTGGCAGCAATCCTGTATTTTCTTCTCTAGCAGGCGGGATATTCACGATCTTCATTGTCGCCTTCGGAATTGGGATAATTCCATCTGGGACTTGCTGTGGAGAAAAATCTCTGAACTGAAGAGAAACCATATTGGTTGTAACCGTATGGTCATCATTAGTTAAGGCGATAGCACCGCCATTTATCAGCTCCTGAATTTTCTTCTTCAGGACATAGCAAGCACTGGTAGGGTGATTAATGTATCTATGATAGATACAATATTTGGGATTGTCAGTCAGATTCACCTCATTAGGCCTCTTGGGCTCCGGAATCTGAAGTTTGCCACTCTTCACCAGACACTGAAGTATCCCTGGGATATCACTTTCGTCAAAAAAGTATTCTTCTTTTGGCCTGGAAAATTCTTGATTATTCGGCGTCGTTTTGTTCCCGGAAAGATTAACCATAAGAGTATCTTTTCCTTTTATATTACGATTGCCAGAATTATTACCAGGATTACTTTTTTTCCCTTTATCTTCTGAAGCGAAAATCATTCCATGCTCACGAGCCAACCTACCATTGGTCTCAGCAGAAACTGCTGCTATGATGAACGAAGCCCAATCTGTGAATTAGGAACCCGTGAAAACAGCGATGGATGGTCGCAGATTCATCTTGCATGTATCAATCAACGCTGAATCTGGCATACCAGGAGGTATCTTTAGAGTAGCCTGTCGAAAACGTTCGATGAACGTCCGAGTATCTTCTTTCTCCTTTTGTTTGATTTCTATCAAGGAGGACATGTTCATGTCCATACCTCCTTCATAGAAGCGGGAGAGAAATATTGCCTTGAATTCGTCAAAAGACGAAATAGAATTATCGGCTAAGCTACGATACCAGTCGTAAGCTGAACCCGTCAGGCACCCGATGAACACTCGAGTGAGAAGAGCGTTATTTTTCTGCAAGTGCACAGTCATAATATCAAAGTAATTGATATATTGACTGGGAGATGCTTTTCCATCGAACAACACCATAGATTATGGCTTGAATTTCGGTGGAAAGGGTACATCATTCCAATGAGGAGGATAAGGTTGCTTAATCCCTAACCTCTGGAGTTGATCCTTGTGCCTCAAGATTTCAAACTGTGTTTTGAGTTCACGCACTGCTTGAATGGCCTCACTAGTTTACGAAAGCACATTTGATTGAATGGTTGTTGGATGTATCGTAACCCCAACTGGAGGTGGTACGTCTTCAGGAATGATGGGATCTGGAGATGCAGAATTTTGATTAACAGCAGGTTCTTGAATATTCAAAGGTATTTCAGCCCCTTGACTATCTTGAGTTGATGCTGCTACTGGTACCGGTGTTACTACTGCCGGCTGAGCAGTTTTTTGATTCAAAATTATCTGGTGCATGCTTTGCACCATGTTAAGCATGTCTTTCAGTGATTGCACTACGGCAGTGAGACGTTGTTCCGTATTAGCAGATGACGTCTCTGGTTCATCTCCAACAGCGTAGAATTCAACCTCTCTTGAAGATATAGAGGGATTAGTATAGAAGTATGAATCCACACTATCGGTATCAGACTCAAAGGATTGAGTACCCCCAGCTTCTGAATCAGAAGTCTGCAATTGTCTTTGTCTTCTTGATCGAGTATTCTGATATACTCCTTCAAAAGAATCAAGAAGTCTGTTGAACTGTTGTTGACCTGGAGTTTGGGACATATTCCGTCTTGGACGTCGTCCTCTATTAGTATGAGATGCCATGTTGACAGATGCATATGACAGCTCATGTTCTTGGTCTTCAGCTTGATGTTGAGGCGAATTAAAACTTAATCGATCAAAAACTGACCGTTTTGAAGCCGAACAACAACAGTTGATCACAACCTGGTGATAATCACAATGATGTTTTTCTTGGGGAAATATCACCGGAGATTGTCTATTCTTACGCTTTTGCATTAGCAATTCACGTAAGTCAGAAGGAGTGGAGGGAGTAGTCTTCTTTATTACATTAGGGGTAGAAAAACGATTAGCACCCTGTGTATAAAGAAGATTACTGGCAGCATTCGCAGAACCAAATTATACATTTCTACGCGTTTGGAGTTGTGTGCGTAAATCTTGAGATTTTTTAGCACGAAGGAATCCATTTTCATTGTGTGTAATTTATAGATTTGGTACTTTGCGTAGAGCAGTATAAGAAGGCTGTTGGTGTAGAACTGAAGTTTTACCAATATGATTTTTATGCTGCACACGTTTAGGTACATTCATATTAGATGTGTAAACATCTTTGCAAATTTTATCTACACTGTCATAGACAGGAGACTTACATTCACGCGTAGAGCGTAAAAATTGATTATCTACCACGTCACAGACGGGAGATTTTCCTTTACGCGAAGAGCGTAACTTGTGTGTGTCTACCACGTCACAGACGGGAGACTTATTCTTACACTCAGAAGCATTAGAGTCTGCCACATTACAAATGGAAGACTCATCTTTATGTGCTGAGCGTAAAAGTTGGTTTTTACCCACTGAACGTAAAACCTGGTTCTTATGCAGTGGGCGTGAAACCTGATTATCTTCACCGTTACAAACGGGAGATAAATCGTCACACTTTGAGTGCAACTCTGAAGTAAGGACTGCCTCGTTACGAACGGGAGCCCCTACGACAGGAGTGGGAAGAATTCCCTTGCCACTAGCAGCAACAGAGAGATCAGAAGCTATTTTGGATTTAGGAATCCAAACTTTTCGTGCTTTGCGAGATTTTTGAACATTGGAGTAGCGAGAACCACCTCCAGTTCGGAGCATTTCTTCATAGGCAGTCTGGTCGAAGTGCACAACCAGTGTCTTCTTGGTCGAACCGACCGAAACATCATCATATTGAGCAATTGCCTTCTCGTCAGAGGAGAAGATCGTCCCCAGCAGAGTCGCCATTTTGTTTCACTTAACAAAATGCCAGGAAAAATTGGCTTTTGAAAATAAAACGAGAAAAAGTACAAGAAGTACAAATTTGATTCTGGAAAAGTATTGCTATGGAAGTCTGATCTGTAAATGATCACTTTGTTCCTTGGACCATATGATGATGATGAAGATCGCTGCTTGAAGTTGAACAACCGGAAGAACTAAGTCACCAGAAAGGTATCGACGCACTTGGGCACTGATAGCGAGGCCGAATGCTTTCCTGCTTTGCTTCACTCTGTTCTGGAAGAAAGGTTGAAGAAGAATGCTCTAGAAAATCGAAATCTCTAAGTTCTGATCTCTGTATTCTCTCCTGTCTCTGTCTGTCCCTCTGTCTGTGTGTGTTGCTTTGAGAAAAATAAGTCCATTTATAGACTTGGGCTCTTGTGCGTAAAAACTCAGCAAAAGTTCCGTCTTTACGCCAACAACCGCCACCCATGACCAAAGTCATCCTCTGTATACGTTGACACGTGTCCCATCATTTCATTAAGAATAGGATGCATGTACACACGTTCTTCGGGATGTGTGGCATGAAAGCCATGTAGGAAAACCACGTTCCAAGCTGGTCATAAAGAATAGGGCGTAAAAATAACCCCAATGTACTCTGAGCGTAAAGCAGTAGACTAGACGTAAAATAACCCCGACATAGACTTTCCGCGTAAAGTGGTTGTTAAATAACCTTGAGCGTAAAAGTAGCTCAAATAGACTTTACGCACACGTCAACTGTTGAGCGTAAAAGCTCGTATAGTCTTCATGCGTAAAAGAAGCCATAGTATGAGCGTAAAGTAGCTCAATCCACATACTAAACGACAACATTGGTCTCTGTGTAAAAACAAATCCCTTTGAATTCTGTGATATATGCCATCATTAATATCTCCATGTCAGAGTTTGCATTAAATACGAGATTTGACAGCTTTGTCCAGCGAAAAAGTGGCTGATCTGTCCTTGGCGTAAAACCATGGGTGTAGACCCGAGCGTAAAATGATCTGCCTACTTTAGGCGTAAAGTGATTAGCCTTGTCTTGGGCGTAAAGTATTTAGCCTCTCTGCGGCGTAAAGTAGATCAATTTGAGTGGAATGATCTATCACTTTGACTCTTTCTTTGAAGCACTTTTTACGCTCCTACAGTGACTCCTGTGCAGACATCTGATATTATACTACTCTTTTAGAGTATCAGGCGAGTACATTCTATGATAGTTCTCTCATTTATTTGTTAATTACTGTACTTTAATTCTAGTTAGTTGTATGCGATTCTCTGTTACAACATGTATGGATATTTTTGGATTCATATATACGACACACATACCATATTGTCTGGCCTCTATTACTGGAATCATTCTGGAATTATTACTGGTATCATCATGTTATTGCTGGACTCACCCTGAATCTTGTGTCGTATTTTTGGATTCACTTGCTAGGAGGGGAAATACTAGAGTAAGATAAGTAGACATACCCCAATTCTGGAATCACCCTCATGCTGGAATCAAACTGGAATGATAGCCATCTCACACCCGGCCAGGTGTGTGATGTGCCAGATTACCTATAGTCGTTTACATGTCGATCTCGGTATTTTAAAACACACTGTTAGAGTATAGGCTGGACTCACTCTGGAATCATTGATCACTATGACTGGAATCGTCTTGTACTGGATTCATCTTGTATTAGATTCGTCCCGTACTGGATTTACATAGGATTACACTTATTTTATATTTACTGTCTGGACTTATACCATGTTACTCTAGTTCAGCTTTTTATAGTCTTTATTGCCATTATTCTTCTCTTGTTTAGTTACCTTACTTTCCTTGTACTTTATCTGTCTCTCTATGCCATCACCTGAATATATAACTGCCATGTTCATCAATACAATAGTCTATAACTGCTTTATAGTTCTCTATCATTTACTTGGGTTTTCTAGATGAGATGTGCTCGTTCCTGTCCTGACTGGACCTGTTGAAATTTTACAGATGATTGCCCTGAGGACATTTGCCCCACTCATTATGGACCGAACGAGGGATTAGCCACCTTTGGTCCCGACACTTAGCAGTGATCGGGATATAGTTTTAGACTTGTATTAGTTCTTATTTGGTCTTGTTGTATTTGATTTGAGACTTGTGTTGTATTTGAGATTGTTGAGATTTTGTTATTATTACAGTAGTTGTCTTTCTATTTCTTAGTTATTTCTTCTGTGTTATCTTATCGTGCTTAGACTGTGATTGAGTTACAATATCTTATACTTGTCCTCCGTTCGGAGTTGATCATGATGAGAACATTATATACGACATGAGTTGATGGTTAGTTAGAGACTTAGAACAGCGTTCTACCACCGACACTGCGGCGTAGGCTGGGCGCTATTACGTACTTGTACCCTCACAGTGGGTGCGGGTCGTGACAAGCTGGCCACATATCGAAACAGTATTTCAAATCACATAGTTTACTAGTGTGTATCCTTGATTCATTGTTTGATTCTGTGACTAGTTGTGTTTTTCATGTTTCATTATGAATCAAATAGTTTCTCATGTTGCAGGTTGCATTTCATTACAGTGTTCATTGTATTTTCTGGTTCAGTTTTTTATATATTTTTATTGATTTACTTGGTATTGTGTGACATTTATACGAGGATGTACTTTGCTCATTTTCTGATTGGATAGTTGTCTTCCAAGTGATAGCAGACTAGCAAGGAGGATTAGTTTAGAGAATTTAGAGTTTGCTTAGATCATTGATGTATTATTCATGTTGTAAATTATTTCAAGAATTTATCGAATTTGTCTCTGGGATGAGATGGATATATAGTATCACTACCAAAATATTGTTATTTAACGACGAAAATATCCGTCGCTAATGTAACTTATTGACGGCTTACCGACCAAAATGGAACGTCGATAACAATAATGTCGTTATGACAAATACATCGGTAATCCGTCGCCATACCGACGGTTTAGCAATAAAAATACAGACTTAATATAGCGACGGATTAGCAACAAAAATAAACCGTCGACAAACACGACGACAACTTAGCGACGGAATACCGACATAATTGTGAACCAAAAACCCAAATTTTCCAGAAGCTTAGCGACGAAAATTTCTGTCGCTGGCTCGTCTAATACGGTTATGGTATCAGACAGAACATTAGCGGTGTATATTTTCATTGCTGGTTCATCGCTATCGTACAGGAATTCGTCGCTATTCTGTCGGTAGTCAGTCGCTAGTCTGCAAATTTTTTAGATTTTCGTCGCTGGTTAGTCGCTAAACTTCTCATTATTGCTAGACTAAATTGTTCTAGCTTTGCTCAAACATGTCAATATATATATATATATATATATATATATATATATATATATATATATTTTATATATATATATATATATATATATATATATATATATATACATGACAGTCAAATGATATACATTAAATATAACACCAATATATACAAAAGTTAACCCGAGCACCAATATATACATTAAATTGAACTCCAATAAATATCCAAACAACTCCATTACATACAAACTCGTCCAGCAGTTGCAATATAGTACATATACACAAATTTGTTCAATAGTACATAAACTCATCAATCAAATACAAACTCCCTAAATTTCATACAAACTCATCGATGAAATACAACCAATAATCAAACAAAAATCAAACTGATGGCGGAGGAGGTGGAGGAGGCATAGTCTGTTGTCCGCATGCATATAACTGCCCCAGGAACAAAGTGACGATCCGTTGTACGTCCTGGGCGTTTGCAAGAGTCGGCAGCATGACAAAAGGCGTTGTGGTCGTCGGAGGATCCGGTGTAGTAGGCGATGTGGTCGGAGGAGCCATTACCGGAAGCACTGAGGCCGAAGTAGGAGCCGGTGTAGTGGCAACAGGAATCAGACCTACTGTTCTTAGAACTCCAATCATCTGGGTCACCTGGCCCTGTGAGCCCACCAAAATCTGTGTAATATGCAGTAAAGTGTAGGTATCGACAGTATCGTCGGTCTGTGCATCTACAGGTAGAGGTGGAGGTGGTGGAGATAGAGGAGCTCTACAATAAACAGACGGATGAAATGCCAACGATCCGGTATAGTACACGTTGTCCCCTTTCCTTCTACTGAGGGCTTATATCCAGAAGTCGTTCCTTACTGTCGGCGTCGGTGGGTGACTAGTCCCAGCTCCCCTCTCGGCAGTCTCTCCCTCACCGACTCGACTCTCTAAAGTCTCATACGTCTCCTATATTTATATAGGTGAATAGATTTAGAGTTAATATTCTTATTTTAGTTACCATTAAGTATTGTTATGTTAGGTTCTCATACGTCTCCTAAATTTTTCTTTGATTTATAATGCTACTTAAGGTTATAATTTTGAGTTAATATTCATATTAGAGTTCGGACTAACTATTTAAGTAAACTAAATATAATTAAGTATGTAAAGACAAAGAAGAAATGTAATTAGATATACGACTCAGAAAACTTATATAGGCTTTGGTCGCCCGATCATCTACGAGCTTCCTATCCTTCTTTTGTTTATGGGTACACTCGAAAACTTTAGGAAAGTCGATGACGTTCGGGTATTTGCCTTCCCTAGCGACCTCCTCGTACTGTAACAATTACACATCAATTTATAACTAAATATTAAATTTAAACAATTAAAGAAATACTAAATAAGAATACTCATCAACCGTCGATAATGCTCCAAAATTGGGATGGATCCACCCGTCAGGTGACCAACCTTAGCACGGGCAGCCTTTGCCTTCTCACACTTGGCCTTATAGACCGGAGTATCCATCTTCTTCTTCATCGCCTCCCAGACTCCCTTCTTCAACCACTCCTTGCGAAGAGCACTCTTTAGCGAAGGCAACGCTTTCTGGTCGTTGACCTTATCCCTCAACCTCTTGCTGGCGACGGACTTGTAGCACTTTTGGATCGCCTGATCTCTGTGAACTGGCCACCAGTAAAACTTCTGAAAATAAGAGCAAATAAAAATAAATAAGCAAATATTTAAGAAATGTTGTAAACAAAGACGGTATTGTTTAGGCATACCTCAAGCATCTCGAGCCAAATGTATCGTCTATCAAGTTAGATGTCCCCAAAGTTCAGATAAGGACCATGGAATTGACGACGCATCAAGTCGCCCATATCTCTACCAGCCTAGAGCGGAAAGAACCTGGAATTAACAAAACAATGTACCATTAGAAAATAAAGAAAGTATAAATAAATGTGTATAATAAAAATTATATACTTACGTCGCTCTATTGGCCCACAGCTCTGGAAGAGTGATGTTGGCAGGTCGCTCTGGTAGAGTAGGAGGATCTGCAAATCCTGGTTGACATATATACATTCCACGGTCCACCAAAAGGCCAGGATATAGGTTCGCCCCAGTAGGAGCGACAAGTGTAGTCTCTGGTGTAGAAGACGGGGCACCAGCACCAGTAGGAGTAGATGCTGAAGGAATATCAGGGCTAGCTCCGTCGACCGATGAACGAGTGAACGGCAGAGACAAACCATCCTCAACATCAACCAAATTGTCCTCGCTAACTCCTCTGCGCTCTGTAGCTGGATTACTAAAAGGAGCAGGAGGGTGGGATGAAGATCCTCAACGTCGTGTATGGCCTCGACCCACCATAGACAAATCTGAAAGAGATAAAAAATAGTATGATGATACAAATAATCAATGCAAATCTAATAAAAAATTAAAAAAAGATGTGTTGATACAAATAGTCAATGCTAATCTGATAGAAATAAAAAATGGTGTGATGATACTCATAAGTTGGTAATACGTACTATTTTTCTTCATCTTCTTCGTAATCTGAATCTTCTTCATTTTCATCTTCTTCATTTTTACTATCACTTCAACTTTCACATTTAACTTCAAATTCTTACTCCTCATCTGATACGTCCATTTCAGACTCCTCCTCTACATGAGGTAAGTCCTCTATGTCAAGCTCTTCGTCACCTATATCATCCTTTACAGTAACGTCAACCTCCAAGTTGTCAACGTCGGCTAAACTCATATATGATGGTTGAGGAATGACTACCTCATCCTCCTGGTATGCTTGATCTCCAATATTATATGTATTTCTTGTTTTAGTTTTGCATACAGCCCACCAATCATGAATAGTGGGTCATCGACTAGGATAACTCGTGTAGTACACTTGGACTGTTTGATTAGCCAATACAAATGGTTCAAAACCTATATATCTTTTTTCGTATTTTATATCAATAAATCCAAATTGTTTGTCAATTTTCCATCCTTGCTTGGGTGTTGTGTCTAACCAATCACATTTAAACAGCACAATTTTGGTATCAAAAGAGTAATACAGCTCTACAATATCTTTTAGAACATCGTAATAGTCAAATTCTGGATCAGCATCGTAGACTGAATCCCTTACACAAACTTCGGAATTCTTTGGGTAATTAGCCTCCTCATTGAAAAATGAGTGATTGATAGGCTTATCAGTGGTTCTAAATTTGAAGCCGTTGATGGTATATCCATCCCAACATTTTGCCCTCTTGCTTGGTCCGATAGCTAGTGCTCGAAGTCTTTCATCGGTCAATTATATGCCAGGACAAAAAACCTAAAACATCATGTATCATAACGTCATTAGGACAAAGCTTTTTTATCGGTCAATTGAATTTAGAATAGTTAAAATATTTTAAACCTTACATAGTTATGGAACCACGATGGAAATTTTCTGTCAACCTCTCTAGCAAGATCATCATCATCAATGTTAGGTCTCTCCATTTTTATTTCAGCTCTAAAAATACTATGATAATAACGAGAAAAGTTAGAGAAATTTTTACAAGTATATCACAAAATTGGAGTATGTAGAAAAATTATGTCGCTAACTTCTCTATATCTTCCATCTCCTCCATACCACTATTTTGACAGATATATCGATGAGCGGCTTCAAACTCATCGTCCTCCAACCACCTTAACTTAGAAGCACTTGTAGGCTTGCCACTGTCACGACCTGCACCCAGTGTAAGGGCACGAGACGTGGATACGTCCAGCCTACACCGTAGTGTCGGCGGTAGAACGCTGTCCTAGGTCTAACATCTAACACAATCTAGAATATACTCCAATTGGAGAATGAAATATATGGTACAACTCAATCACAATAACTAAGAAGGAATAGAAGAAAGATAATCACAATAGAGAGTCACAATATGAAGAATAATTTAGGTGTAAACCATACAATAATAAATCTTAATACAATCACAAAGTCTCATAACTAGATAATAATGTCAGCCTAATCTAACTCATGGCAAGTCCTCAGCGACTACTGGATCCTGCTGATCCAGGTCACTTGTGTCAACTAGGCCTGCTCCATAGTAAGTGTCGCAGCAATCCTCATCATCTGTAATATTTTCAACAGGTCCAGTCAGGACAGGAACGAATACATATCTCTTACACAGTTCATAACATGAAAGGAAATATGAAACAAGCTATAGAATAATATACATAAACTACTGATAAAGAAATAGTAGAGAGACTGTAAAAAGAAGAACATGATATAGTGAAAATAGATATACACGATATAGATAAGAAAACTGAGCTAACTACGTGATTCAGAGCACATGTTTGGTTATGTAAACAGGCTTAGGTTATACATGACTTAAATCTAGTTTGGAGTTATACATGAAATGGTGTAGATCACATAACCAAATAAATACTCCTCCTGCCCCAATCAGTACACAAGGATCTGTCTAGATTATGTTATTGCACATGAAAGTAGTGCGTCACATGGATAGCTAGTCCACATGCACACTAGATTATACATAAAGGCTCACATGATCATGAGTGTACATGAATATCACATGAGTATACATGAATAAGTACGAATACAATGAGTAGACGATGCACATGATAAAGTACATAAGCACAATATATCTGATGTATCCGAGGGGATAAAATTGCATGAAGAGATCTATATAGTACTAATCCGTGATATATCGTGACAGCAACAAGTAAACTAGTCTATAACAAGTAAATACGTCCAAGCAAGAATGAAACGGTCAGAGAATGTACTCGCCTGACAATCCGAGCTGCTGATGAGGATGTGTAACTGAACTGGAGTGATATAAACCTATTTAAAACAACCAAAAATCACAACAAGGTCTAACATATCATAAGGAATGCTTACAATGCAATTCTATATTTTTCTAGGTCCTTCTAGGTCAAAGTCAACCCTTGGTCAACTCTGGTAAAACCTGGTCAACTGAAGGTCAACTAGTCCGTTTACTAATTTTTAGGCCACACACAAGTTTTGAAGTCATTCCGAGTTCGTTTGAGTCGATTTGGATCAAGTTTGACCCAAAGTTGACTTTTGTCAACTTGGTCAACTTGTCGGTCAACTCGACTAAACTAAGCTCGTTGGGTTGATCCTAATCTTTCCCAATACCCTATGGTTACATTCATAATCAATCCATATACTTCTAGGTATATTCACATTCATTAAGGCAGTATATATATATATATAGATATATATTTATATATATATATATATATATATATATATATATATATATATATATATATATATATATATATATATATACAAACACATATATATCTATACATACACATATAATTATATAATATGAGACTTGAAAGAAAAATGCGATAAAGGACTGCTGTGTAAAGACTCAAATCTGAGATTAAAACCAAGTTCTCAACTATGGTATATATCACATATATAAATACATATACACATATATCTATTTAAAGGGAAACTATATAATATATATATATATATATATATATATATATATATATATATATATATATATATATATATTTTATATATATATTTTTTTATACATATATATATATATATATATATATATATATATATATATATATATAAATATATATATATATATATATATATATATATATATATATATATATATATATATATATATATATATATGCATAATATACATAATAACTCAATAGGTAAAAGGAAAAAAAAATGATTTTGAAGAGGGAAAGGAATGTTAAATCTGAGAATAAGTTTAACTCTTACAAAACTCATCATCACATATATATATATATATAGTTTATAGGTTGAAATAAATATATATTCATATATATACATTATACATAAAGCAAAAAAGCTATGTATATACACAAATGGTAGAATATTAGGAAATAAAAACCAACGATAAATTCCCACATGTCCAGAATACCATATTACTGATATAAACTCAGGAAATATCAGTTACAACTCAAGAAATCGTAATATCACAAATTCGATCAAAATATTGAACTGAAGGAAAAACCCAAAATCCACGTTAAGACCCAAAACGCAAAATACTCCAAACCAACTCACGAAACTTGGCAAATATGTTGGTCTCGACACGTGGGATGTGCTCGGGTACTCCCGTGGTCGAAACCGTGTCCGTGTCGTGTCCAGAGAGTGCGTATCGAAAAATCGATTTTGCGTGTCGAAGAGGGTATTCTCGATCGATTGTGCGTCACACGCGCAACGAGAAGCCTCATGCTCATGCACACTCCTAGGTAGGGTCATGGGGTAGGTCTAGGACACGTCGACATGACACGAAGTCGCAGCAACGTGACACAGCGGCTGACCCACAAAATAGGCACAATCCTAGTCTCTTCCTACAGTCCTTCCATACGTGCCCAGGCTTCTTACAGAAGGCACAGGTAGGCACTCGCTCAATTGGCCTCTGCTGGACAGGAATCTGAACTGGATAGGCTGGTCTAGGCTGGAAGTCGGGGTACACCTGAGGCTCTGGGTATATACTTTTCCTCGCCCTTTTGGGGCTAGGCTCTTCCCTCGAATGCATGTAATCCTACAATAGTTGGATACAGAGACTTTGCTCTCTCATAAGCTCAGTCTGGAGTCTCTGTACCTCTTGCACATCCTGAAAAAGTCTGTAAATCTGAGCCCCATCAGGAATGGCATGGGGTACTACTCCAGGAGGCAAAGGGAGCCCCTCAGTCTTCGGCTGAACTGCAGCCCTCTCCTGGATGATAGGAGATGGAGGAAAATTCTCCGGTGAGGCTGCTAATACCTCCTAAGCAATAGAAGGGGGAAGTACAATCTCGGTCTCATCCGGAACTGTAGTTGTGCACTGGAGACAGACTCTGGTCATGGGTGCTATTTCGGAAAAGATAAGAAAAATAATAAATCATTGGGCTGTAAGGCAGCCTATCATCCTATATGAAAACTGATGATTATAAAAAAATAACTAGGAATTGACTATATAGGGTTACTATTTTAAAGATAATCAAAATCGAAAGTTCAAAGCACGACTGTCAATAGCATTAAAATCCAATCACGATTTATATAAAAGAAAACTTAGTCTCGGCATGATCTAAGTTGATCAATCAAGATGGGGAACAAGGTCATCAAAGTCTGAGCACGAGCATCCAAGGATGGAGATCTAGGTCACAATTAAATTTAATTCAATTGAGTATGACCCAGGATATTAATATGATAATAAAATATAACCAAAGTCGATTGGTCGTGATCAAGGGAGTTAGGGTTCAATGATATTGAAAATTTTAAAGGATAATTCAAAGATATGGAATAAGTCAATTTTCTTCTTTTGATAGGGGAAACGGAAGACAAGGTTTCATAAGGAAGTCAAGTTAATCATCGCTCTCTGATACCATCAAGCTTATCTAATCATCATTTTCCAATCATATCCTTATCTCTTAAGTCCAAATATGAAATTCAACCTTTATATGACTACTACCAAGAATTTATACCCTTTCGTTATAAAGATTGGACCTTATCATGATCATCATAGGCTCAATTCTTAAATTCCAAAACATTACTCATGAAGCATACCCTTTTTTATTAGCACTCAATACTAACCACTTAATCATCTTTTAAATCCAAATTTTTCCACCTTGTCTTAAATTAGATCTGAAACCTCCAAATCAAGTTTTATGAAATTCTTGGACTTGTTCAAATTACTCTCCTTGTGTTTATTCGATCTGAAACTACTAGGCCTTATAAAACTTATTCTCCATTAAAATCAACCTTCGTATTTCCTTCCACGTACACCCTCAAATATTATTCTCCTTAAAATTTAAAATTTTCTCAAAAATCTCTATATTTTCTATAACTCAAAAAAATTCTTGTGTTCTTTCTGTTCTTAGCCATTTTCTTGCAATATCTTATTCAATTTCGTATTGCCATCGAATACCGTTAAAATCTCTTCTCTATTACTAAGTCCCTAAATTTAACATAATATCCTTAAAGTAAATGTCTCAAGAATCAATAACCAAAATTTATCCAAATCCTCAACTATGTCGACCTCGAATATCCTCGTCAGCTAAGAAATACATCTATTATCTACATCCAAATATTTCTCTGTGTGTGATCGTTCCTAGATTGATAATATAAATCTCTTGATTTCATTCTCACTTTTTACCACATCTCTATCTCAAGATTCTATATCGAAGACCAACATTTTATATCCCTACCTAAATTATCATGAGATAACAAATTGCATCCTTTTCGAGCTAGATGATTTACGTCACTTCCTCGACCTTTCCAAGGTAAAAAGGTATGGAGATTCAAAGGTTTCAAAGTATAGATGACAGAATTAGATACGAGATGGGTGATTGATGTAATTGGGACAAAGTTAACTAAGATAAGGAAAAAAATAGGAATACAAAAAATAATGGCAAGAAAGAAATAATGATAAAATCTGTTCTTGCTCATCTGTTCAAAGGAATGAACGAATTTTGAGATATAATCTGATAACCATATACATTTTCCTGAAATCATATTGCTAGAATTTTGTCACGCCGGTAAGCATAGCTGCAATAAACAGTAGAGTCCGTAACTGAGGTATACACCTTATAATTATGTTATTTAGAATTCTTACCTCACCAACCGGTATGGCTGCAAGAAAATCTAGATTCCATAACTAGGAAAAGTATATCTAAATCAGGCTCTACGTCATTGTCATGCTAGCCAGTATGACTGCGATAAATCCTAACTCCATAATTAAAGTAGACCTTTACCTTTCTCACTGTCCTTATCAAGTATGTTATCAGGTTATACCCTAAATTCAAAATAAAATAAAGATAAATATAAATATATTTAAATATAAACTCAAAGTTAACAACTAATCATCAAGATTCAAAATTCAACAATGAATCTATCAAAATCAAATTTAATAACAAGGAGTAATGGGTGAATCGAATTATGGGAAAAGATTTTAAATCGAAGTTAAAATAAGATTCTCAAGGGTCGTCCCAGGAATCTCTCAAGAAATTCTAACAGTGATTGAGTATCCTCTTATTCTAACACGTTACTTCCTATACTCTATAGCAGGCTCGTAGTAGTACGACTAAGTCGTTGTACTACCACGACATCGCACTAATACGAATTAGGACCTGCATGGACTAGAGCGATAAGATCGTGTCTCCATTACCATCCTGAAGACAGATCAAAATAAGAAGCAACTACTGAGAAGGAAGCAAAAAAAATCAAAAAGGACAGTTTATTTATTCAAAGGTTAATCAGCAAGAATTTAGAAGGCAAGTATTGGATCAAAGTTTTTCTAATGTGATTGAGTACCTCAAAACTATATCCTATATTCTACTGCAGGTTGTGGTGATACTCTAGTTCGAATACCACCGTAATTCTAGACCTGCATGGGCTACCACTAAAAATGTGTCACGACCCGCACCCAGTGTAAGGGCATGAGACGTGGGTACGTCCAGCCTACGTCGTAGTGTCGGTGGTAGAACGCTGTCCTAGGTCCAATATCTAACACAATCTAGAATATACTCCAATTGGAGAATAATATATATATGGTACAACTCAATCACAATAACTAAAAAGGAATAGAAGAAAGATAATCACAATAGAGAGTCACAATATGAAGAATAATCATGGTGTAAACCACACCATAATAAATCTCAATACAATCACAAAGTCTCTTAACTAGATAATAATATGTAACGACCATTGTTCGTATACGTATTTTGGTATACGTGTACGTATTTAGACTCGTGTTGCATGTCTCCCTGCTTGATTTATTTTGGCATTTCATTGATTGGTTTATTTTGGTTATGTTCAGATTGTTTGGGCTTGGTTCGATTTTGTTGTGAACCCACCTACCACCACCACCCTCATTTATATCCCACCAAATATTTCTCTCTCCTTATTAACTCTTCTTCTTCCCTACCATTACTTCTCCACCAACCTGAGAGAGGAAGGTTTAGGCAAGTGCATCTTGCTTCATGGAGAAATTCCATTTTTATTATTCTACTGTCTTCTTCATGTGTTTCTAACCCACTTTAGTGCTTAGCATTTTTTATTTCCATGGTTAATTTCTTGTAGATCTAGCCTTGTGGCATTTTCGGTTTCCAAGAGTTTTGATCTAACAATCATACATATTTTTGCTATTTGATGGTTCCATGTTGTAGAGAATTCCATTTTACCCAAATTGACCTATGAGAGTTTGGATTTGGGTTCCTATTATTGTTTGGAGGAGCATGGAGGCCATGGTATTTTCTATGGACATGTTCTCTGTGGAAGCCATTAATTGTACTTTGGCCGCATGAGCATTTTATTTCTGAGCCGCATGAGCATTGATTAATAGCCTTGGCCGCATATGGCCTCATTTATTAGTTTGGCCGTATATGCATTTGTGCATGGCCAACCGTATATATATTTGTGCATGCTTATTTTGCTTGGCCAACAATTAATTATTAATTAATGGCCATTTTGCTTGGCCATTAAGTCTTTGCTTGGCAATGCAATTTATTGCATGCAACAGCTAGTGGCCGCATAGGCTTTTCCCCCCTCCCATCCATTATTAAATCCTTGGCCGCATATGGCCAATGCCATTACCTGGCCGCATATGAAATGGTCATTTGTAGACCAATTAACTAATACATTAGCATTTAATGCATTTAGTTGCACCAGGCCGCATGTAGTATTAGCATTGCATGTATTAGACATCATTAGCATTTAATGCATGCATCAGCATGTGCTAGCAAAGCTTGGCCGCATGCTTGCATGCATGGCCAAAGCATTTATTTATTAATTTCTTACGTAAAGTTGGCCGCATGGCCCTTTATTAGTTGCATGTATTTGCATGCCATTGTATGCTTTGGCTTTTGTTTGCATGGCCATATCAATGCACTGCTTCCTGGCCGCATATTAGTTAAATACTTGCTGAGCCGCATAAGGCCTATTGCCTTGCTGAGCCGCATAAGGCCTATTGTCTTGCTGAGCCGCATAAGACCTATTGCCTTGTTGGCCGCATAAAGCCAATTGTATTATGGCCGTATGGCCTTTGTATGTATTCACTTGCATGCTTATATAATTAATTGGCCGCATATGGCCATTACCAATTGCTCAGCCGCATATGGCATTAGTAATTGCATGCATTTTGCATACAACCTGTTTTGGCCACGTAGGCTACTATTAATTAATTAGTATTAAATATTTGCATGCATTTGCATTAGCATTAAATATTTAAGCTCGCCGCATGGCTACTGTTTAATTTTGGCCGCATGGCCTTAGCATTAATTGTAGTCGCATGCACAATTAATATTTAATTCCTAAATGTATGTTGGTGCCATATTAATTTTATGTATGTTCCTTGACACGATGGTGACCCGTTGTGGTGTACTTTTGACAAATAACATGATATGATAGTGGCCCGACGCGGCGCACTCCTGACAGTGAACATGATATGATATTTGTATCTCGAAGGCTGTTGCGACGGCTAGCATGTCATGACAAGATTTAATGACCTGGACACCGTGGATGATTGTGTTTGTACAATTGAACCGGTAATGTCTATATCATGTCTAGGACAGGGATCCCTGAGTACCACGGTCAGGGATACCTACTGTAAATGGCTAAGGCTAATAACTAGAATAATTCAGTATTCATGAGAGATTTCCCCAGTTACAGGCGATCCCGTTATTCCGGCCACCATTGATTGGACTTGCAGCCTGTCGACGAGTAGGGCACAAGTCTGGATTCACTGATATATAAAAAATAATGAGCTACTACTTAATGAACCCAAGTCGCCTGGATAACCTAGATTAGCTGCAGGGCTTGTGGCTGGAGGAACATCTTACTGCATATTGCTAGTAACTAAGGCTTGTGATAACCCTAGTTAGCCAATGTAGAAAGCCGTAGTCATTAATTGGCCGGGAACGATTGTATGATGTAGTTTCAGTGCTCGACTATTACAGGCTTGATTGCATGATTGTCACTTTTAACAATAAAGATCAGAGGCTAAGTTCCGTTCAGACGAAGGGCTACAACCCCGGTTCTTGTTTGGTTTAAGGGTTGTAACCTGGCTCCCGGAGCAGTTCTGAGTCCTCTCTTCGTTTATTGTCTTATTGCACCCCGTATCATACTTGTCATGTTTTACCTTACCAACAAGATTTGGAGACGGAGTTCTGTTCAGGTGAAGGGTTACAACCCCGGTCCTTGTTTGGTTTAAGGGTTGTGACCTGGCTACTTGAATGGTTCCCTCGTACTCTATTATGACTATTGTTATTCTTTATTTATCAAGCTCTTTTGTAGCTACTTTTAATATTTATTTTCTGATATGCTGGTTTTAGTTCTTAAGTGAAGCCTCCTTTGTGGCACTTGCTCTTTCTGGGATCTGACCCAGCTGGTTTTGTGTGGCCAAATTTTGGAGTAGCTCCAGAGGATCTACCGACCTTCCAGCCCGATGGTGACCACCAGGCGTAACCAGGGCAACGAGTGGGTTTATTTTTGGCTCTCCCACTCTATTGTAAAATTCTTATTTTGAGGCGTTTAGCCGGCGAGTACCTGTTAGCACGTATTGCCTACATTATTATTGTCTGCCTACGGGCTGTAACATGATTGACAGATCCTAGGGTTAATCATATATGACTAAACTCTTGCTAGTCCTCATATTTTGTAATGACTAGCTTCATGATCAGCTGAATATGTAATGTTTGGGATGCCTTACTATTGTATATTTGGTGATTTTACATCTTGTAACTTTACTTGCTTGCTTGAGATTGAGACATTTAGGCTTGTTATTGACCATAGGAGACTGATGGATCGTAGTTAAACCCTCATATATCTAGATAGTCGTGACCGTATAGTGAGGTGGATTCCATTTCATTATACGTAGCTGGCTATGTATGCCCCCGCTCTCCAGTATTCTGGTTCTGGGGCGTTACATAGTTTAAGTGGTGGCCCATACAGGTCTTGTAAATCAAGATATGTGAGGGTTTATCGAATAGATGTCTCAATCAGCACTCGCCCTTGATCTCTGCCTGTATCTTCCAATCCCTGAGATTCTCGACCTGATCACATGCTTGTATCGTTGATCTGTCTTGGTCCTTCCTTATTATTTCCTATGTCGTCTTCTTCAGCGACATTGTTCCTGGTCCTACCGATCGGCAAGGCGAAGCACCTCCCATGGACCAGCAGCAACCAGAAGATGAGGCCCAGTACTCAGGAGCAGCCTCCAGGGTCATGCCTCCCGGAGATCCAGAACCCCCGGTACAGCCAGCCCAGCCCGTAAGGCAGGATGATGGAGCCTTGGTTGGACTTATCAGGGAGTTGCTTGCATCACAGGATCGACAAGGAGATACCTTGCATTAGGCAGTGGCTGATGCTCTGGCAGAGGTGGACATCGTGGGAACAGTACAACGAACAGTTTTAAGCGTCTGAACCCTCCATTCTTCGATGGCAGCGAAGATGCTATCGGTGTTGATGCGTGGCTTCAGGACACAGAGGTGATATTGGAGGCGGCGAAGACCCCAGAAGATGAGAAGGTGGCCGTGGTGCGCTTACAGTTATTGGATCTAGTCCGCAGTTGGTGGGCGGCACAGGCCGTTGGACTAGTGGCGCCTATTGCTTGGACAGTATTCCTTGAGAGATTCCAGACCAAGTACTTCGATGTTGTAGCTCGGTACGATCTACAGACCAAGTTCACCAATTTGAAGCAGATGGGCAGGACGGTCGATGGGTATACGGCCGAGTTTTCCAGGCTTAGTCAGTTTGCTCCCACCTTGGTGGCGACCGAGTTCGATAGAGCCCAGCAGTTTCAGTAGGGACTCCACCTAGAGATTTTGCTGGCGGTGGATCAGTTTGAGCATCAGACTTTTGATGCAGTATTGAGGGCAGCTAGGAGACATGAGTATACCTCCCAGAGGATTGTGGACAGGACCGAAGGTCGAAAGCGATCTCACGGCCAGATAAATCAGTCGTCAGCCCCAGCCCCGGCAGCTAGGGCTTTGACCATTGGAGCTCCGAGAATGACAGCTTCAGTTACGTCTGTTCAACATTCAACCCCGACGTATCCTCAGCAGCAGATGTAAAACCCCTAAATTTCTACTATTTTTTTATTATTATTAAATTTTGTTTTGTACGTCACGTAGTCGTATTGTACGTCGCGCACGACGTTTTATTTTTCGTAATTGCTCGACGAGTGCGAATATTTGCGAGCGTACATATTTTTAGAAAAATATTTTTCTTATTTTTATAGTTTAATTTAGCTATCAAGATTTCCAAAATTTATGATTTTATTTATGAAAGGCCTTTTATTTAGAATAAATAATATCATTCGTGCATACATATATTCCATAAATATTTTGCTAGTTTATTTTAAATAAAAATATAATTTTTGAGATTTATTAATATTAATAATTTATTATTCAAAAAGAAATTTAAAAATATTAATGTAATTTTCAAAATTATTATTATTAATATTTTTGGAAAATATATTTTGAAATTATTGTGAAGATTTAAACCTTGATTTGAAATTTTGGATTTATTTAAATAGTTAAGTATTTGAAAATTTATTTATCCTATTCGATTTTAAACTAAAATTTAATTTGATTTAAATTAGATTTGCATTTAGATTTGGATTTGATTTTAAATTTATTAGTAGAAATTATCTAAAGTGGGTTTAAACTTCTCATAATCCTTATCTTAATGGGAATTCCCACATCCTATAAATAGGCAGGTACTCCTCCATAAACTTTTATCCTCCACAAATTCCTCCACAAAATTTCTACAAAGTGTACGTGCCTCGTGTCGGAGTCCATCTCTTCCGTGTCAGCCGTGACGGCCTCGGGTCCGACCCCGGGTAACTCTCTTATTCCAATTCTTGTCCAAGTACATTTATTCTTTCGTGTCGACAACCCCGACACCATTAAATTCCAATTCCTAGCTAACCCTAAGGACCTAACCATGTCGCTGCTTCTGCCCCCCGTCGACACCCGCCGTACCCGACTTCAGTCTTCAGCCTTCGTCTCCACCTCGTTGCCCAATTCTCCGCCACCATAGCCACCACCATCACCACATCCAATACCACTATTGTTGCCAACAACAACCACCGCCACCACGGCCAATGTCGTTGCCACCACAATCATGGCAGACCAGAAACCCAAACCGAGAAATAAATAAAATAGAAAAGGCACGCCCTCACCTCCGGCTCGTCGGCCACCCTCGCCGTCCGCCCCGACGAGCTTGGTCCGCCACCGTCCACGGGGGTCTCCTTCCTCGTCGCGTCAGACCACCCATGGCGGCGACCACGGCCAAGCAGCCCCTTTCCTCCGCCTGAAAACCCCCGCCGCGACCCGAGACTCATCCCCTCCGGCCGGTGCCTCCAGCGCATCACTGCCCCTGGCCGCCGCCTGAGCGGTGAGACCCGACGATTTTCGGCCGAGCTCCCCTCGCCATGTCCAGACCGCCCTATTCGACCCACTCCGGCGTGCCCTAGCCGCCGCACGCCCCCATCCGCCTGACTCCGCCGAACCCCTCTCCTTCCGACCGCTAATCTCTGCGCCACTCCGGCCTCGAGGGCCACCGCGCTCGAGAGTTTCCTCTGCCGCTTCATCCCCCTCAGCATCCTAGAGCCACCGCGACCGCCGCCCATTGTCGCGCAGCGCCGACACCCCTTTTGCTCCGGCCGCCCGAAACCCTCCGACCACCTCTCTCTCGTACTCCAGTTCCTCCCTGGCCGCTCATCCCGCTTTCCTCTCTCTCTCTTCCTGACCTCTCTCTCCCTCTCTCTAGAAATGGACGGGATCTCTCCCCCTCTTCCTTCCTCTTCCTATTCTCAGCAGCTTCTTCTCTTTGTTTTATTTTTATTTTTATTTTTTTTATTTTTTTTGTTTGTTGTTACATTTACTCATGTGGAAAATCCTCTTTACCCTTCAATTCTCTCTCTGGATTCAAAACTTTCCCTTTCCAAAGAGCAGCACAGCAGCTGTCTGTTCAGTATTCTTTTAATTTTTATTTTATTTATTACTTTATCTAGATATCCGTATGTGGTAAAGTATGTATATGTATATTTTGGCATATATACATGTATATACATACAACACTTTTATTACTACTAATAAAATTATTATTTCATAATATTATCTGATATTAATCTGTATATATATAAATAGATATATACTGTTATAAGTTTGTTATTAAATAAATAAGTATATAATAATTTCCTTAAAAACTTATTTTGTAATAAAATATATGTTATATGGGCTTTGGCCGTATATCTATCCTTTTCAAAATTTAATTTCGAAACCTAAAATATATTATTTTATGGTATTTTATATATGATTTTTGACTTACAAATATTATTGTCGTATTTTCTAAATTATAGTTTAACCTAAAAACATGATTTTCAAGCATCTACCTATAAATTATTTTGAAATAGTTTTTAAATATAATATTTTCTTAAAATAGTTATATATATTTTTTATTTTTATTTTTACGATTTCCTTTGAAAATCAATTCTTGATCATGACTACTCCAATTATTCCATAATTCCTAGTGATCAAATTCGAACTTTCTTATATCGTCCCCAACTAATTTGACCCTTCTGAACCCAATGGAACTGTCCATACCATCACCCGAGGTCACCATGCATAGTTGTTACACCGAAGTCGCAGTTCGTGCCACCTTGATCATCGCAGCACACCAGGCGTCCTACCAGGCAAGACACCTTACCATTTATTGTTTACTTATTTTAGC
The DNA here is from genome assembly GCA_029216955.1 of Iris pallida. Classification (NCBI taxonomy): domain Eukaryota; kingdom Viridiplantae; phylum Streptophyta; class Magnoliopsida; order Asparagales; family Iridaceae; genus Iris; species Iris pallida. The sequence goes on from JANAVB010033620.1 coordinate 19,306,925, forward strand.
TCATATTTCATGTATTGTTCATTATTTTCTTTATGTAAAATAAACTGTGATACATGGCATAACCTGTTAGAACTTACTGTTCATTTATATTCTTGCTATGTATTATTTTTCTTACACATTAAACCTAGATTTAAGGGACCACCTTTGTGTGTGCATTCATGGCCTTGACACGTTATACCACGAAGTTGTGCGTCGCATGTAGAACACGGAAGTGCATGATTGGCTGGCCACCAGTACGTACAAGCCGTGTGATAGGAATAACCGCTAATAGAGATTGTATGCTAGTTTGACTTAGCGGTTATAGTGGTCTTGTGTTGTGGATACAACACAGTAGGCATTGGGCGGGGAGGACAATTCCTTAGCGTATGGACTTCGATGCACTTTTCCTTGTGACCCGGCCCTCCGCTGAAGATACGGGGTTGATGACCCATGATTACTGACGGCCACTGACGATTCTGCGGAACGTAATACTTTTACTAATGGGGCCTCTGGTGCCCAAGGGGGCACTATGCCGATCCTATTTAGCCAGGGCCCATGCGTAGGAAGGATTGTTCTTAACTACATTTCACTTAGAATGGATAGGCACCTTTATCCGTTAGGTACGAGTACTTTTGGTTTGGGTACTTGTATCTGACCGTGGCTTGGAACAATAACTTGTCGCGGATTAGTTCGTCACATATTGTCCTTGTTTAGTTGTAGGTGTACCTTACTACTTCGATGAGAAGGTATTGAACCTTGTTGGGGTCCGGATACCATATTGGATTCATAGCATGGAAAGATACGTCACCGTGAATTAGTTTACCATCTCCTGTCCTTGTTTGGTTGGGGGGATGGTACGCTCGTTCTGTAGGTGCGTATTGGACCATGTTATAATTCGATTGACTTATTTATTTGAGCAATATTTATTCAGTTTATATGGCATAATATTATGTGTCTTGTTACGTCCCTCTGAGGACCTGGTTATCTCTCCAGGTGTGTGCTATTGTCTTTCGCAGGTGTTCTAGCTCTAGCCGTGATCATTGCTTCTCTACGAGGATGATTGCACTTGGATCGTCTTCGCTTCGCTCGCCATACTTATTTCATTTCCATGTATTTTTCCTTATTTTGTTGGTAGTGGATTTGTCTCCGCCCAACATATTGTATCAAGACAATTTATTATCTTTATATGAGATCTTCTATTCATTTATTTTGTGTGGATGACATTAGTTATTGTTCTACTGCATTTTACAGCTTATGTATTCATACAAGGTTTCCATATATTGGAGTGTACTTCGTATGAATACAGCTGGCATGTCTACGTTCCTAGTCCTACGTATTTTGGGACTGGGGTGTTACATGTTTTTGTGGTAGCCCATGCAGGTCAAGATAAATTGTTTGGTTACTTTACCGTACCAAGCAAGCCTGCGGATAGGATTAGAAGTCTAGGATCTCATCCACATACTTGACCCCTTTCCTCGATTCCATATTTGAACTATCGTTCGACTCATAGACTGCATCTTGCTTGATTCCTTCTATCATTGTCTTCCCTTCGTGCTTGCTAGAGATTGACCCTACTAGTTAGATGTCCCAAACACCCTTAGCATAATTCTTTAAGTTGGGTAGAATACCCTACGACCTAACACACCCTTGACCATTAAGGTAATACCAATAGTATTATCTAGACCATAGAGACTAGAGGAAGTTAACCCATTTGGTCAACCAAGCCTTGGTCAATAAAACCGTAGAATGATGGTATAGGAATAAACAAGACTTAGATCCTTATGTCTCTTAGACTATTCATATTGTTTTATTCATCTACCATCGTGCCTATATTTTTACTATCTAAACTAATGATGCTAATGTAGCCTAGTTTTTGCAAGCTTATCTTTTATCGAGCTTGTTCAAGACATGTGTTATTGGAAGAGCTCCCACTAACATGTTGTCTAATCAGAACCGGTGCATAATGGTCTGATCAACCAAGAGCACTTTGGTTCGCTTTTGCCTATTATTCTACGTGGATGGGGACATAGCTGAACTTGTCCTTTAGAGTCCCATCCGCGACTGCCTTGGCAACTCTATTTGAATCATTCCGTCGCCTTTGAACCACGTATTCGTATTCGATAATGTCTCCTTCGAACTATATTGCTTTCGCCTTTACCTATTTTAGAAGGACGAAGACGTTATACTAGAACTCCCTCTAGTCTTCCTATCGGCTATGACTATTCTCACTCGATGTTGTTATATCTTCATTCTAAACTACTCGGCCCTATCAAGACCCTCTAATCGCTTAATTGAAGCGAATCTATTTCGTTCTCTTAATCGAGACCCTCATTCATTACCCGTGACCATACCGTATTATTTTTCTATGATCTAGATCGCGATTTCTTACGGCATGATTTTGTTATCGATTGTTCCTCCTCGATACCCCTTGTGTCTTCTCACCCCCCTACGAATTCTTAATTTTGAGGACAAAATTCTTTTAAGTTGGGTAGGATGTAAAACCCCTAAATTTATACTATTTTTTTATTATTAAATTTTGTATTGTACGTCGCGTAGTCGTATTGTACGTCGCGTACGACATTTTATTTTTCGTAATTGCTCGACGAGTGCGAATATTTGCGAGCGTACATATTTTTAGAAAAACATTTTTCTTATTTTTATAGTTTAATTTAGCTATCAAGATTTCCTAAATTTATGATTTTATTTATGAAAGGCCTTTTATTTAGAATAAATAATATCATTCGTGCATACATATATTCCATAAATATTTTGCAAGTTTATTTTAAATAAAAATGTAATTTTGAGATTTATTAATATTAATAATTTATTATTCAAAAAGATATTTAAAAATATTAATGTAATTTTCAAAATTATTATTATTAATATTTTTGGAAAATATATTTCGAAATTATTGTGAAGATTTAAACCTTGATTTGAAATTTTGGATTTATTTAAATAGTTAAGTATTTGAAAATTTAATTATCCTATTCGATTTTAAACTAAAATTTAATTTGATTTAAATTAGATTTGCATTTAGATTTGGATTTGATTTTAAATTTATTAGTAGCAATTATCTAAAGTGGGTTTAAACTTCTCATAATCCTTATCTTAATGGAAATTCCCACATCCTATAAATAGGCAGGTACTCCTCCATAAACTTTTATCCTCCACAAAATTTCCATAAAGTGTACGTGCCTCGTGTCGGTGTCCATCTCTTCCGTGTCAGCCGTGACGGCCTCGGGTCCAACCCCGGGTGACTCTCTTATTCCAATTCTTGTACAAGTACATTTATTCTTTCGTGTCGACAACCCCAACACCATTAAATTCCAATTCCTAACTAACCCTAAGGACCTAACCATGTCGCTGCTTCTGCCCCCCGTCGACACCCGCCATACCCGACTTCAGTCTCCAGCCTTCGTCTCCACCTCATTGCCCAATTCTCTGCCACCATAGCCCCCACCATCACCACATCCAACACTACCACTGTTGCCGACAACAACCACCGCCACTACGGCCAATGTCGTTTCCACCACAATCATGGCAGACCAGAAACCCAAACCGAGAAATAAATAAAATAGGAAAGGCACGCCCTCACCTCCGGCTCGCCGGCCACCCTCGTCGTCCGCCCCGACGAGCTTGGTCCGCCACCGTCCACGGGGGTCTCCTTCCTCGTTGCGTCAGACCACCCATGGTGGCGAGCACGGCCAAGCAGCCCCTTTCCTCCGCCTGAAAACCCCCGCCGCGACCCGAGACTCATCCCCTCCGGCCGGCGCCTCCTGCGCATCACCGCCCCTGGCCGCCGCCGGAGCGGTGAGCCCCGACGATTTCCGGCCGAGCTCCCTTCGTCGCGTCCTGACCGCCCTAGTCGACCCTCTCCGGCGTGCCCTAGCCGCCGCACGCCCCCATCCGCCCGACTCCGCCGAACCCCTCTCCTTTCGACCGCTAATCTGTGCGCCACTCCGGCCTCGAGCGCCACCGCTCTCGAGAGTTTCCTCCGCCGCTTCATCCCCCTCCGCATCCTAGAGCCACCGCGACCGCCGCCCAAGCGCCGACACCCCTTTTGCTCCGGCCGCCCGAAACCCTCCAACCACCTCTCTCTCGCACTCCAGTTCCTCCCTGGCCGCTCATTCCGCTTTCCTCTCTCTCTCTCTCTCTCTTCCTGACCTCTCTCTTCCTCTCTCTCAAAATGGACGGGATCTCTCCCCCCCTCTTCCTTCCTCTTCCTATTCTCAGCAGCTTCTTCTCTTTGTTTTTATTTGTTTTTATTTTTTTTGTTTGTTGTTACATTTACTCATGTGGAAAATCCTCTTTACCCTTCAATTCTCTCTCTGGATTCAAAACTTTCCCTTTCCAAAGAGCAGCACAGCAGCTGTCTGTTCAGTATTCTTTTAATTTTTATTTTATTTATTACTTTATCTAGATATTCGTATGTGGTAAAGTATGTATATGTATATTTTGGCATATATACATGTATATACATACAACACTTTTATTACTACTAATAAAATTATTGTTTCATAATATTATCTGATATTAATCTCTATATATAAAAAAAGATATATACTGTTATAAGTTTGTTATTAAATAAATAAGTATATAATAATTTCCTTAAAAACTTATTTTGTAATAAAATATATGTTATATAGGCTTTGGCCGTATATCTATCCTTTTCAAAATTAAATTTTGAAACCTAAAATATATTATTTTATGGTATTTTATATATAATTTTTGACTTACAAATATTATTGTCGTATTTTCTAAATTATAGTTTGACCTAAAAACAGGATTTTCAAGCATCTACCTATAAATTATTTTGAAATAGTTTTTAAATATAATATTTTCTAAAAATAGTTATATATATATATATATATATATATATATATATATATATATATATATATATATATATATATATATATATATATATTTACGATTCCTTTGAAAATCAATTCTTGATCATGACTATCCAATTATTCCATAATTCCTAGTGATCGAATTCGAACTTTCTTATATCGTCCCCAACTAATTTGACCCTTCTGAACCCAATAGAACTGTCCGTACCATCACCCGAGGTCACCATGCATAGTTGTTGCACCAAAGTCGCAGTTCGTGCCACCTTGATCATCGCAGCACACCAAGCGTCCTACCAGGCAAGACACCGTGCCATTTGCTGTTTACTTATTTTAGCTCATATTTCATGCATTGTTCATTATTTTTTTATGCAAAATAAACTGTGATACATGGCATAACCTGTTAGAACTTACTGTTCATTTATATTCTTGCTATGTATTATTTTTCTTACACATTAAACCTAGATTTAAGGGACCACCTTTGTGTGTGCATTAATGGCCTTGACATGTTATACCACGAAGTTGTGTGTCGCATGTAGAACACGGAAGTGCGTAATTGGCTGGCCACCAGTACGTACAAGCCGTGCGATAGGAATAACCGCTAATAGAGATTGTATGCTAGTTTGACTTAGCGGTTATAGTGGTCTTGTGTTGTGGATACAACACAGTTGGCATTGGGCGGGGGAGAACAATTCCTTAGCGTATGGGCTTCGATATACTTTCCCTTGTGACCCGGACTCTCCGCTGGAGATACGGGGATGATGACCCATGATTACTGACGGCCACTGACGATTCTGCGGAACGTTATGCTCTTACTGATGGGGCCTCTGGTGCCCAAGGGGGGACTATGCCGATCCTATTTAGCCAGGGCCCATGCGTAGGAAGGATTATTCTTAACTATATTTCACTTAGAATGGATAGGCACCTTTATCCGTTAGGTACGAGTACTTTTGATTTGGGTACTTGTATCTGACCGTGGCTTGGAACAATAACTTGTCGTGGATTAGTTCGTCACATCTTGTCCTTGTTTGGTTGTAGGTGTGACTTACTACTTCGATGAGAATGTATTGAACCTTGTTGGGGTCCGGATACCATATTGGATTCATAGCATGGAAAGATACGTTACCGTGAATTAGTTTACCATCTCCTGTCCTTGTTTGGTTGGGGGGATGGTACGCTCGTACAGTAGATGCGTATTGGACCATGTTATAATTCGATTGACTTATGTATTTGAGCAATATTTATTCAGTTTATATGGTATGATATTATGTGTCTTGTTACGTCCCTCTGAGGACCTGGTTATCTCTCCAGGTGTGTGCTATTGTCTTTCACAGGTGTTCTAGCTCTAGCCGTGATCATTGCTTCTCTACGAGGATGATTGCACTTGGATCGTCTTCGCTTCGCTCGCCGTACTTATTTTATTTTCCATGTATTTTTCCTTATTTTGTTGGTAGTAGATTTGTCGCCGTCCAACATATTGTATCAAGATAATTTATTATCTTTATATGAGATCTTTTATTCATTTATTTTGTGTGGATGAGATTAGTTATGGTTCTACTGTAGTTTACAGCTTATGTATTCATACAAGGTTTCCATATATTGGAGTGTACTTCGTATGAATACAGCTGGCATGTCTACGTTCCTATTCCTACGTATTTTGGGACTGGGGCGTTACAACAGAAGCAGAAGCAGTCTTCCCCCATGGGCTGCTCTTATTGTGGGAAGCCTGGACATGTTTTATCAAAATGTCGCAAGGCTCGAGGATTGTGTTTGCTTTGCGGAGCGCCAGACCACAAGGTAGGGTCCTGCCCGTTCAGGACTGACTCATCACCAGCCATGACCAGTTCATCAGTTAGAGGACCAGCCCAGTACAAGTCCAGCAGCAGTTTCTATCTCTGAGGCCGTTGCTGACGCAGACCTAAGCTTTTTAGCAGCAAAGCCCTCAGCAGTATGCCCAGGCGCAAGTTCAGAATAGGCAGAGAGGATTCCAGCAGAGAGGGCCGGCACCCAGAGGGCATGGTTAAGTGTTGGCTTTAACCATGGGAGAAGAAGGAGTGGCGCCAGGTAAGGTAGTGGCAGATACTATTCTCGTCAACACTTTTCCAGCTTTAGTGTTATTTGACTTTGGTGTATCGCATTCATTTATGTCTGCACGATTCGCGATACGGGTAGGACTGGAACCCGAGTCCTTATCAGTAAGGCTCAATATACTTACTGGTAACGGTCTTGTAGGAGTAGATAGAGTGTTTTTCTCGTGTCGGATCGTGGTTAGCGGTATAGAGTTTCCCGCTAGGCTGATAGAATTCCCGATGGCCGATTATGATGTGGTCTTAGGGATGGATTGGTTGAGGGACCAGTATGCTAGGATAGACTGCCTATTGGCAGAGTTATTTTTAGCATTCCAGGAGAGCCGAATTTTTCCTTTTCTCGAGGGGAAGTTGAACCTTCTTCTCCAATATTGCGGATGGCCGTAGCAGCAGTGCAGTTACCTCGGATAGTCGAAGAATTTCTAGATGTTTTCCCAGAAGAGCTTCCAGGGATGCCGCCAGAGCGAGAGATCGAGTTTACTATCGACTTGATTCCCGGGACAGCACCAGTGTCAGAGAGTCTACTGGATGGCGCCGTCAGAATTAGAGATATTATACAAGATGATTGAAGAACTCAGAACCAAGGGATTCATTTGTGCTAGTGGATCACCTTGGGGAACCTCGATGCTTCTTGTTAAAAAGAAGGATGGTATGTCCAGATTATGTGTTGACTATCGTACCTTGAACTCAGTAACAATCAAGAACGGATATCCTCTCCCAAGGATAGATGACTTGTTTGATCAACTCAGAGGAGCGGCAGTATTTTCGAAGATTGATTTACGGTCAGGATACCACCAGATCAGAGTCAGAGAGCAGGACATCCCGAAGACAGCTTTCAGGTCTAGATATGGGCATTAGGATTTCCTTGTTATGCCCTTTGGAGCGACCAATGCGCCGGCTGTATTCATGGACCTCATAAATCGTATCTTCATACCTTATTTGGATCAGTTCGTGATCGTGTTCATAGACGATATCCTGGTCTACAGCAAGAGTGAAGCGGAGCATGAGCAGCATCTCAGAGTTGTCCTCCAGATTCTCCGAGAGCACCAATTGTATGGCAAGTTCAGTAAATACGAGTTCTGGTTCGATCGCATTTTATACTTGGGTCATATCATCACCAGAGGAGGAGTAGAAGTGGATCCCCAGAAGATCGTGGCTATCGAAACATGGCCAGTTCCCAGCACAGTTGCAGAAGTTCGTAGTTTTCTTGGATTGGCCGGCTACTACCAAAAATTTATTTCGAACTTTGTTCGGATTTCAGCGCCATTGACACAGTTTACCCGCAAGGAGGTACAGTTTGCTTGGACAGCAGAATATCAGGATTCTTTTGAGAAGCTGAAGTGAGGCTTGATGATGGCACCCATTCTTACACTTCCAGATGGGACCAGAGGATTTTTAGTGTACTGTGATGCTTCAGGCAAAGGTTTAGGATGTTTTTTGATACAGCATGGGAAGGTAATAGCTTATGTGTCATGACAACTTCGTGATCATGAGAGGAATTACCCAACCCATGACTTAGAGCTGGCAGCAGTAGTATTTGTACTTAAGCTGTGGAGACACTACCTGTATGGAGATAGGGTAGAGATTTTCACCGACCATAAGAGCCTGAAGTATGTGTTCACTCAGAAGGATCTTAACATGCGTCAGAGAAGATGGCTAGAGCTACTTGTGGATTATGATATCAACCTGCAGTATCATCCTGCGAAGGCCAACGTTGTTGCAGATGCATTGAGCAGAAGAGCCGGAGTTTATTTTCTGACAGCGCTACCGGAGTTGTTAGCAGATCTTCAAAAGATGGGTATAGAAGTTGTCCTTCCTACCAATATAGCATTGATGGCCAGCATGCAAGTTCAGTCCAGTATAGTTGAGAGGATCGAGATAGCTCAGTCCTCCGATTCTAAGCTTCAGCGGCTTAGAGCAGAATGTGAAACAGAACGACGACTAGAATTATGCATTCATGAAGACGGTACACTTCGACATGGTAAGCATCTTTGTGTACCTAGTGGGGATATCAGACAGGAGGTGCTGGCGGAAGCTCATAGTTCTCAGTATTTGATTCATCCCGGTGGCACGAAGATGTACCGTGATATCCGTCAGCACTTTTGGTGGAATGGCTTGAAGAGGGAGATAGCTCGATTTGTCTCTCGGTGTTTGGTTTGCCAACAAGTCAAGGCTGAACATCAGAGGCCAGCTGGACTTCTTCAGCCCTTGCCGATTTTAGAATGGAAGTGGGAGCATATAACCATGGAGTTCGTGACTGGACTACCGCGATCCCCGACCATTAGAGATGCTATTTGGGTTATAGTTGATAGGCTCACGAAGGTGGCTCACTTTCTCCCGTTCAGAGTTGGTCAGTCGATAGCTCAGCTAGCAGAGATGTATCTCCGGCAGATTGTCAGATTCTATGGTGTACCAGCCAGTATTACTTCGGACCGAGATTCAAGATTTATGTCACACTTTTGGCGTAGCTTGCAAGAGAGTTTGGAAACTCGCCTCAAGTTCAGCTCAGCATATCACCCGAAGACAGATGGTCAGTCGGAACGCACGATCCAGACTCTTGAGGATATGTTGAGATCTTGTACACTCGACTTCGGTGGTTCGTGGGAAGATCACCTGCACGTGGTAAAGTTCTCATACAATAATAGTTTCCAAGCTAGCATCCAGATGGCACCGTTCGAGGCACTGTATGGAAGGAAGTATAGATCCCCACTAGCCTGGGACGATGTTGGAGAGAGGTAGATGCTTGGTCCAGAGATGATCTCTCAGACAATTGAGGTGTTCAGGAGAGTCAGAGATCATCTTCGCGTTGCACAAGATCGTCAGCGCCATTAGGCCGATTCTCATCGGCATCCCCTTGAATTTTCTGTCGACGACCATGTATTCCTGAGGATCTCGCCTAACTGTGGCGTCATTCATTTTTGCGTACGGGGAAAGCTTAGTCCTAGGTATATAGGGCCGTTCGATATTCTGGAGCGAGTAGGAGATGTGTTATATCGTCTCTCTCTTCCGCCTTCTCTGAGTGAGGTGCATGACGTGTTCCATGTATCCCAACTACGACGGGATATCCCGAACCCGAGTCATATCTTGGATCATTCGGAATTGGTTGTTGGTACCAACCTTTCGTACGAGGAGAGGCCCGTATCCATATTGGACCAAAGAGAGAAGATACTCAAGAACAAGACTATCAAGTTAGTCCGTGTTGCTTGGGGTCATCACTCTTTGGGTGAGTCAACGTGGGAGCGTGAGGATGATATCCGATCGCAGTATCCCGACGTGTTTGACTCGTGAGGTTTAATATCTTATGCCGTATGTCTTCGATTCCTTGCTTGCATGAATAATTGCTTGATTGCTTAAATAGTCTAGCTTGCCTGTGATTAGTGTAGCTTGTCCTTGCATCTCTAGTCCCTTGATTTAATTCTGAGGACGGAATTCTTTTAAGGTGGATAGAGTTGTAATGACCATTGTTCGTATTATGTATTTTGGTATACGTGTACGTATTTAGACTCGTATTGCATGTCTCCCTGCTTGATTTATTTTAGCATTTTATTGATTGGTTTATTTTGGTTCGGTTCAGATTGTTTGGGCTTGGTTCGGTTTTGTTGTGAACCCACCTACCACCACCACCCTCATTTATATCCCACCAAACATTTCTCTCTTCTCATTAACTCTTCTTTTTTCCTACCATTACTTCTCTACAAACCTGAGAGAGGAAGGTTTATGCAAGTACATCTTGCTTCATGGAGGAATTCTACTTTTATTATTCTACTGTCTTCTTCATGTATTTCTAACACACTTTAGTACTTAGCATTTTTTATTTCCGTGGTTAATTTCTTGTAGATCTAGCCTAGTGGTATTTTCGGTTTCCAGGAGTTTTGATCTAACAAACATACATATTTTTGCTATTTGATGGTTCTATGTTGTAGAGAATTCTATTTTACCCAAATTGACCTACGGGAGTTTGGATTTGGGTTCCTATTATTGTTTGGAGGAGCATGGAGGCCAAGGTATTTTCCATGGACATATTCTCTGTGGAAGCCATTAATTGTACTTTTGCTGCATAAGCATTTTAGCTCTGAGCCGCATAATCATTGATTAATAGCCTTGGCCGCATATGGCCTCATTTATTAGTTTGGTTGCATATGCATTTATGTATGGCCAGCCGCATATGCATTTGTGCATGGCCAGCCGCATATGCATTTGTGTATGCTTATTTTGCTTGGCCAACAATTAATTATTAATTAATGGCCATTTTACTTGGCCATTAAGTCTTTGCTTGGCAATGCAATTTATTGCATGCAACAGTTAGTGGCCGCATAGGCTTTCCCCCCTCCCCTCCATTATTAAATCCTTGGCCGCATATGGCCAATGCCATTACCTGGCCGCATATGGAATGGTCATTAGTTAACCAATTAACTAATGTATTAGCATTTAATGCATTTAGTTGCACCAGGCCGTATGTAGCATTAGCATTGCATGTATTAGCCATCATTAGCATTTAATGCATGCATCAGCATGTGCTAGCAAAGCTTGGCCGCATGTATAATAAGCTTTGCCGCATGCTTGCATGCATGGCCAAAGCATTTATTTATTAATTGCTTACGTAAAGTTGGCCGCATGGCCCTTTATTAGTTGTATGCCATTGCATGCTTTGGCTTTTGTTTGCATGGCCATATACAATGCACTGCTTGCTGGCCGTATATTAGTTAAATACTTGCTGAGCCGCATAAGGCCTATTGCCCTGCTGAGACGCATAAGGCCTATTGCCTTGCTGAGCCGTATAAGGCCTATTGCCTTGCTGAGCCGCATAAGTCCTATTGCCTTGCTGGCCGCATAAGGCCAATTGTATTATGGCCGTATGGCCTTTGCATGTATTCACTTGCATGCTTATATAATTAATTGGCAGCATATGGCCATTGACAATTGCTCAGCCGCATATGGCATTAGCAATTGCATGTATTTTACATACAACCTGTTTTGGCCACGTAGGCTACTATTAATTAATTAGCATTAAATATTTGCATGCATTTGTATTAGCATTAAATATTTAAGCTGGCCGTATGGCTACTGTTTAATTGTGGTCGTATAGCCTGAGCATTAATTGTAGCCGTATGCACAATTAATATTTAATTCCTAAACGTATGCTGGTGCCATATTAATTTTATGTATGTTCCCTGACACGATGGTGACCCATTGTGGTGCACTTTTGACAAATGATATGACATGATAGTGGCCTGATGCGGCACACACCTGACAGTGAACATGATATGATATATGTTTCTCAAAGGCTGTTGCGACGGCTAGCATGTCATGACAAGATTGAATGACCTGGACAACGTGGATGATTGTGTTTGAACAATTGAGCCGATAATGTTTGCATCATGTCTAGGACAGGGATCCCTGAGTACCACGGTCAGGGGTACCTACTGTAAATGGCTAAGGCTAATAACTAGAATAATTCAGTAGTCATGAGAGATTTCCCCAGTTACAGGCGATCCCGTTATCCCGGCCACCATTGATTGGACTTGCATCCTGCCGACGAGTAGGGCACAAGTCTGGATTCACTGATATATAGAAAATAACGAGGCACTGCTTAATGAACCCAAGTCGCCTGGATAACCTGGATTAGCTACAGGTTTTGTGGCTGGAGGAACATCTCGCTGCATATTGCTAGTAACTAAAGCTTGTGATAACCCTAGTTAGCTAATGTAGAAAGTTGTAGTCATTGATTGGCTGGGAACGATTGTATAATGTAGTTTCAGTGCTCGACTATTGCAGGCTTGATTGCATGATTGTTACTTTTAACAATAATGATCAGAGGCTAAGTTCTGTTCAGGCGAAGGGCTACAACCCCGGTCCTTGTTTGGTGTAAGGGTTGTAACCTGGCTCCCGGAGCAGTTCTGAGTCCTCTCTTCGTTTATTGTCTTATTGTACCACGTGTCATGCTTGTCATGTTTTACCTTACCAACAAGATTTGGAGACGGAGTTCTGTTCAGGTGAAGGGTTACAACCCCGGTCCTTGTTTGATTTAAGGGTTGTGACCTGGCTACTTGAATGGTTCCCTCGTACTCTTTATGACTGTTGTTATTCTTTATTTATCAAGCTCTTTTGTAGCTACTTTTAATATTTATTTTATGATATGCTGGTTTTAGTTCTTAAGTGAAGCCTCCTTTGTGGCACTTGCTCTTTCTGGGATCTGACCGAGCTGGTTTTGTGTGGCCAGATTTTAGAGCAGCTCCAGAGGATCTACCGACCTTCCAGCCCGATGGTGACCACCAAGCGTAACCAGGGTAATGAGTGGGTTTATTTTTGGCTCTCCCACTCTATTGTAAAATTCTCATTTTGAGGCATTTAGTCGGCGAGTACCTGTTAGCTCGTATTGCATACCTTATTATTGTCTGCCTACAGGCTGTAACATGATTGATAGATCCTAGGGTTGATCATGTATGACTAAACTCTTGCTAGTCCTCGCATTTTGTAATGACTAGCTTCATGATCAGCTGAATATGTAATGTTTGAGACATCTTACTATAGTCTATTTGGTGATCTTACATCTTATAACTTTTCTTGCTTGCTTGAGATCGAGACATTTAGGCTTGTTATTGACCGTAGGAGACTGATGGATTATAGTTATACCCTCATATATCTAGACAGTCATGACCGTATAGTGAGGTAGATTCCATTTCGTTATACATAGCTGGCTATGTATGCCCCCGCTCTCCAGTATTCTGGTTCTGGGGCGTTACATAATGTCAGCCTAATCTAACTCATGGCAAGTCCTCAGCGACTAAGGGATCCTGCTGAGGGTCCAGGTCACCTATGTCAACTAGGCCTGCTCCATAGTAAGTGTCGCAGCAATCCTCATCATCTGTAATATTTTAACAGGTCCAGTCAGGACAGGAACGAATACATATCTCTCATACAGTTCATAACATAAAAGGAAATATGAAACAAGCTATAGAATAATATACATGAACTGCTGATAAAGAAATAGTAGAGGGACTGTAAAAAGAAGAACATGATATAGTGGAAATAGATATACACGATATAGATAAGAAAACTGAGCTAACTACGTGATTCAGAGCACATGTTTGGTTATGTAAACAGGCTTAGGTTATACATGACTTAAATCTAGTTTGGAGTTATACATGAAATAGTGTAGATCACATAACCAAATAAATACTCCCCTGCCCCAATCAGTACAAAAGGATCTGTCCAGGTCATGTTATTGCACATGAAAGTAGTGCATCACCTGGATAGCTAGTCCACATGCACACTGGATTATACATGAAGGCTCACATGATCATAAGTGTACACGAATGTCACATGAGTATACATGAATAAGTACGAATACAATGAGTAGACGATGCACCTGATAAAGTACATGAGCACAATATACCCGATGTATCCGAGGGGACAACATCGCATGAAGAGATCCATATAGTACTAATCCGTGATATATCGTGACAGCAACAAGTAAACTAGTCTATAACAAGTAAATACGTCCAAGCAAGAATGAAACGGTCAGAGAATTTATTCGCCTGACAATCCGAGCTGCTGATGAGGATGTGTAACTGAACTGGAGTGATGTAAACCTATTTAAAACAACCACAAGTCACAACAAGGTCTAACATATCATAAGGAATGCCTATAATACAATTCTATATGATTCGAGGTCCTTCTAGGTCAAAGTCAACCCTTGGTCAACTCTGGTCAAACCAGGTCCACTCTGGTCAAACCTGGTCAACTAAATGTCAACTAGTTCGTTTACTAATTTTTAGGCCACACACAAGTTTTCAAGTCATTCCGAGTTCGTTTGAGTCAATTTGGATCAAGTTTGACCCAAAGTTGACTTTTGTCAACTTGGTCAACTTGTCGGTCAACTCGACTAAACTAAGGTCATTGGGTTGATCCTAATCTTTCCCAATACCCTATGATTACATTCATAATCAAGCCATATACATGTAGGTATATTCACATTCATTAAGGCAATATATATTTTATATATATATATATATATATATATATATATATATATATATATATATATATATATATATACAAACACATATATATCTATATATACATATATAATTATATAATATGATACTTGAAGGAAAAATGCGATAAAGGACTGCTGTGTAAAGACTCAAATCTGAGATTAAAACCAAGTTCTCAACCATGGGATATATCACATATATAAATACATATACACATATATCTATTTAAAGGGAAAAAATATATATATATATAGACATATGCATAATATACATAATAACTCAATAGGTAAAAGGAAAAAAATAAATGATTTTGAAGAGGGAAAGGAATGTGAAATCTGAGAATAAGTTTAACTCTTACAAAACTCATCAACACATATTTATATACATATAGTTTATAGGTTGAAATAAATATATATTCATATATATATATACATTATACATAAAGCAAAAAGCTATATATATACACAAATGGTAGAATATTAGGAAATAAAAACCAACGATAAATTCCCACATGTCCAGAATACCATATTACTGATATAAACTCAGGAAATATCAGTTAAAACTCAAGAAATCGAAATATCACAAATTCGATCAAAATATTGAATTGAAGGATAAACCCGAAATCCACGTTAAGACCCAAAACGCAAAATACTCCAAACCAACTCACAAAACTTGGCAAATACGTTGGTCTCGACACGTGAGACATGCTCGGGTACTCCCATGGTCGAAACTGTATCTGTGTCGTGTCCAGAGAGTGCGTATCGAAAAATCGATTTCGCGTGTCGAAGAGGGTGTTCTCGCTTGATTGCGCGTCACACGCGCAACGAGAAGCCTCGTGCTCATGCACACCGATAGGTAGGGTCACGGGGTAGTTCAAGGATATATCGACATGACATGAAGTTGCAGCGACACGACACAGCGGCTCGCGCAACAGCGCGCGGCCTTCGCACGTGCGTGGGTGCTCGTGCATGCGGGTCGCCGCTCATGGCTCGTACGTCGGGCCATAATACGACTCAGGATCAAGTCCCTGGGTAGTCTAGGTATAGGGCTACATGTTCCAACTCCTGGTACGGGTCCTCGACACGCCGTGTTCGCGTACGAAGGCCGTGATAGCGGTAAATTTTAGCCCGAGTGCACAGTTTAGCCGACGAGTGCACAGTTCAGCCGACCAGTGCACGCGCGATTACTCCGCGCTCGCTCGACAAAACATCGTGAAATTTTACGAGCATGTGGGCAGAGGTTGCCCCTACGTGCTCGTAAAATTTCACGCAAGACGGAGCTCTGTGCGTCGAGTTATGATGCAAAGACAGCAGGGCGTGCACGGGATCTCGTGCACGCGCGTCCCTGTCCGTTCGGATGCCGAAATCGTGTCGATTTCCGATCCATCTTCACAAAAGTTGTTACAAATCATATAAGGAAGGATTTCGTGAAAACAGAATCGAAAATTAACACTTTTCAATTCTAAGTGGCATTTTGCCGAACACGTGCAACGTGAGACCGATACGTGTCCGATACCGCTATCAAACGAAACCAAAATCCTACGAAACTTTGTACACAGATCAAGGGTAACTATATGGATGCAATAATGAAGAAAATTCAGGAGAAACAAAGGTAGATCGCGATTTACCTATTGAGAGTCGAAATCTCAATAAAAAGAATTCCCCGAGCGCTTTGTCGGCCGATTTCTCCCAAGAAAATGCCTTCCCCTCCTTGCTGGAAGTACTCCAGCAAGTGCTCCTCTTCCCAACGAGTGCAACAGAATTTGTTTGAGCTGAAACGGACTCCGGGTGAGAAATCTAGGGTTTTTGGAGAAAGAAAAACTAGGGTTTGCTCTTAGGTGGCTATGTTTTACAAATGAGAGGGGAGGGGACTGCTTATGGCCTGCCAGGGGTAGGGGGTGCTAGGTCAGGGTTTACACATGGGCCAAGCACTCCATGAGTTGCTAAAAAGGCCCATGTTAAAAAGGCTAAAAAGGCTTTAATAGAAAATAGCTTAAAAATGAAATAAATAATTCTAAAATAAACAATAAATCTAATGTAAATTTTAACAGGCTAATAATAATTCTAATTACATTATTAGGCTTCTGGTCAAGGTTGACTAAGGTCAAACCACTTATACTACCAAAACACCAATTCAGCTACCAATCAAACCGTACAACAAGCAATCTAATTAATAAATTAATAAAATTCAAAGTAATGCATAATGACTAAAATATCCTTAGCCTAAAAATAGGTAATTAGCCAATCTAGTCACATGGTCGAGTCTTCTTGGTCATGGTTAGTCTCTAAGTCAAGCGGTCTCTAGGGTTAAGCTAGCAACAACCAAAATCACAATTCACCCATCTAAATAATATAAAATAAATAAAGAAAATCACCAAAAATCATACTATAATTTAAATATTATTATTAAATGATAAAAATTACAAAAGTTTAAAATTATCCTCATTTTCAAAAAGTGGTGGTTACAGCCACCAACATCGAAGATAGTACGGATTCCACGATTAGGTGCATCGACCTCACCTTCATCATTTTTTGGTGCTTCCTGTTTGTTCTGACATGAGTATCGAAGTAGATTGAGCAGAAGTTTGAGCCATCCTCAATAATATATGCTTCGTATATCGAAGCTTCTACATGAGCCTTATTGCCCACCTTCTTCTTCAGGTGATGTAGATATCTATAAATAATATATTCAATATTAGAACTGTTTGAATAAAATAATTATTAGTTCTAGATAATTAATTATTTTATACCTCTCAAATGGAAACATCCATCGACAATGGACGAGAGCACCGATACGTGCTTCGTATGCAAGATGAATCGATAAATGTTCCATACTATCAAAAAAGTCGAGAGGAAACACCTTTTCTAACTTGCACAATGTCAAACAATCTTCTCCTCAAGTTCAAACATATGTTGCACCGTCAACTTACTTGAACAAAAATATCTAAAGAATATAGATAACTCGGCCAGCGGACCCCATACTTGAGAAGGCAGCATCTTTCTAATAGCGATAGGAAGTAAAAACTCCATGAACACGTGAAAATCATGACTCTTCATCTCTATCAGCTTGCGTTCATTGAGATCGACACATCTTGCCAGATTCGACACGTAATCGTTAGGGAATCTTAACATTGTAATCTAATTGCATATTATCAATTTATCATCCCTACTCAGTGTAAACGGTACTGAGGGCTTGATCCAGCTATCATTGGATCTTCGTGTTAGATGCAACTCTGGACGCCTGCAAATAATTTTTAAGTCATTTCTTGCTTTAGGATTGTCTTTCATTTTTTTGGATATCTACCACCGTATTGAAGATGTTGTCGAATATATTTTTTAATATGCATGACATCAAGATTGTGTCTTATGAGATTGTTCTTCCAATAGGTAAGTCCCAAATGATATCTTTAGTCAATCTCAATAGGAGATGAGTTAGTCCCTGTTTACCAGCTCTAAAGGCATCCATGTTCCTTCTCCATAGATGCGACATAGGAAGGAACTGACGATGGCAATCAAAAAAATAAGCTTTTCTACCATTCTAAAGGCGAAATACCTTATTCTTTTTCTTACATATCGGACAAGACATAATACCATGAGTACTCCACCCAGATAATATTCCGTATGTTGGAAAATCATTGATGGTCCATATCAACATCGTTCTTATCTGAAAATTCTGCTCCATCGATATATCATATGTCTGAACGCCGAACTGCCACAACTGTTTCAACTCGTCCACAAACGGCTGTAAGTAGATATCGATGTTCTTCTTTGGATTTTTTGGACCGGGTATGATAAGTGCAAAGAACATATAAGGAGTCTTCATGCACATCCATGGTGGTAGATTATAAGGGGTCAAAATTATCGGCCAACAAGAGTATTGAGCCTCCAACTGTCCGAAAGGAGTGAATCCATCAGAACATAAAGCCAGCAAAATATTCCTAGGCTCCGCAGCAAATCCAGGATGGATGAGATAATTCTCCTTTATTCGTCTTCCGCTCTTTGCTATGCCATGTCATGTGTTCTGTAGTATTCGAGGACATATACATCCTCAGTAGCCTCTTTGTGATCGGCAAAAATTGCATGTATTTATAGGGACGCAACCTTGCTCGTGCAGTTGATTTTTTTCCCCGAATGGGCTTGTACCAGTCCTCGTGACAGAAAATACATCTGTATCATTGTTCTCCTTATAGTATAACATGCAGCCGTTTCGGAACTAATCTATCTTTTCGTAGCCTAATCCAAGTTTTCATATCATCATCTTCGGCTTGTAAAAGTTTTCTGGCAAGTCTTTTGCTCCTTTTGGCAGCAACTCTCTAAAAAACTGAATTATCCGGTCATAGCATTCCTGCGGTAAGTTAAAATTAGACTTGAGGTTCAACAGCCGCATCACCACCAATAGGACAGAATGAGAATCACAACCCGGATATAACGGAGTATAGGCATTGTTGAACATATCATAGAACTCCTTTACAACAGAATTCGGATCCTCCGGATCAAAACTTGGATGGGCACAAGCCGCATCAAATACCAACTCACGTGCCAAGTTTCGATGCGATATTGGAAGTGGTCTCTAAGAGTGGGGTCTTCCACCTCCGTATTGAAGGATGACTGATATTACGGAACCAAAGGTTCCCCTTGAGCCATCCACTCATTGTAATTCGGTACGAAACCCTTCTTGTAAAGGTGCTCTCTCACGAGATCAACCTCTTTGAATGGTATATTACGACAATTGACACAAGGGCACTTTATGAGCCTTCCGTCCATGAAATTTGGTTGGCTACTGGCGTATCTCTGAAATTCCTCGACATCCGCCTTGAAATCATCCGTCAAACCAATCTTGCTCTCTTGTCGTCGATTATATATCCATGAACGGTCAACTATGTATCGACTCATTATTCAAACCAATTCTGAACCAAGTACCATACATATTGTAAATATAATTAAAATTAATTTAGTACCTAATTGTAACAACCAAGGTTAACAGTATCAATATCGAAATTGGTGTCAGACCATTCCTATGAGTATCGTTATCGAAATTGGTATAAGACCATTCCTATGAGTATCGATATCGAAGTTGGTAATATCGACCATTCCTATGAGTATCGATATCGAAATTGGTATCAGACCATTCCTATGAGTATTGATATCGAAATCGATAATATCAAAATTGGTATCATACCATTCCTATAAGTATCGAAGAGGAATAGAGAGAGAGAGAGAGAGAGAGAGGGGGGTGTGTGTGTGTTTGTACGTATAATTGAATGAGCTCCATGAAGAAATGGACATCTTTGGTGTAGAGCTCCATGAGAAATGAATAAAAAAGATGTTTTGAATATGAAGCTCTGCTTCACGTTTGGTTCCTATTAGTATCGACCATATCGGATTAGTATCGGCCTATCTGTTCGGTATCGGTCATATCAAATTGGTATTGGAATCGGATATCCTATCGGTATCGGCCGTATCCTTATACTGTATCATATCGGTATTGGCCTAATTATCGATATTAAAATTGGTATCATACAATTCCTATGAGTTTCAATATTGAAATCTGTATCAAACTATTCCTATGAGTATCAATATCAAAATTCGCATCAGACCATTCCTATGAGTGTCGATATCAGAATCGGTAATATCGACCATTCATATGAGTATCGATATCGAAATTGGTTTCAGACCATTCCTATGAGTATCGATATCAAAATTGATAATATCAAAATTAGTATCATACCATTCCTATGAGTATCGAGAAGGAATCTAGAGAGAGGGATGTGTGTGTTTGTATGTATACTTGAATGAGCTCCATGAGGAAGTGGACATCCTTGGTGTAGAGCTCCATGAGGAATGAATAAAGAAGATGTTTTGAATATGAAGCTCTGCTTCATGTTTGGTTCTTATTAGTATCGACCGTATCAGATTAGTATCGGCCTATCGGTTCGGTATCGGCCGTATCAGATTGGTATTGGAACCGGATATCCTATCGGTACCGGTCGCATTCTTATACCGTATCATATCGGTAGTGGCCTAATTATCAAAATTGGCCTAATTATTGATATTGAAATCGGTATCATACCATTCCTATGAGTTTCAATATTAAAATCGGTATCAGACCATTTCTATGAGTATCATTATCAAAATTGGTATCAAGCCATTCCTAAGAGTATCGATATCGAAATCGGTAATATCAACCATTTCTATGAGTATCGATATCGAAATTGGTATCAGACCATTCCTATGAGTATCGATATTGAAATCGGTAATATCGAAATTGGTATCATACCATTCCTATGAGTATCGAGAAGGAATCTAGAGAGAGGGGTGTGTGTGTTTGTACGTATACTTGAATGAGCTCCATGAGGAAGTGGACATCCTTGGTGTAGAGCTCCATGAGGAATGAATAAAGAAGATGTTTTGAATATGAAGCTCTGCTTCATGTTTGTTTCTTATTAGTATCGACCGTATCAGATTAGTATCGGCCTATCGGTTCGGTATCGGTCGTATCAGATTGGTATTGGAACTAGATATCCTATCGGTACCGGTCGTATTCTTATACCGTATCATATCGGTATTGGCCTAATTAGCAAAATTGGCCTAATTATTGATATTAAAATCGGTATTATACCATTCCTATGAGTTTCAATATTAAAATCGGTATTAGACCATTCCTATGAGTGTCGATATTGAAATTGATATCACCATTCTTACGAGTATCGATATCAAAATCGGTATCAGACCATTCATATGAGTATCGATATTGAAATCGGTATCATACCATTCCTATGAAGTATATGTTAGAAGAAAAGGAATACATACATGAACCTAATTCATGTAAACAACATATGCATATTCACTACAAAAATAGCGAACCAAATTCATGTAAACAATATATGCTCGAGTCCAGGTCGACCAATGTATCGTATCCAAGTCCAACATGCTCGTGTCCAAGTCCAATGTATCATGTTCGATACCAATATATAATATTCTTGTGTACAAGTCCAATGTATCATGTTACGTGTCCAACACCAAAATCTAAATTTATATTGCCCCTCATCCAAATCACAAATACAATAACTTAAATAAAATAGCAATATGGGATAGGGTTTACCTTCGACGGATGAAAAGGGTCTGACCAGAGTCGGAGGAGGCGGCATTTGCTCAATGTAAGAGAAGGAGGGGGCGTTTGTTCATTGTAGAAGAGGGGACGTAGAGGAGGGTCGACGGACAGGGGGCTTGTAGGGGCGGAGGGGGGGGATGTAGAGGAGGGGGTCGGAAGGAGGAGGCCGGAAGGGAGGGGGATGTACGGGGCATAGGGGGGATATAGGGAGGCGGGGTTTGGGGGTCGGCAAAGAGAAGAGTCAGCAAAGAGGAGGGGGGTTGTAGGGTGCGAAGGGGGGGTTGTTAAAGGGGCAGAGAGGGGGGCTGTAGGGAAGGGGGTCGGAAGGAGGAGGCCGGAGGACGAGAGGGGTCGGGAGGAGAAGGACGTTGGAGGAGAAGGCCGGAGGACGAGAGGGGTCGGGAGGAGGAGAAGGATGTGGAGAAATTTTGATTGGGTTCAAATTTAAGAACGAAGAGTAAGGGTTCTGTTTAACTTTTATAGTAGCTCGAGGGAGGGTCCTGTTTAACTTTTACAGTTGCTCAGCGACAGAATTTTCCGTCGCTAAGTGTTCGCTAGAACGTTAGCGACGAACTACTAATGGAACTAGCGACGTTTATTTATACTGTATTTTATATAATAAATCAGTAGCTAGTTGGTCGATAATCTGTCGATAAATAGCGACCATTTTATTTTCGTCGATAAGATCAGTCGGTAAAATACAGTATTTTTGTAGTGTATGTACAAAAGAGATATAGTTGGCTGTGATCGTGTGAGTGTGTGCTGGGATGTTTTACGTTTACTAGTTCTGTGATTGAGCATAAATCAATATCATTTAAGGTCTAGATACTACTGCATATTCTGTAGCATAAGCTGGACGTATCCACATACTCGTAACCGATCATGCGGGTGCGGGTCATGACACTTTTTAATGGTGGCTTATGTAGAGTACTATTAGGAGCCTATGAAATAGGAATGCTCAATCATAGCTTAGGCCATTCTTATCATTGTGTGATTCTCATCGTTATTCCTTTATTACCAAGATATCAACCAAAATTTTAATTAGTTTTATCTTTCTGCATTTCCTACTCTTGTCTGATTTTTTAAACCTATTATTGGATTTTGATCATGGTTATGCCTATATTTTGATTATACCCATATTTTGAATTATGTCTTTAGTTTAATCGAGCATAAATAACTTTACAAGTTTAGGATATTGTATTTTGATTCTATCTATGACTGTACTTAATGATTTTGACTTTGACCATGCTTAGTTGACTTTGGTTATGTACTCGATCGTGCCTATACAATTTGCTTAGTCGTGACTATATCATGTCTAAATGATTCCTTTGATCGTAACTAATTTTGTCACATTTGTGAGTTGGATTTTATCTTGATCGTGTTGAATGGCTTTGATCATAACTAAATGATTCCTTTGATCGTATCTTAGTCATTCCACAATAGTTGAGCGGTGTTATTGTTACGATTCTATCCTTGACTATGATTAGATTTTAGTTGTGACTAACCATTTTAACTAATTTTCTGACCATGCCAAATCGTATTCTTAGATAATATTCACAATCGTGCCTAACTAATTTTTGGTCATTATCATGTCATTCTTGAATTTCTATATTGATAATTCCTACTCATACCATTTGAAATTTCGAGGACGAAATTTTTTGAAGGTGGGTAGATCTGTAACCCCTTAATTTTAGAATTTTTAATTTTTCTCGAATCCCTAATTTTTTGATTTTATTTTTATAGAATTATTCGAGAATTATTTAGGCGATCATGACATTTGTAGTTTGTGAAGGAGAAGTGGCACCATTGGTATTATTTGGAAGTTTATGGTTATTTAAAAAGGAGTGGCAGATTGGTAAATACCAAAAGTGGAGTGACATTTTGGTTTGTAGTAGTATGCTTATAGTATGCCATGAATAGGTTGCTAGCTAACCCACGTGATGGCGGCTGCAACGATCTGGTGGCCGTACGAAGCGTTGCCCCATATGGCTAGGAGATCGTTAAAGCCCCCAACAACCTGACCCTGACTGCAGCGACGGGAGAACGCGATCCATATCTGTGTAGCCATGACTCCCGAATATATAACATGTACAACAGTTTCTGATTGTCGGTCCGAGCAGTAGTGGCATGATGAAGCTAAACTGAAACCGATGGTGTTGAGAATGTCGTCGGTGGAGAGCTTCTTGCGGAGAGCTCTCCAAAGTAGGCAGGACTATTTTTTAGGAATACATGATTGCCAGAAAGGGCCGATAATGGGGGATGGTGTACCAGTGCCACGAACCGCCCTTATCGTAGATGCCATAGTGAAGCAACCATTAGCCGAGAGGGACCACCTGAAAGAGTCAGGATCCGTGTTGACCTTCAATGCAGCTTCGGCTAATATTTCAGCCGCTACGACCCCAATCCAATCTCGAACCCTATCCCAATTCCAGTCTCCCATGCAATTCCATAATTCTCTAATCACGCTATTGGCCGAGGCAGCCAAAAAATGAGAGAGAAGGTCATCGCCAGTCCAACATTCGTAGAAGATGGACGAATCTCCCGAGCCCAGATGATGCTGGATCAAAGGCTCGGCGAGGCACCTTCCTTTCAGGATACGGCGCCAAGACGCAGAGGATTTGCTATTGAAATCTGCAGCCGACTGGTCGGTGTGTTTGAAATATCAGGCCATGAATCGTGACCAGATGTTACTGCTCACACGCAGCGTCCACCACAATTTTATGGAACAAGCATCCACAATATGCGAAAGCCTGCTGAAACCAAGGCCTCCCTCAGCAGTGGGTCTGACCATGGAGTCCCAAGAAGCCCAGTGATGCTTATCCCTACCATCGTTGTGCCCCCATAAGAAGTTGAAGAAAAGATGTCACACTCACTTTTTTAATTAGGGGTATATTAGTCATTGTGTATTATTTTGAATTTATTTAAATTGTTAATTAAATTGATTGGTGTGAGCTTGATTGGTTTTTTGGTAGTAGATGGTATAACATTAGTCAACCTTGATTAGAAGCCTAATAATGTAATTAGAATTATTATTGGCCTTTTTAAAATTTAATTTAGAATTATTTTCCATTTTAGGGATCATTTAAATGATTTTAAGTCATTTTTTTATAAGCCTTTTTAACCTTTTTGTCAATGGACCTTTTTAGCAACTTAGGAGTGCATTTGGCCCATGAACAAACCCTAACCCTAATACCCCTACCCCTGGTCGACCATAGCAGCAGCCCCCCTCTCATTGTGTAGAAATCACATAGCCTCCACAAGATCAAACCCGAGTTTCTCCATTTCTCCAAACCCTAACTTTCTCATTCGGCATCCGATTCACGCCAAACGAATTGCATTGCAACCTTAGGAAGGAGAAGTACTTGCTGGAGCATTGCTAGCAAGGATTTGGAGATGTTTGCTCGGGAGAAACTGGTCGTCAAAGCGCTCGAAGATTCACTTTCATTGAGATTCCAACTCTCAATAGGTAAACCTCGTTCTACTATTGTTTCTTCTAAAATTTCTATATTTTAGCATCCATATAGGTACCCCCGACCTGTGCATGAAGTTTGGTAGGTTTGTGATTTCGTTTGATAGTCGTATCGGACACGTGTCGGTCCTATGAAACACGTGTTCGACGAAATACCACTTAGAACTGAAAAGTATTATTTTTCGATTCTATTTTCACAAATTTCTTGCTAAAATTATTTATAACAACTTTCGTAAAGACGAATTTGAAATTGACACGATTTCAGTGTCCGAATCGGATACGGACACGCGTGCACGAGGCCCGTGCACGGCCTCGTGCATGCCCTGCTGTCCGAGTGTCGTAACTCGACGCACAGGGCTCCCTTTTGCGTGAAATTTTATGGGCACGTGGGGGCAATCTCTGCCCACATGCTCCTAAAATTTCACAACAATTTATGAAGCGTGTGCGGAGAAATCTCACGCGCACGGTTCAGCCCGCACTGTGCACGCGGCTGAAAAGTGCCGCTGACTCGGCCTTCGTACGCGAACACGGTGCGTCGAGGACCCGTTACAGGAGCACGAGCACAAAGCCCTATACCTAGAATACCCAGAGACTCGATCCCGAGTCGTGGCATGGCTCGAATCACGAGCCACGAGGCCTGACATGCGTCCACGGGCACGCAAGCACGCGTACAGGCCGCACGGAGGTTCGTGTGTCGCTATGTCGCGTAGACGCGACGTGGTGTCGTGTCAGCATGTCCTAGACCTACCCTGGGACCCTACCTAGCTATGTGAACGAGCACGAGGCTTCTCGTGTTGCGTGTGGCGTCCAATCGGGCGAAACGCACGTGTACGTACACGTTCCGACACGCGAGTTCGATTTTCCCGATATGCGCTCCGTGGACACAATACGGACACGGGTTCGACCCCGTAAGTACCCGAGCACATCACACACATAGACACCTTCGAGTTTGCCAAGTTTCGTGAATTCTAGTTGTGTATATTACATTTTGGGCATTGAATTGGATTTCGGGTTTCGACTTATATATATATTTGAGTTGTTTTGTTATATTTCAATTTTTTGAGAATTAACTCATATTTTTTGAGTTAATATGAAGCTATTATGATTCTGGGCTTGTGGGTTTTAATCCCTAATTTTACTTTCAAATATTTCTACCATATATGTGTATATATCCTTTTTCCCTTTTATGTATATTTTATATATATATATATATATATATATATATATATATATATATATATATATATATATTCCAAATGTATAGATATATGTATATATATATGTTTTGCGAGTATATGTCGAGATATTTCGATTCTCAGATCTGAACATTGATCTCTTCATGGTTTCACCCTTTCTTTCTTCCCTATGTATATGTATATATATGTTGTATAGATATGTCTATATGTAAGTTTATATATATATATATATATATATATATATATATATATATATATATATATATGTGGATTTGTGTATAGTTGAGAGATTGGTGGTTTTATTATCAGATTTTGGCATATAACAGCAGCCTCTTTATCGACACACACACACAACCTCTTCTTCACAAGCTTAAGTATATGTGTATGTGTGTATGTATGCAAGCTTAAGTATATGTGTATGTGTGTATGTATATATGTATGTATGTATGTATGTGTGTGTGTGTGTGTGTGTGTGTGTGTGTGTGTGTGTGTGTGTGTGTGTGTGGATACATTACCTTGAATGAATGAATATATATGATATATATATAAGTGTTGCTCTTGAGTGTAACCTAGAGAGTATTGGGACAGTTTAGGATTGGCCCAATAAGCCTAGATTAGTCGAGTTGACTGGCAAGTTGACCAAGTTGACAAAAGTCAACTTTGGATCAAACTTGATCCAAATTGACTCAAACGAACTTAGAATGACTTGATAACTTGTGTTTGACCTAAAAATTAGTAAACGGAATAGTTGACTTATAGTTGACCAGAGTTGACCAGGTTTGACCAAAGTTGACCAAGGGTTGACTTTGACCTAGAAGGACCTAAAATCATGTAGAATTGCATTGTAGGCATTCCTTATGATATTTTAGACCTTTTTGTGACTTGTGGTTGTTTTAAATAGGATTACATCACTTCAGTTCAGTTACACTTTCTCATCAACAGCTTGTATTGTCAAGCGAGTACATTTTCTGACCGTTTCATACTTGTTTGGACGTATTTACTTGTTATAGACTAGTTTACGTATTGTTGTCACGATGTTACCACGGATTAGTACTATATGGATCTCTTTATGCGATGTTATCCCCTCGGATACATCGGGTATATTGTGCTCATGTACTTTATCATGTACATTGTCTACTCTTTGTATTCGTATTTATTTATGTGTACTCATGTGATATTCATGTACACTCATAATCATGTGAGCCTTCATGTATAATCCAGTGATCATATGGACTAGCTATCCATGTGATGCACTACTTTCATGTGCAATAACATAACCTGGACAGATCCTTATGTACTGATTGGAGTAGGGGGAGTATTTATTTGGTTATGTGATCTACACCCTTATCATGTACAACTCTAAACTAGATTTAAGTCATGTATAACCTAAGCCAGTTTACATAACCAGATTGTGCTCTACACCACGTAGTTAGTTGAGTTCACTTATTATATCATGTACATCTATTTCCATATATCATGTTCTTTTTTACAGTCTCATTTCTTTATCAGCAGTTCATGTATATTATTCTATAGCTTGTTTCATATTTTCTTTCATGTTATGATCTATGTGAGAGATATGTATTTGTTCCTGTCCTGACTGGACCTGTTGAAATATTACAGATGATGAGGATTGCTGCGATACTTACTATGGAGCAGGCCTAGTTGACACATGTGACTTGGACCCTCAGCATGATCCTGTAGTCGCTGAGGACTTGCCATTAGTTTAGATTAGACTTATATCATTATCTAGTCATTGAGACATTGTGAATGTATTGAGATATTATTTATGGTGTGGTTTACACCGAGACTTATTTATATTTGTGACTCTCTGTTAAGATTATCTTACCATCTTTTCCATCTTAGTTTGTGATTGAGATTACTTATTATGTTGTTCTCCATTCGGAGCATATTCTAGATTGTGTTAGATGTTGGACCTAGGACAACGTTCTACTGCCGACACTGCGGCGTAGGCTGGACGTACCCACTTCTTGTGCCCTTACACTGGGTGCGGACCGTGACACATTTTTAGTGGTGACCCATGCAGGTTTTCGTCGCAACTAGTACAATTTCGTGGTGGTACACGAACTAGAGTATCACTACAGCCTGCAGTAGGATATAGGATATAAGTTAAGGTACTCAATCACATTATGAAATCTCTTATCTAATTCTTGCTGATTATATATATATATATATATATATATATATATATATATATATATATATATAACCATAAGATTCCCCTTTTTTGTAATATAAAACTTTGGAAAATATACTTATATAATTTATCAATTAAATTAAATTTTCAAAATCAATTACTTTAAACAAGCACCAATTCATCAAAACCTATAAGCATAAATATCAAGCCTATCCCAAAATATGGATATATATGCTAAGTCCAATACTATGATATAAGTAAGCCTATTATAAATTTCCTATAAATAAACACATAAATGCCCATAGCATATTTAGTACTCAAAATAAATAAGTACTTAATATTACCTTGGGCTCGGCCTAAGCTCAATTCTATATTTTTGTTACACATATAAATTTTGGAAAAAAAATATTATTAACATTAATTCTAATAGTAATAACAGTAATTAAAACAACCATACAAATACATATACACTATCAATACTTATACATTAATTAAAAAAATATAAAAACATTAATTATTAAGTAGTGACTAGCATGCCACCCTATGTTACTGTGTACATTAGTTAGTACAATAGATGTTGTTCTCGGTTTTCAATGAAATAAAGACCTAGTAGTATAGTATCAATACCTTACTCAGAAAAGTTATTAGAGACAGAGAGAGGAAGTGATAGGAAAGAGAAAAGGAAATTTCTCTCCAGAGTAGTAGAGATGATGAATGGCGGAAGAAGCTCACTAGAGCCTGTCTCGACGCTGGCGCCCAGGCGTCGGGATCCGTGGCACGGCGGTGTGTTGGGGAAACGGTTTCGCACGCAGGCTTAGCTTTGACCGGCTGGGGCTGGGGACGAAACCGACGACTGCTGGGCGGATTCCAGTCATGGGTTACTGACGACCGAACACGGTGGCTGTTCTGACGCGGGTTCTGGTGGCGCAAGAAAGTTCTTCGGGGCTGGCGACACCGGAGGCGCGCGTGGGGACCTGTGCTACTTGGGAACGCACGACTTGGTTGGTCGTCGAGGCCCTCGACGGCGCTGAGGGAATGCGACCTCGCTGAGCTGCCGGGTCGCGAGGATAGGCGACGGTCCGGTCAGGTCATGCGGCGCACAGGCATTGCCGATCCCGGCGTCGCTCACGGAGAGGAGGCGCGGTTGAAGGGCTCGGCACTCGGGAAGTGCCGTTAGGCGAGGCAACCCGCAGAAAGACGTGTAGTGCTGC
Organism: Iris pallida; assembly: GCA_029216955.1. NCBI lineage: Eukaryota > Viridiplantae > Streptophyta > Magnoliopsida > Asparagales > Iridaceae > Iris > Iris pallida. The sequence continues at coordinate 19,336,979 of JANAVB010033620.1, forward strand.
TCCGGTCTGGGTGTGCCGTAGAGGAGTGATAATAGTGGGTTAGGTTACATTTTTATGTTTTTTTGATTTGACGATGTGTCTGGTGTGTCGGACACAGTGGGATGGATGTATTGTAATGAAGGAAGTGGATGTACACGGACACCAGGGGTCGGACCTGATGTCGGACATACGATGGACACGAAGATAGTGTTAACTGGGCACAGACAGCACGACACGATAAAATTATTTTGGTGATGGCAGTTGATTGGTGGTGGCAGCGACTTGGTAACAGTGGTTGTTGGGTTTTGGCCTTTTACAAAGTAAATTTTAGTCCCACATCGGCTAGACCAAAGGAGTTGTATCTCTATATATTAGCTTTGCAAGTTTAGAGATGCACATGTGGTGTGGAGGTGCACATGGGTGTGCCATGTGGGGTTATTTTTCTAATGGGAAAAAGGCTAAATCAATAATAAAAGTATTCAAGCTTTTTGCTCTTGGAAAATTTATTTCCGTGGGGGCTAAGCCCCGTAGGGGCTTAGCGACTCAGACTCGAACTCGGGCTCATGGGCTCATGAGGTATTTTGTTGGCGCACTTTGCACTTAGGCGCATAGTGCGCTTAAGTTGCGCTCATTGTGCGCCACAGGTTGCGCCGGGTGCGCCGGTTGCGTCGGTTGCGCACATTGCACAAGTTGCACACGTGGCGCAAGTTGTGCGAGTGGCGCAAGACGGCACAGGTTGCGCAGTGGCACAGTGCGCGCAGTGGCGCAGGTTGGCACAGGTGGCTCAGTGCGCGGAGAGCAGGGTGCGCGCAGTTGCTGCAACATGCAGCAGAACGTGCGTTTGCATGTTCTGGGTGGTTGCTACATGTTCAGGGTGGTTTTTACCATGTCCCTAACTTTGTGGCAACCGAACAGTTGCTGCAGGTCCTATATAAGGCATCCTTTCTCTCTCAAGGCTTGTGATATACAAGTAAGAGAAGCCACCACAGAAAGTTTACGAAGTATTTTTTAGCACAATTAAACAGAGAATTCAGAAGTGTTTTTTAACACTATTCTGATCAGAATTTGCTTACGAATTCCAGCAGCCTTCGAGAGAGAGGAAAGGCGCCGCACCAGCGTTGCTTTTGTACGGGAGTTCGTGTCCATCCGAGGAGTCAGAAGAGCAGGAGTGTTCCAAGTTCTCCGACGAACTTGCTGGTTCCTGGAAGCTGTTCGTGTAGGGCGAATAAAGCTTTGAGCAACTGTGATTATTCACCCCAGTAGGAGTTCTTCCATCTTACGCCAGTCACCTACTTCGTTGCTGCTAGTAATTCTGATTGTATCTTCTTTTTAGAAGTACTACGATCTGATTGTTGTTGATTACGAAATCTTTTTAGATTCTCGTAATTCAGAATCACCTTCTTTGAAGTGTTGATTTGAAACATTGTTTTTACAATTGTTTCATTTTCTCAGTTTTCCATCGAAAAATTGTGCCCCGGCACTAACAATCTCAAAGCTTTATTGCTACGATGGAAAACGTTAATGCTTCACTCCTCAATACTGAATTTTGTAAGTTAGAAAAGTTTGATGGAGAGCATTATCAAGTCTGGAAGAGGAAGGTTTATCTCACTCTTCAATTCAGAGACGTTGATCACGTGCTTATTGAAGAGGAACCTACCATTCCAGATACTGGGTCTGCTGCCGTAATCACTGCGGCTACTAAACTTCGGGCCAAGTGGAGAAGAGAAAATAGCATTTGTAGGCTGCTTATCCTGAATGCTATGGAGGATTCCCTAGCAGAATCCTACAGTAAGCAGACAATTACCAGAGATATATGGGAGTCTCTGGAGAAACCGTACGAAGAAGACAATAACAGGAGAAAGATATTTGTGGTTGAAAAATATCACAAATGGCTCTTTGAGGACGAGAAGTCCATGTTGCCGCAGGTAAAAGAATTTCTGAAGCCGACAGAAGTTGGAAGACGAGGCGATGCCCCTCCCCGACAAGTTTGTTGTTGGAGGGATTGTCTCAAAGCTCCCCACTGGGTGGAGTAAGTTCTATGCAAATATGCATAGGAAGAAGCTTGAGATCAGCCTTGAAGATCTCTTGCAGGAAATCTATGTTGAGGACCAGATGCGGGCTCAACTGAAGGTGGACGCACTGTCCAAGCAATTGGCTAACGCCAATCTGGTTCATACCAAGGAACCAAGGGGAAAGCAAGCGGCTTCCCACAGCAAGATGAAGGATCCTAACAATTTGAACGTCAAGGGGACTTCCTTCAAGCGAAAGAAGGCAAAGTCTCAGATGCCTTGTTTCAAGTATGGCAAGAAGGGCCACTTCAAAAGTGAATGCAAAGCAAAGACCAAACAATCAGAGCAAGGAGAGCCTAGTAAGGTATCTATGATCACTGATGTTGTTGCTATGATTGCGCAGGTTGATGCGGTAAGGACTGACTCTGACTGGTGGATAGACACTGGAGCCTCCTGCCATGTCTGCTCCAGTAAGGAGTGGTTCACCACCTACACACCTACTTCTGAAGTGGTTATGATGGCGAACCAGGCACAAGCTGAAGTGCTCGGGATCGGGACGGTGGTGTTGAAGCTGACTTCGGAGAAGTCTCTGACGCTTCAAGGCATGAAGCACGTACCTGCTATCGCCAAGAACCTGATCTCAGGAGGCCTACTCTGCAACGCAGGCTTCAGGATGGACATCAATGCTGGCCAGATGGTGATGTCTATCAAGGGAACATATTTTGGGAAAGCTTTTTATACCGAAGGAATGTTCAAAATTTAGCTTGTAAATCAGTCCAATGTAATTAATGTGATTAAAGAAATCACTCCTTCTGCTTATACTCTTGAGTTGTGGCATAATAGGCTAGGACATGTTCATTGTAAACGAATAAACAGAATGTCTAGTCTAGGACTTTTCTCCAAGTATGGGGGTAAGGAGAGAAATGTGAAGTTTGTGCTCAAACAAAGATCACAAGGAAATCCTTTCCTCAGGTTATTCGAAGTACAGATCTTCTGGAGTTGGTACACTCCGATATCTGTGACTTCAAACAGTTCTCTACAAAGGCCGGGATGAAGTATTTCATAACCTTCATCGATGACTTCTCAAAGTATGCGTTCGTCTACTTGCTGAAGGCTAAAGACGAAGCATTCGAGAAGTTCAAGGAGTTCAGAGCCGAAGCTGAGTGGCAGACTGGACAACAACTCAAAAGAATAAGAAGTGATCGAGGTGGGGAGTACAGGTCTCATGAATTTGTATCATTCTGCAAAGAACATGGAATTGTCAATGAGACTACGGCTCCGTACTCTCCTCAATCAAACGGAATATCAGAGAGGAAGAACAGAACGTTAACAAAAATGATTAACTCAATGTTGTTGACTGTTGGTCTTCCTAAGTGCTACTGGGGAGAAGCTGCATTGACGACCACTTTATTCTAAATAGAATGCCTCATGCAACTTCAGACGATACTCCTCATGAACTCTGGTTCAAGGTCAGACCTAACTTGAATGTCATTCGAGTGTGGGGGTGTCTGGCATATGTCAAGCTTCCAGATCTGAAGATTCAGAAGCTTGGGACAAGGACTACTAAGACGATCTTCTTGGGGTATGCCAAGAAGAGTGATGCTCGGAGATTTCTTAATATTGAATCAAATCATATCATCGAATCTCGCGACGCAGAATATTTTGAAGACAAGTTTGCAAGGCACAAGAATATTGTTCTTGCGGATGTACCGGAGAACAATGAGGGTACGCCAGAAACTGAAGTCTTTAATGAAGATGTGGTCCAAAAAGATGTTGTTGTTGAAACAACGATTGAACTAGAATAAGCTGAGCCGTCAGCTAAGCGTATGAGGAGGCCGAAGGACTTCGGAAGTGACTTTGTCACCTATCATGTGGAAGCTGATCCGCTTACCTATGATGAGGCGATGAAGACCAGAGACACAATTTTTGGAAGGAGGCGATTGACAATGAAATTGATTCCATCACCTCAAATAATACTTGGGTGTTGGTTGATCTTCCTGAAGGAGCGAAACCCATCGGATGCAAATGGATCTTCAAGAAGAAGATAAAAGCAGACAGAACTATGGACAAGTTCAAGGCTAGGTTGGTAGCCAAGGGGTTTTCTCAGAAGTAGGAGATTGACTACTTTGACACGTATGCTCCAGTAGTCCGGATGACCAACATCAGAATGTTGATTGCTCTCGCAGTAATACATAAGATGGTGATACATCAGATGGATGTGAAAACGGCTTTCCTAAATGGCGAGATGACCGAAGAGATTTATATGCAACAGCCAGAGGGATTTGTCGTCAAGGGTCTTGAAGACAAAGTCTGCAAGTTGGTGAAATCTTTGTACGGTCTTAAACAGGCTCCCAAGATGTAGCATGAGAAATTTGACAAAGTTATAAGGTCAAATGGCTACATGGTTAGCGAGACGGACAAGTGTGTTTACACGAAGTTCGCTGATGGAAGAGGTGTGATCGTTTGTCCGTACGTGGACGACATGCTTATCCTAGGTACGGATATAGGTTGTGTCACGGAGACAAAGAAATTCATATCGAGCAAGTTCAGTATGAAGGACTTGGGGGAAGCTGATGTGATCTTAAGGATCAAGATCATCCGGACAAACACTGGACTAGCGCTGTCACAGTCTCATTATATTGAGAAAATGATCACTCGTTATGGGTATCGGGATCTTCCAGGGATCGATATGCCATACAGGTGTGATCTGAAGCTGAAGCCTAATTCAGGGGAAAGTGTTGTAGAAGCATGGAATTTCACGATCAGAAATCCTATACGTCAAATACTACATGCTCCAGGAAGTTCAGACAAAGTACTTTGACACAGCAAAACAAGAGTAGAGACATTAAAAGAAGATTTTTATTTCATATAAAAGTCTATTACATGTCTTAAAAAGGGCTGTACAAAGGAGAACTTCTACAAAAAGAAAAGACCCTAAGTCTACAGCCAGGCGCAGCATCATCACGCGCTCTCGAACAGACGCATCTCACCATGCGCTCTCAGTCAGGCGCATCCCACCATGCGCTCCCAGCCGGGCGCATCCCTTAAGCAGCTCAGTTATGTGCATCCTCAGCTATGTGCATCCCTTCAGCAGCTCAGTTATGTGCCACTCTTCCAGCCAGGCTCACCGCCGTCTAAATGTTCCGACTAATGAAGTATTTGTTGAGCAGAACGAGGGTGGCAATTAACCCTCTAGCTGGAAGAAGAGCTCCCCAAACCGAGGAAGAAAAGAGCACCGCAAGCCAACCTGTGGCCAAGGGAGGCTTCGAAAGAGCCTCCAAAGGCGAAGAAAGACCGCAATCGAAACCGCGGCTAAAGGAGCAGCTTTCAACACAACCAGAATGGGCAACACCCACTTTGAAGGAAGAAAGAGCCCCCAAAGCCGCAGCACTGCAATTCCGATCTGCGGCTCTTCCCACTTAACGGAGACGAGGCTCGTGCATCCCGATCTTTGGATGCAACATGCACCTTCTGCCTGCCTCAGAAGCCCTCGACTCCGACTTTTGGATGTAACAGTCACCTTCAAGTGCATCAATGAAGACAATGCATCGCATCTTCACCCTCGGGAGCATCTCATCAACAGAATGCACTCGAGTAAACAAGTTCATTTCGGAAGGACGTGAGAGAACGAGAAGCCAACTCTCTCCATGCCACTATTTATAGGCCAGGTAAATCAAACCCATGCGCCAAGTGGATGGCTCTCCGAATCTCGTGCAATGAATTTGTATTAAATGGATGAGCTTGACGCTTCGAATTCAGCCAAGTCAAAAACGGCTATTTAAAGCACTCGAAGAACGTAACAGTCGCACCAAAAGACGTGTCAAGCGGAGCGGATGTGCCAGCCAGACCGCGCATCACACAGACGCGCCCCTCAACACCAAGCGCCTCACAAGCATGCGCCCCCATGCGGCCCCATGCGCCTAGTGGAACACCGATCGATGCGCCCACTCGACAACCCATCACCTGTCAAAGAACATTAAATGCTGAAGTCTGACAGAGTTGGCAGCACGCCCCCCAAAGACTGCAGTTGACAGCTTTTTCAGAAAACGAAGCGTCGCCAACGTCAGCATCATCATTACTTTCCTCTGGCGATTACAAGCCACTTGGCCGCCCAACCACTCGCATGCGCCTCCGCGGCCGTGCGCCCAAAGCTCTGCATGCGCCTCAAAAGCCATGCATCTCAGACTTTCTCTCTGATCCTAAAAGACAGAAGTAAAGTCACTACCAAAGCTCTGCATGCGCCTCAAAAGCCATGCATCCCAGACTTTTCTCTGATCCCAAAAGACAGAAGTAAAGTCACTACTGAAGCTTCACATGTGTCTCAAAAGCCATGCGCCCCAAATGGTTCGTGACTCATAAAGGTTACGACCAAAGTCTCCTCATGCGCCAATCCCAGGCGCATCCTACCAGATCATTCCCCACCAAATCCAAGATCTTCGAGCCATGGGCCGATGATACGTGTCCTTTGACACGACTCACCCAAGATCTCAGCAACAGAAAATCCTCTTCTCTGCTACGTGCAGGCCCACAACAGCAGTATGAAGAATTCAACCCCTCAATCAGGGCGCATCGTCCATGCGCCTCCATCAGCAATCACCACGTGGCGTCCCCACGACCAGACGCATCCTACATATGCGCGCATGAGCAGCCAGCCTGCAGACTATAAATAGAGGGATCATTTCCTTCGTCTACAGACACGCAGAGAGGAACATACATAGACAGACAGAGACATTGCACAACCAGAGAGGCAGATACAGACACTCAACGCCTTCCTCCTCTCAGCAAGCTCCAGCACCCAGAGCAATCCAAACCTTCAGAGAACCGATAACCGTCGTCAGATCGTCAATGGAGTTAACGTATTACCACTCACTCCATCGGCACTAGGGACCCAGATTAAACAAAAGTGTACTCCTAGGACAACGTCTAAGTCCTACATTATAATACTGTTCTGTTTGTATTGAAATTTGTAATCAAAAGATTTTAATGGCAAACAAGCTGGCGACTCTGCTGGGGACATCTTTCTCCTCCACTGAGAAAGCTGTGTCGCAATCCGACGATGTGAAGGTGGGCTCCTCCCACAAGATGCTGGTCGCACGCCTCAATCAACAGGCGTATGAGGAGTTCATCTCTGAAGGCAGTGCGAGTCCTTCGAAGCGGCTGTCAAAGCCGAAGAAGACCAGCCGAGTCTGGGTACGCAAGGTCGACGCCTCTGGCACCACCGCCGAAGGGGATGTGCCAATCCAGCCTTCCCTTCCTGCTGAAGTCCTCAGCAACCAAGATGCGCCTACCAGTGCAGCGCATCCCTCGGGAAAATGTGCAGCTGACCATATTCCCTAGCCATCTCCCTCTCAGGCGAGGAAGATGCGTCGACGGAGCAGGGGCGCAGCTAATGCCCCGCGCCTCACCTCCGATGTGCCACAGAAGGTCTCTGCCTTTGACAGACTCACTCGCTGTAGTTGCAAGAAGAATTTGGATTCTGAGTACTACGCGTCCCAGCGGGCTAGTACGAAGAAGTCCAAGGCAGCACGGGCCATGTGTCCCAAACGTGCTATGCCAGCAGCAAGCCAGAAGTATGCGCTCACAATCATGCGCACTGCTGATGGTAAGCTGTATAACGTTGACTCAGGTGCTTCTACGCCAGAAACGAGCCAACCTTTAAAGTCCTTATCTCACTTGGGCGCATCTATTGTATTCGTAACCAAGTCGAGTAAGGCAAACCCAGTGGTCTTGAACTCCCGCGTCCCCTCGGGTTGTGCGTCTGAGGTTCGTTCAAGTCACTTTAAATGTTGTTCCCCTACTACTGATCTGAGCACCTGTTTGGTGTTGGATTAGGGGGCGCAGCATTCATCTGACCACCCCGGCGCTTGGCCTTGCCATGCGCCTGAAGGAGGTACGAAGGTAGCACTCTCCTCCAACGATCTGCGTAACGTGATCACTCACAAGCGCCGATCAGGAGAGTCGATTGACAAGCACGATGCTCCCCTCACAGGGCACACTTGTGCTGTGGTCACCATCAACTGCTGTTGCAAGTCAGCAGTCCCACCAAGACAGTCGGTGTTCTAGCGGCTGCAGTCATCGACACCCCTCCGACGTCGCCTCGGGAAGAAAGTGTCAACAAAAGAGGAGCCAGAACTAGAGGTTGCTTCATGCAATGTACTCTCCAACTCCTCGTCAGTCCGAAAGGCGACTGGCAATTCCTCGTCCAAGGGCCAGCCGAGGAAAACCAAGACAACCGTCTCGTCCTCCAGAGTGTTCGAAGGCACTCGCGGGAGGAAGAAGCTCTTGGAGGGAGCTGGGGGTAGTCAAGCCCTTGTTGATCCTCCTTCCGAAGATGAGGCTGTCCTCCAAAGCACAGCTGGGGGGATCTTCATCCACAAAGCGAAGTCAGCCTCCCCGACATAGCTGGGGGTCGTCTAGCCCCTGCGGACCTCCATCTCGAAGATGAAGAAGTCCTTCAAGACATGACTGGGGGTAGTCAGGCCCTTACGGATACTTCTCCCGAAGACGAAGGCGTCCTCCAAAACTTAGCTGGGGGTAGTCTAGCCCCTGTGGATCCGAGTCTCGAAGACGAAGAAGTCCTCAGGAACATAGCTGGGGGTAGCCAAGACGAAGCTCCGGGAACAACAACTCCTCTACAGGAGAGTGAGGCTGAAAGCGAAGCCTCAACTGAGCCATCCGACTCCAGCCGTGTCATGACAGTCTACATGGCTGGAGACGATACCGAGTCTGATGTGCCGCCTCCAGACCTCGTCCAGCGCATGGATACCTTGGAGGGAGGACTCAAAACCCTCTCTGCCTCTATACAAACACTGACTCAAGCAGTGTTTGAGATACTGTCAGCTTTGGCCAGGACACCTTCTACCGGTCCCGACCCAGGGGCCAATGGAGAGTCAAGTGTGCCCCCTCAACGGGTATCCTTGGATACGGATCGTCGCGAAGCCCTCCGAACTTTGGAGCCCTCAAATGCTCAACTCCAGGTGGTACCACCTTTCCCGACTCCCAGCTCCACGGAAGACGTGGTCGAGATGATCAGGGACCTGCACGAGCGCTTTGAGTCCAAGACAAGACAAGAGGAGCGCCAAAAGATGGGCATCCCCCAACCTTATCCCCTCGAATGGAATAAAGTGGTTTATCCTCCCAAATATAAACCACAAACCACTACAACAAAAAACCCTTTTAATGACGGCTAAAAAGCGTCATTAATGACGAACCATGACGCTTTTTTTTCACAGCAACCGTTATAAAACGGGTGTTATAAATGTTTTTTAAAAGCGTCATAAAGTAACCGTCATGAATAGTTTCTATAAAAGCGTTATGAATAGTTAATATATAGTGCACAATTCAGAACAATTTTAAAATGTCATGAATAGATAATATGTATAGGCTCAATGCAGCACATTTATAACACTTTATACTATTCAAATTAGCATATTTATAATGCTCTATACTGCACAGTATATATTACATTCCAAAAACTTAACATTATATATCACCATCTTTATTACATTTCTCAAAATAGAGTACATATCAACATCTTCATTACATTGAATATCCAAATACAGAATATACCAAAAAAATAGGAATAAATCTCTCTTTTGCTATCCAAATACAGAATGTACCCGAGCTGCAGCTTGAAATGCATCCAATTCCTGAAAGTTCTATCCATCTTCAAACTCAGCTTTGCTTGATCTCTTTTCTATCAAACCGGCGTACTAATTCCTCCTTGTAGATAAAAGCTACAGTAGCCAGCTCTCGCCCATTGGCAGCAGGGAATAAGTGGCACAAAATTATCTTCTTAGAACTACATATATACAGAAAACAAACAAACAACCACCAAAACAAGAAGACAAGAAAGATTCTCTCAGTTTCTGATTAAAAATATTAATAAAACTTAGTACTAATCGTACATTAGAAACAACACTAAAATGTTGAAATTTAAAGCCCAATTACTACATATCCTTCTTCCCAAGCCGCAACATGTTCTACTAGCAGCTCCACAAATTACACATTAACCAATAGCTAAACTACAAAAAATGATGTAAAATTTTGATAATAAATCACCTGGAAGAGCAACACCTGGTACCATAGCTGATGCTGGAGGTGCCATATCGAAGCCACTGATGCGCTTGCTGCATTTGAAAAGCAATTATAGACACATCACAACCATCAGACAGATGCAGAGTCAAGCCAACAAATATTAGTAAACTCAACAACAAGAATGATAGTAAAGGAAAAAAAATGTGTTGCAGAGAGAAATCAAACTAACAGCTGTCGCGACCAATCTTGCTACTTTTCTGATGAGTTTTTTATCTTCTCAGTTCTCACATATAAATTGTTATCTACAATTGCAGCATAGGATTGGTAATTTACAGTAGATCTTGTAGACCAAAGGTGTAAACAGAACAATTATCTAAATGTTGAATCTTGATGCAAATATTCCCTCTCGGATTGCAACTTTTAAGTCGAATCCTATCTTTTTTATTCAAAAAAGTCGGCAAGACTCAGAGTGTGAGCTGTAAATGTCCTTTTATGGTGCTTTCTATTTCTTTGAAGTCTCTTAGAGAATACCAGTTTCCTGATTTAATTTGGTTTTCACCATATTCAAGGCTGTTCAAGTCTGAAAAAGAGAATTAGAAGTTGGAGTAACAAAACAAAGGCTTTCTTGTGAATTTTGGGAATTTTTTCATCATATTATCGTGTAGCATTTTTATAGTGTAGCAGTTGGTAGCTTGTTTAGTGAGTCCTTTACTTAGAAGTCTTTTAGATGTCTTTATTATGTAAAGGGGATTTTTATCAGATGATGATAAAAGATTTTTTCGTAAATTATCCTAAACTATAGTATAGTATAGCTCTACAATTAATTGGTATTATGGCTTACACTCTCCAACCGTTCCATCCTCGTGACTAACAATTAAGTTTCAAATCTTGTGCTGATATTCTTTGTGGCAATCTTACATACTCGTTTTTCAAATGCAGCAATCTTACATACTCATTTTTCATATTGGAAAAGATATTCAGGGGCCATGAAATCATTGAGCATATGCAAAATAAACTTATTAAATTCTCGAGATAGATTCTTGTTAACATAGAATTAGTATTAAACTGTACAAAAAAGATGACTGAACATACCATCTCATTAGAAAGGTTCTTCCACAATAACTTTAGTACCAGGGAACTGTCACCCATCTGAGAAAGGAATGAGCAAGCAGCAGTAGTGAGAGACACAAAAGTTCCTCGATTTGAATCCTTTCCATCAATCTCCAAAATAGATAACTTTTCTGAGAAGGAAACAGGAGTCATTTCAGAAAGAAAGCAGGAAAAGAAATCAATGAGCTTATTACAAGATCACCACAAAAATGCATCAGAAACTTAACTCGAACAACTAAATATATGGCATGATGAACATATATCAGATGAGATAATTTTTCAGTTCAAAGTTCAAACTAATATGGTGGTGCTGCAACAGAAAATTAGGAGGAAGCAGGAAATGCATGGCTACAAACTACAGCACCCAAATACCTGAACAAGTCAGGGATGTCACAGGGAGTGGAATTATATTACTTATAACATTTATGTTCATATATTGCTATTATAAAGTTGCCAACTAAGCATGAAATTACTATATGATATTAATATTGACCATTTTTCAAATAATTTGACTGTTTACATTATGCAGAACAGAGCGTGTTACAGATTTATGACCATTCAGACATCAGTTATATTTATATCAGAAATGACATCTCGTGTAAATGTGGTATAAATTAAGTGTACCATACACGTAGCATTGGAATGAAGAAATGGCATCATTAGAGTTAACATTAGTTGTAAAAAGCTTGGGAGCATCTTATTCTATAGCAGAGTTAGAAAAGAAAGAGATTCATCCTAACACAAATATGAACGGGACCTTCGGCCTCTGTGGGCAACCGCGTCTTATCCTTCGGCATCGGTGGTCGCCGCACTCTCGCCGGAGGCATCAGACCCGAGGCACAGAGTCAACCTGGGGACCCGTGGGGTTTCTGGGGACCCAGAATATCTATTTTGCCGATCGCTGCAACGGTCACGGTCGCGGTCGTGGTCCCGATCTCTGTCCCGTCCCCTATCCTTATCCCTGCTCCTCGACGAACCTCTCGAGGATCCCCTTTCGTACTCGCGAGAATCCCTCTGCAAATTCATAACAAAATTCTGAATAAAAAGCTAATCTTGAAAAAAAAGGGACAAATTTAAAAGCCTAGAGTAAATAAGAGACCTTAGATCTGGAGTCGGCTAGGTCGTCGAAGCCGCTGCCGCTGCGGGGGTTAGGAGAAGGGCCGCCATTGGAGGCGTAGCGGTCTTCTTCGAAGTTGTTCATGGCTAAAACCCTAATCCTATATTTTTTAATGGTTTTTTTCTTTTGTTTTCTTCTTTTCCTCTTAGAGATTTTTCTAGGGTTAGGATCTAGGGTTAGGGTTTTGGATCTAGGGTTAAGGTTTTGGAGTTGGAGGAAAGGAAGGAGAAGAAGAGAAGGAGAGGAGGGTGTTGCTGAACTAGCTAGAGTTAGGGTTTTGGAGTTGGGGGAGAGGAGGGAGAAGAAAGGAGGAGAAGGAGAAAATCCACCAGAACGATTTTGGTGGAGGAAATTTTTTGTTGAAACTCGGGGTGCAGTAAGGATTTTGTCAAAAATTGAAGTTAAAAAATATTACAAGTTTGCCACCGCTCTAAACTATTAATAATGCTTTGTTTTATAAATGTTATAAAAAGCCCAGAATTAGCCCAAACCGTCATAAAAAAAGGTATTTTTCAACTTAATAACGCTTATGTATCAGCCGTCATTAAAACTCCTTGTCGAGCGTCATTAATAGGTCTTTTTGTTGTTGTGAACACTGACGCCATACGACGGAAAGGACTCTCCGCGTCGCTATCTGACGTATTTCCAGTCTCAGACGGGACATCTCCCGAAGGAGGATGCGCTACTCACCAGCATATTTGTCGGCACACTGAAAGGAGTGGCGTACGACTGGTACTGTAGCCTCCCCGACAATTCCATATCTTCCTTTGACGATTTGACGCACCTTTTCCTCGACCGTTTCTATGACGGCAGGAAGGACATGACAATGGCGTCCCTCATTGAGATACGCCAGAAGGAGAAAAAACAGTTCGGGTATTCATCGAACGCTTCCGACAGACTTGCTTCAGACTGCCCCCGGGCATGCCAAAACATGCACTCCTCTCCTCCTGTAGCATGAACATGCTGCCTGCAGTCAAACTCTGGCTCAACTCTACTCCTCCTCCCGACTGGAGTTCCTTGATCATCGAAGCCGAGGCCGCAGAGAAGAAGGCGGCCAATGCTCGTCTTCTGGGAGTCAGTTTCCCCGCCTTTGAAGACAAGGGGAAGCGGCCTGCAGCCAACAACCCCGAACGAGAGACGAAGGGGAAACAAGCATTGACTGTCAATGCATCAAAAGGTGCATCGGCACCTACTCAGAAGCCTCCACTTGCACCAAGACCAAAGGAGGTTTATTCTTTCAACGATGAAGATACCTTGCAACTCTTTGAGATACTGAAGCAGGGTGACAAGATCAAGTTGCCGGACTCAAAGCGTCCGGACAAGGTTGGAAAAGTGGACAATCCGAGGTACTGTCAATACCATCGGTTTGTCGGACATCCAACCAAGGACTGCTACGTCCTCAAAAACTACATCCAGGGCATGATCAATGCGGATGTTATCTCCGTCGACTACAAGGAGAAGACGGTTTCGGCCAACGTGGTGTCACTCCAGTTCGGCACCTTGCCGTCAACTACAGCACAAGATGGCGTCGTCCCCATCCCTAAGGCGACAATGGAGGTGGTTAACTTACCACCTACTCGTGAAAACGTGAGTGGACTCATCCCACTCACCACATCTCGGGGAGAGATCTTATGGGTTCACCCTGATCTCATCTCCGAGGTTACTCAACCGGAGGTACGCTCTGCCTCCAAAACCAAAGGCAGGAAGATCAAGTCTTGCCGCATGGTCTCTTCCTCCGCAGAAGAGGCTCTTCCTGTACAAACGCATTCGCAACAGAACGCCCAACCCGACGAAGCTGCCGTCGAGGTGGTGCCTCCTTGCACCGTCCCTGCTGCCCAGGAGGAGGGCCCGCCTAAGCCCTCAGCAGCCAATAAGCAGAAGCATGTAGAGGCTCATTTCGACAGGCCTCTGGGAAAGGAGAATGCTTCGGGGCTAGCCAAGCCCCACAACTTCGACATACTGGCACAACTTGCCAGTACTCCTGCCCGCCTATCTCTGTTTGAGCTCCTTCGTCTTTCCAAAGACACTCGCGAAGCTCTCTATGAAGCTGTGAAGGATGCTGAGTCCTTCATCAGTCAGGTCAAGCAGCCTGAAGATCTCCCAACTACATGGGCGCACTGTCATTGTGCGGATGAGGTTATCCCCAATATAACCTTCACTCAACAAGACATGGTGCTTAAGCACAACCGACACAACCGGCCGCTGTATTATACAGGGTATATAGGTTCTGTCAAGGTGAAGCAGATTCAGATCGATCCGGGGTCTTCCCTCAGCATCATTTCAAAGACGCTGCTCTCAACACTGGGGATCCCAATGTACCGACTGGCGCCATCCAACACAACAATCAGTGGCTTCAACGCTAGCAAAAGTGAGCCACTGGACAAGATACGACTAAAGTGCCATATCGGTAACCTCAGAACTGAGATGACTTGTTATGTTGTGGACGCCGACGTCAACTACAACCTCCTGTTGGGTCGTCCATGGCTGCATGAGTACATGGTGGTGCCATCCATGCTCCACCAATGTAGGAAGTACGTGTCCACCAACGACGTCATCTGGACGGAGTTCCCGGACATTGACCCTTTCAAAGGGGTTGAAGCTTACTTCACCGATTCCTCCTTGTACAAGTCACCTGATGAGGAGGAAGCCAATGATGCTGATGATAAAGCAGAAATGACAGCAGAGCCGGATATGGAGCCGGAGATGACTCCCAACGCTCCTTTGAAGATCTGACTCAAAGGCAAACCGCCTCAGAAGTTGCCTCCCATGAACATCAAGCTACCCGGGAAAGCACCAACTACTCCTGAAGCTCCCTTGAAGATACGCCTCAAGGGAAAGCCGCCTCAGACATTGGCTCCCCTTGTGGCAAAACTACAAGGGAAGGCACCAATCACCGGAGGCACAGTGGAGGCACCTCTGAAGGTGCATCTTAAAGGCAAGCCGCCGCAATCCAAGCTGCCAAAGAAGGCCCACATAGCCCTCTCGGACCCCGAAATCAAAGCTGTGGTGGACTCTCCCAATCCAATCCCAGTACTCACAGATGAAGAGCTAGGGGAATACATCTCTGCTGATGTAGACGCACCCTCTCTGGACAATATAATCCTGCAGGATAAAATCTCGTATTTTATCAATAATAGAGTGTCTTTTAATTATTCTAGTCTTCCACATTGGAATGCCATGTATACATTAGATAACGCTCTACGGTCGTTGCAAACACAAATAACGACTGTCCATCATATAAATCGAGTAGTCCTGTTCCAATGGATCTGTTCTGTAGTCCCACCACGGATTCGAGACGAAGAATCTATCATTTTCGGCAAAGTTGAGCGTCATCAAGACCTCCCGCCACTCGAGCCAGAACCAGATACCGACAGAATGCAAGTCTATCGGTACACGGACAAGGCAAAGTACCTCATCCAAAAGATGGGTTACGACCTAAAAAGTAACAAAGGCCTGAACTACGGCAAGGGTCGACGTCTTCCTCTCCGGCTTCCAACACCTAAAGGAAAGCCGCAGGACTACTATAATCGGACTCGACGGGGGATAGGTTATGTCATGCCGCCATCAACTCCAGAGAGTGCGAAAGCAGAAGAAGCAGAACATTCTTATTCGTCTGAAGCATCAACTTGGGATTTCGAGACCAGTATCGGCTCAGTCTTCAAGAGAGTGCTGTCAGCCAACATTACATCTGCTCAACCTCAAGAAGATGAAGGCGAAGATCAAGCGCCGGAATTCTTCGAGGAAGAACCCTAGACACAACGCTTAGGAGAACAATAGGAGTCTCGTTTTGAGCTACGCGAACCCCCTACCAAAGACGAAGTCGAGCAGATCGACCTTGGGGATGGATCTTCTTCCAAACCCATCTTCATCAGCAAAAGCCTAAAAGGAGAAGACCGGGAGTCTTTAATCCAACTGGCTAAAGAATATATTGATGTCTTCGCTTGGAGCTACGAGGACATGCCAGGACTTGATCCTCAGATCGCGATGCATAGGCTCAACATCTTACCCGATGCTAAGCCTATCAAACAACAACAGCGATGTTTTCGTCCGGACATTATGAACGCCATCGATCAGGAGGTGGACAAACTCTTGACTAGCGGCTTCATCCGTGAAGAACAACACCCGGATTGGGTGGCCAACGTTGTCCCTGTCACCAAGAAGAATGGGAAGATTCGAGTCTGCATCGACTTCAGGGATCTCAACTCCGCCTGCCCAAAAGACGAATTCCCGCTCCCCATCACCGACGTGATGATCGACAACACATATGGCTTCGAACGCATGTCTTTCATGGACGGGTATTCGGGCTACTACCAGATCAAGATGTTCCCCGATGACGCAAAACATACGTCATTCAGGACTCCAAAGGGCATTTTCTGCTACACAGTGATGCCCTTCGGCTTGAAGAATGCGGGTACGACATACCAACGAGCTATGAGCACCATTTTCTGTCAGCATCTTTGTAAGACAGTCGAATGTTATGTTGATGATATCGCAGTCAAGAGCCGTCTCAAAGGAGATCACCTACAAGACCTGAAGACAGTCTTCGATCTCATGCGGGCGCATCAACTCAAGATGAACCCCGCTAAATCCTTCTTAGGGGTTTCTAGCTGAAAGTTCTTGGGCTTCATTATCACGGCGAAAGACATTCATGTCGATCCCGAGAAGACCAAAGCCATCCTCGACATGGGCCCTCCGAAGAACCTCCGAGAACTTCGAGGCCTGCAGGAACGTCTGGCATACATCCGGAGGTTCATAGCAAACCTTTTCGAAAAATGTTGACTCTTCACTCAGCTTATGAAGAAGGGAGTCTCCTACGTCTGGACAGAGGAATGCAAAAAAGCTTTCGATGACATCAAAGCTTACCTGACGAGTCCGCCAGTCCTAATGGCATCCGTCGACGACAAACCATTCCTCCTCTACGTCCGTGCCATGGATCATTCCCTCGGCTGTTTGCTGGCTCAGAACAGCGATACAGGCTATGATCAAGCCATCTACTACCTCAGTCGAACACTTATCGGGGCTGAACACCGGTACAACCCCGTTGAAAAGGAGTGCTTGGCATTGGTGTTTGCCATTCAGAAGACTCGCCATTATGTTTCGGGCCAGACGATTCATGTCATCTCCCGAGTCAATCCACTTAGAGTTCTCATGACGAAGCCAGGATCCTTGAACTCCCGGCTAGCTACATGGGCGATCCTGCTAACGCCATACAACATGGTGTTCGTTCTGCAAAAAGCCGTCAAGGGTCAGGCTCTGGCCGACTTTTTAGCTGCACACCCCATCCCCGAGTCCGCAAGACTTTATAAAGACATCCCGGATGAGGTCCAAGAATCAAACGTCACCGAAGAAAGTCCCATCTGGCGGATGTTTTTCGATGGCGCTTCAAGAACAGGCCCCAAAGGTCAAATCATCGCAGGAGTGGGGGTAGTCTTGGCCTCCCCCGATCAGCTTGTCATACAGCGCGCCTACTCCCTTTCGAAGTCGTGCTCCAATAATGTTTCCGAGTACAACGCGCTCATCTTGGGACTCCAGCTGGCGCGACAGCTGGGGGTGGATCATCTGGAAGCCTACGGCGACTCAAAACTTGTCGTAAACCAGATCAGAGGGCAATACGAGGTCCGCCATGAAGACCTAATCCCTTACCATAAAGTTGCATTGAACATCATTTCAACCTTCACCGAGTTCTTCATCGAACATGTTCCTCGTCTACAAAATCTGGAGGCTGACGCCCTGGCTGGCCTCGCAGCCACGTTAGCAGCACCCCTCGGGACTCAATACTACATCACGGTAGTTGGTCGAGACTTGGTCTGTACTAAAAACCACCTGTGCTCACAAGTGACCCATGCCATGTCAACAAGTGCTGGTGTTAATGTCCGAGACTGGAGATTTTCGTTCATCGACTTCGCTGTTTACAGAATTCTTCCAGAAGACCCGAAAGAAGCTGTCTCAGTCAGGAGGCGCTCCCTTCGATTCTACTACGATACAGCTACTAAAATGATGTATCGACGCTCCTACGATGGACTTCTCCTGCGATGTCTGTCCAACGAAGAAGCAGCCAAAGCCCTTCGAGAAGCTCACGATAGGACCTGCGGAGCCCATCAACCTGTCCCTAAGTTGCAGGACCAACTACGACGCATGGGCTACTACTGGCCAACCATGGCCGCTGACGCTGTTGACTATGCTAAGAAGTGCCATGCGTGCCAGCTTCACGCAGACTTTATTTATACACCGTCAGAACCACTACATCCTACAGTCACCTCTTGGCCCTTCGAAGCTTGGGGCATGGACATTGTAGGACCGATCACCCCTCCTTCATCGAAGGGACACCGCTTCATCCTAGCCATCACCGAATACTTCTCCAAATGGGCAGAAGCAGTTCCACTGGCGGAAGTGAAGAGCTCTAGGGTGATCAGCTTCATCAAGCACCATGTCATCTACCGTTTCGGGGTACCCCGGAGAATTATCAACGATAACGGTCCTCAGTTCATCAGCCATATTTTCAGCAGATTCTGTGACAAGAATCGCATTCAAAACGTGGCCTCAACCGCCTACAATTCGGCAGCAAACGGATTGGCCGAGGCGTTCAACAAGACCATCGTCAGGCTACTCAAAAAGGTCGTGTCATCCAATAAACGCGACTGGGACGAAAAGCTCAGCGAATGCCTTTGGGCCTACCGCACAATGGTACGGACCCCGACAGGAAACACACCATTCTTCCTAGTCTACGGGAGCGAAGCGGTACTACATCTCGAGATCCAGATACCCTCACTCCGCGTAGCAATCACAAACCAACTCACAGAAGAGGACAATCAACGTCGTCGTCTGCGGGAACTGGAGGCACTTGACGAAAAACGTCTCCTAGCTCAACAACGCATTGAACTCTACCAAGCCCGTATATCACAGGCTTTCAACAAGATGGTCAAGCAAAGGACTTTCCAAGAAGGTGACCTGGTTCTGGCAGTCAGGACACCAGGAAAGTTCGAGCCCAAGTGGGAAGGACCTTTCATCATAGAGACGGTATACTCAAACGGTGCTTACCGCCTTGCTAAACCCAATGGGGACTTGTTCATGATGCCCATCAACGACAAGTTCCTAAAGAAGTACTACTCTTGACATCGTTCTGACATATACTTCCACAAAATCAGACGCTTCCAGAACCCAGCTGTTCCGTGGCATCCTCCAGTAGAAGGACAACCACGTCCGCATCACCTCTGAGTTGTCCTCCTACGCCCTACAAAGTAGAATCTTACACTCCGTGAGACTACGCTACCCATCATGTTTACCACGTCCACATTACCTCTGAGTAAACATCCCGTACAGACAACCCTTGCGTTGCCGTACATTGATTGCAGAACTTCCACGTCCACATTACCTCTGAGTAGTTCCGAATATCCCCCAGAATCGTTCCTACCACGTCCATAACACCTCTAAGTAGGAAGATTCCATCATTTGAATCCCATATTTGCCACGTCCACATCACCTCTGAGCAAACATGGCGAATCTCTTAAACTTATTATATGTACCTAAAAACCAAGGTGCGCAAAAGATAATAGGTCCACACAAAATATCAAGTTCATGACAGCAAAAATGAACACATCACAAAAAATTTTGTATTTTTTATTCTAAAAAAGAAAGTAAAGGATTACACCCTCCCCAACAAGAGTTGCAAATACACAAAAAGAAGAGACTAGAATCCCTAAACATCTCCAGGGTTGGCTGAAAGCTCTTCAATCCGGCGCCTCAAGTCTGTCGCTCGAGTCTCCACAGTCGCCAGGACCCGACGTTCAGCTTCTTGATGCATCGCCCTCTATGGCCTCTGGAGAAGTGTCATCCTCATGCTTTTCATCCAGCTGCTGCCGCTGCTGAGCCAGAGTAAGAGCCCGGTGGGTGAAAGCTGCTTCCTCCTTCTTGAATGCTACATGTTTAGCCTGGGCACGCTCAGCATCCAATAGGAG
The DNA here is from genome assembly GCA_029216955.1 of Iris pallida. Lineage (NCBI taxonomy): Eukaryota > Viridiplantae > Streptophyta > Magnoliopsida > Asparagales > Iridaceae > Iris > Iris pallida. The sequence goes on from JANAVB010033620.1 coordinate 19,357,186, forward strand.
TCGGGCCCGCTGGTCCTCAAGGTGGCGAATCTGGGCATCAACCTTCGCGATACTAGCGTCCAACGCAGTTCGCAACTCCACCTTCTCCTGCGTAGACTAAGTCAATCGCTCCACTGTAGCTTCAGTCTCAGCCACTTCGCGTTCCCAGACACCCACGGTGGCCTGATAAGAGGACTCAATCTCAGCAATCAGCTTCTCCTTTTCCGCGTCTATCAGGGCGGAAAGATCATTCCGCTGGATACGCTGAAAATCGGAAAGCAGCTGATCCAGCTCAGTCACCGAGGCCGCCAGAATCTCGGCCATATGATCATGGCCCTGGTGAAGACATATCAGGTTGATGTGCGGAAGCGCCATGGATTTTGCCATCGCAAAACTCCCATTGGTGTTCATCACTATCGACACACCCTTCTGCAGCATCTTGTACACTGCCTCAACGATGAATTTCATGTACTCATCCACATCCACCAACACTTGTGGTGTCATGGCAGGAGTTGGAGGAGCTACCTTGGACGGCGGACCTGAAGAAGACCCGCCGATCTCAATCTGCGAGGCTTGAACGTCGACCTCAGCAGACTCTCCTGCACCAGGAACTTGAATTTCGCTACCAGCGCCAGATGCCAAGAGTGCAGAAGGAGTTGGATGGGGCGTCGATATCGTCCCCCAAGTCGAAGAAGCAACAGAGGGCTCTTGCATCAGCAAGCCCTTGCCCTTTCCCGGCTCAAAGGGACTATCAGCATCCGGAGCTGCCTCCTCCAACACCGAGGCACGATCTTTAACCAGCGCGGAGCCTTCCTCTGGCAAGCTAATCGGATCAGCTCCCGTTTCCTGGCGGGGCGCGTCTTCTGGGGTCGGGCTCGACAGACGAGTCTCCCCCTCATCATCGAATCCCTCCACAGGGACCAAATCTGTCGCCACCTCCTAGTCGACAGCCACCTCCGCTTCCATTGCTGAGCCTGGGGTAGGGCTCGGCAATGCTACAGCCGACCTCCCCGCATCATGACAAGGAGGGGAATCATCCCTCTCCTCTGTTGCAATCACGTCTGTTGCCCCCGCAACAGACTCACGCATCTCTGGAGGAACGTCTTCCGGAGACGAAGAACTCCACTCCACCTCTTCATCTAGAAGCCCCGTGTCCGCAGGACCCTCAACGTCCAAGGCCCCCACGGCGGCTTGCACAATCCCGGAAGTTGCCACAACCTCAGTGTCTCTTCCGGCAAAGTCCGAAGATACTAAAATCTCCGCAGGAATAACATCTTCAGGATTCTCCTCTATTGGAGACATTACCATCGGAGGAATTCGCTCATCAGAGGAGCTTGCCACCTCCTTTGGTTTACTGACACCCGGTTTCGAAACATGGGTTTTCTTCTTCAACGATCCCTACAAGAAGAAAAGCACAAGTCACCAAAATGACATGATGAGCCAGATTACGGAGGACTCTTTACCTCAGCAGGGACTAGTTCTAGTGATGCAACCTTTGGAGTCGCCACTTTCCTTGGCCTTTTTGGTACGGATGAACCGGCCTCTGCGTCAGCCCGTCTCTTCCCAACAGGAGGATCTCTCACTGATGCTACAGCAGCAGCCCGATATCCCGCCAATTCTGGTGGACGATATGACCGAGCCGCCACCAACATATTTGTCGTAGCCTCTAGCTGAGTTCCAATGATGAAACTAGTCTCCCTATCGTAACCAGGAGACACAGTATTCATGGTGAATACAGTTTAACGGCTGAATACAGGATTTGTGGCCGAAGGTTACGAACTGGCATAGTAAAATGAACACCAGTGCACCCGGCATTGTAATATTGCCAGCCCCGGGCTCCATCCAGCAAACTCCCAGCAAACCCCAAACTGTTACTGGGGTTCCGTAACATTAATTGGGTGTAGCCGAACTGGCGAGCAAACCGGCTTGGCAGATATAGCTCCAGATAACACCTATTCTGGTTGCGGTAGACCAAGTGGGAAGGCCGAATACTTTGCAACCAACGAAAACCCCATTTCGGCAGAGTAATCGCATCTTCACCAAAGTCGTCTAAATCTTGGTCGGCCTCAAAATCTTTGAAGATGGGACCGACCTTAACAATCTTTCACCCCTGAAGATAGGACAAAACTCTCCTGCAGACGGGGACACCAGTGTGCAACCACTTCCTCTTATAGAAGCGGCGGATAAAGGTGTCACCTTCAACGTGATCCTCCTCCGAGCCTGGACTCATCACGTTCGGGTGATACAAAATCAACCATCCCATCAGATAATGGAATGGTAGTTCGGCCCGGGGAAAGTTGTCATTTCTACCTCTCTCATGGATCACGTCCTCAGCAAAGGTCCTCAAGCCCCGCAACAGGTTACACACCATCGTGGGTAGAAGAGCCAAAGGACGACCAAAGGCCAATTTCACTGCTGGCAAAAAGAGGTTTCGGTGTACCCTCTCCACGGAACCCGATCCGCCCGCGAACACACAATCCCGCAGCCATATCATCAAATAAGCAGCCAATACTGCCTTAGATGACATCCGGTGTGCACAGTGCCAGAAGCAGCTATACGCGTTCTCGCTACTCTCATTTGAACGAGGGGCCCTCTCGTCCAACCGGCTCATTTCAGAGGTCATCTCCGCGGGTTTCAGCCCTTGCGGAGTCATAAATTGGATCTTCGAGGAATCCGCCAAATCCTTCTTGAAGACGTAATCCCTCCAAGCAGTCACATAAGGTTGAGACTTGCCTTTCTCCCTCTGTTGCATCAGATAATGATGGCTCGCTACCTCTTTGAAAATAGCCATCATCTCCGGGTCCTTCTTTTCCAAGACAAGGATCTCTTCGTTTGACGGAAAATATTCCTTGTACGGTTCAGAGCCCCAGGGAAGCCTGGATACCTCGTACATTTCGTGGAGAGCCAATCCCAATTCTCCCACTGGAGTAAAGAAAGTGCCAGTCTGGGTATTGAACATTTCCAAAAAAGCGAGGAACATATGCTTATTGAGATCCACATCAGCCTGTGTGGCATGGATAGCGGCCGTCAGTCCAATCACTTTAAGATCAGCCTTGAACTTCGACAACACCCAAACGGTCAAGTCGTCCCACTTCCGCATGTGGTGACACCAACCTTCAACCCTAAAGCTACCTTTTGGATACATGACCCTCGATGTTAGCATCCGATTTGCAAAGGTCGAAGCACTGAAGACAAAGGTGTCATTAGGAACCTCACTATAAAGGCTCCCAGGACACAAAGTTTTGCAACTAAACGAGGGTCCGGCTCGTGAAGCGGCTAAGGTATCCCTTTGATTCGAAGTAGCATCAATCGAAAGAGTACCTCCCAATGCCCCTCCTTGAGAAGGAGTATGTTCCCAGGGCATCCTTCTCTTGGAAGCTAAATGGTAGAAGGCCGTCAGCGGCAACTGGCGTTCAAGTTGTCGCATATACAGAACCATGCCCTTCGCAGAGAAGAACCAGTCTTCTTTGATCTTAAGTATCTTCGCCTCAGTGGAGATCAGGCGGTCACCGAACAAAAAGGTAGGTTTTAAGAAGGTCACATCCTCGGATTCAGCAGATTTCAGTTTATCGCTCTCCATTATACTCTGAAGGAAAATCGGCAACCGATTCTGGATCTGCAGTATTCTCTCAGGAGGTTGATTCTGTAGGATAGCATCCTTCGCAGGGTTGATAACCTCCTCGTCAAAATCAACTCCCATTTGACAAAGAGAAGCATCCAGAAGGACTTCATTCAGCAAAGGGATTGTCATCAACACTGATACAATAAAAACAAAAATCAGGCCAAAAAATCAAGCAGCCTAGCGCATCAACAGGGTGTAAACCCATACAAATCGCTGTGAAGCTTCGACGCATCATCAGGGTGCAAACCCATGCGCGTTAGCAGTTAAACCTCGGTGCATAATAAGGGCCTAAACCCATGCACGTCGGTGGAATAAAACCTTGGCACATCATCAGGACATAAGTCCATGCGCGTCGGCAGCAGAGAGTTAGGGCACACTATGAAAAAAACAACACCCACCCATCACCGCAGGCCGAACGTCGGCCGGAGTCACAATGGTGACAGGAGCGTCTTCTTCGGCGAACTCCGTAGGCTCCTTTCTCTTGCCAGCACCGCCACAAGGAGTCTTGGGAGCCATTTCTTGAAAGAAGAAAGTTAGGGTTTTTTTCGAAGAAGAACTCTAAAAGACAAAAGCAAAAAGAGGAATCAGGCTAGAACTCTCTCTCTCTTCTCCTCACGCCTATTTATAGGCTCAGTCGCACGCGTGAACCAATGAAGTGTGACCTCAGCCGCCGCTTCGGATTCTGTGAAGAGATAACTGCAGATAAATCCAAAAAGATCATCATTAATCTTCTTGGTTATCGAGGCGTTATCATTTGCATTAACTGAGAGGAGCATGCGCCCCAACCACCATGCTTCTTATTCAAAGTATTCCAAAACTTGACAAAAATGTTTTAAAAAATTTGAAGAGGGTCTTGTAGAAGCATAGAATTTCACGATCAGAAATCCTATGCGCCAAACACTACATGCTCCAGGAAGTTCAGACAAAGTACTTTGACACAGCAAAACAAGAATAGAGACATTAAAAAAAGATTTTTATTTCATATAAAAGTCTATTACATGTCTTAAAATGGGGTGTACAAAGAAGAACTTCTACAAAAAGAAAAGACCCTAAGTCTACAGCCAGGCGCAGCATCATCACGCGCTCTCGAACAGGCGCATCTCACCATGCGCTCTCAGTCAGGCGCATCCCACCATGCGCTCCCAGCCGGGCGCATCCCTTCAGCAGCTCAGTTATGTGCATCCTCAGTTATGTGCATCCCTTCAGCAGCTCAGTTATGTGCCACTCTTCCAACCAGGCTCACCGCCGTCTAAATGCTCCGACTAATGAAGCATTTATTGAGCAGAACGAGGGTGGCAATTAACCCTCTAGCTGGAGGAAGAGCTCCCCAAATCGAGAAAGAGAAGAGAACCGCAAGCCAACATGTGTCCAGGGGAGGCTTCGAAAGAGCCTCCAAAGGCGAATGAAGACCGCAATCGAAACCGCGGCTAAAGGAGCAGCTTTCAACACAACCAGAATGGGCAACACCCACTTTGAAGGAAGAAAGAGCCCCCAAAACCGTAGCACCGCAATTCCGATCTGCGGCTCTTCCCACATAACGGATACGAGGCTCGTGCATCCCGATCTTTGGATGCAATAGGCACCTTCTGCCTGCCTCAGAAACCCTCGACTCCGACTTTTGGATGTAACAGTCACCTTCAAGTGCATCAATGAAGACAATGTGTCACATCTTCACCCTCGGGAGCATCTCATCAACAGAATGCACTCGAGTAAATAAGTTCATTTCGGGAGGACGTGAGAGAACGAGAAGCCAACTCTCTCCATGCCACTATTTATAGGCCGGGCAAATCAAACCCATGTGCCAAGTGGATGGCTCTTCGAATCCCATGCAATGAATTTGCATTAAATGGATGAACCTGACGCTTCGAATTCAGCCAAGTCAAAAACGGCTATTTAAAGCACTCGAAGAACGTAACAGTCGTACCAAAAGACGTGTCAAGCGGAGCGGATACGTCGGCCAGACCGCGCATCACACAGACGCGCCCCTCAACACCAAGTGCCTCACAAGCATGCACCTCCATGCGGCCCCATACACCTAGTGGAACGACGATCGATGTGCCCACTCGACAACCCATCACCTGTCAAAGAACATTAAATGCTAAAGTCTGACAGAGTTGGCAGCACGCCCCCCAAAGACTGCAGTTGACAGCTTTTTCAAAAAATGAAGCGTCGCCAACGTCAGCATCATCATTACTTTCCTCCGGCGGTTACAAGCCACGTGGCCGCCCAACCACTTGCATGCGCCTCCGCGGCCATGCGCCCAAAGCTCTACATGCACCTCAAAAGCCATGCGTCTCAGACTTTCTCTCTGATCCCAAAAGACAGAAGTAAAGTCACTACCAAAGCTCTGCATGCGCCTCAAAAGACATGCATCCCAGACTTTTCTCTGATCCTAAAAGACAGAAGTAAAGTCACTACTGAAGCTTCGCATGCGCCTCAAAAGCCATGCGCCCCAAATGGTTCGTGACTCCTAAAGGTTACGAGCCAAAGTCTCCTCATGCACCCAATCCCAGACGTATCCTACCAGATCATTCCCCACCAAATCCGAGATCTTCGAGCCATGGGCCGATGACACGTGTCCTTTGACTCGACTGACCCAAGATCTCAGCAACAGAAAAATCCACTTCTCTGCTACGTGCCGGCCCACAACAGTAGTATGAAGAATTCAACCCCTCAATCAGGACACATCGTCCATGCGCCTCCATCAGCAATCACCACGTGGCGTCCCTACGACCAGGCGCATCCTTCATATACGCACATGAGCAGCCAGCCTGCAGACTATAAATAGAGGGATCATTTCCTTCGTCCACAGACACGCAGAAAGGAACATACATAGACAGACAGAGACATCGCACAACCAGAGAGGCAGATACAGACACTCAACGTCTTCCTCCTCTCAGCCAGCTCCAGCACCCAGAGCAATCCAAACCTTCAGAGAACCGATAACCGTCGTCAGATCGTCAACGGAGTCAACGTATTACCACTCGCTCCATCGGCACTAGGGACCCAGATTAAACAAAAGTGTACTCCTAGGACTACGTCTAAGTCCTCCATTGTAACACTGTTCTGTTTGTATTAAAATTTGCAATCAAAAGATTTTAATGGCAAACAAGTGTCAGGCAGCTGGAGTATTCAAGCGTAATCGGGAGTTTGATGTATGCTACTACTGCCACAAGGCCTGACATAGCTTTTTCCGTAGGAATGCTGAGTCATTTTACGAGCAACCCAGGTGTTGAACACTGGAAAGCTGTGAAACGGGTAATGAGATATCTCAAGAAGACTCAGACATATGTACTGTACTACAGCGGAGATCCGTCGGTAGTGGAAGGCTTCGGTGATGCCAGCTGGTACTCAGAGGTGGAGAGCGAGAGGTCCACAGGTGCATTCATTTTCACAATGGGTGGAGCTGCTATATCGTGGAAGTCGAAGAAGCAGACTATGCTCTCGCGGTAATCCATGGAATCTGAGTTCTTTGCACTTGATACCGCAGCCGGGGAAGTAGAATGGCTTCGGAAGCTCATGTATGATCTTCCAGTGGTTGGGGCGCAAATACCGACGATACCGATATACTGCGACAACCAGGCGACTGCGGCGGTGGCATCAAACCTTTTCAACGGGAAGAAGAGGACTGTGCGGTTGAAGCACAGGGCAGTACACGATCTTATCAAGAGAGGTGTTATTGCAGTGATTGATGTTTGGAGTCAGAAGAACCTGGCGGATCCGTTCACCAAGGGCCTCAAGCGCCAGCTAGTCGATGACACAGCTTGTAAAATGGGCTTGAAGGCATTCTGATATTGTATTATTGTATTCCTACCATAAAGTTTTATGCTAATAGTTCAAAGAGAAATCTATTAGGCATCTAGCTTTTGGTTCAAGGGAGGACCACTAATCAGAAGAATATCAGGAACGATGGGTACATGTTCTATTGGGCATGAAGAGGTTACGGACCTATAACCACTGTTGTCTACTGTTGTTTTCTGCAGAAAACGGTTCATGTGGGAAGGTTGGCTTAATTGCCTTAATGAGTTCTCAGGCAGAGTGAATGCCTGGTGTACTTTACAGAAAGCACGGTATAGCAGCACTACAAGGAGTGAAACTCCATGCTACAGTAGGGTGACTCCATAATGAGGTTCTTATATGTGGGGTGCTGCCCAGGAATAGAATAAAGCCTCGGCTTTGCAGGCCAAGTCACAGCGGCGTAGCACCGCAAATAGGCAGTTAGCCTAATGTTGTATGTTAAAAATAAAGAGGGGTGTAGTCAGTACTACAAAGAGGAAGAGTTCCTCATGTTACAGTGGCACAACACCACGATGAGGTACCCGGTTAGGGATAAAGCCTCGGCCTTGCAAGCCATGTCGTTGCGGCGTAACACCGCAAGGGAGCCTAAGGCTTCATGCTGGGTAGTTTGGCACTACAAAGAGGCAGTTGCCTCATGCTACAGTAGTATGACACTACAATAAGGTTTCTGGTACGTGGTAAGGCCTCGGCTTTAAGTCATGTCATAGCGGCGTAGCACCGCAAGGAAAGCGTAAAGCGCTTCATGCCATGTCTCTTTATAATGAACTCACCTATAGTGTATGGACAAAGAGATATCAGGCCATCTCTTGTGGGTAAACTTGTAAACGCCCAAAATTATACACTGAAACCAGGCTGGCACAGGGCCTTTAATGTGTAGCCAGAAGCACATGTAACTACATTATGTGAGTGGAAAGAATTTCAGCTATGATGCAGAATTCAAGGCTTAGTCCATTCTTGTATTATAGTCTGATTTTTGATCCATGCGGAAAGATTCAAGTCGTCAGCGACATCTCTCCTAATGCATGATGGACAGTTACTGTGGGGAACACTTATACTCATATATAGAGATATATGGGGGATTGTTAGGTTTTGGTCTTTTACAAAGTGAATTTTAGTCCCACATCGGCTAGACCAAAGGAGTTGTATCTCTATATATTAGCTTTGCTAGTTTAGAGATGCACATGTGGTGTGGAGGTGGACATGGGTGTGCCATGTGGGGTTATTTTTCTAATGGGAAAAAGGCTAAATCAACAATAAAAGCATTCATGCTTTTTGCTCTTGGAAAATTCATTTCCATGGGAGCTAAGCCCCGTAGGGGCTTAGCGACTCGGACTCGGACTCGGACTCGAGCTTATGGGCTCATGAGGCATAATGTGGCATTTTGTTGGCGCACTATGCACTTAGCACGTCAGCATCGTCGTTAGGCGCATAGTACGCTTAAGTTGCGCTCGTTGCGCGAGCCACTTGCACGGCCATGTTGCGCGCCACAGTTTGCGCGGCCAGGGTGCGTGCCAGGTTACGTGCCAGGTTGCGCACAGGTTACGCACAGGTTGCGCCGGGTGTGCCGGTTGTGCCGGTTGCGCACGTTGCATACGTTGCGCAAGTTGCGCGCGTGGCGCACGTTGCGCGAGTGGCACAAGGTGGCGCAGGTCGCACAGGTTGCTCAGTGGCACAGTGCGCGCAGTGGCACAGGTTGGCACATGTGGCTCAGTGCGTGGAGTGTAAGGAGCGCAGGGTGCGCACAGTTGCTGCAGCTTGCAGCAGAACGTGCGTTTGCATGTTCTGGGCAGTTGCTACATGTTCAAGGTGGTTTTTACCACGTCCCTAACTTTATGGCAACCGAACAGTTGCTGCAGGGCCTATATAAGGCATCCTCTCTCTCTCTCAAGGCTAGTGATATACAAGTAAGAGAAGCCACCACATAAAGTTTACGAAGTATTTTTTAGCACAAGTAAACAGAGAATTTAGAAGTATTTTTTAACACTATTCTGATCGGAATTTACTTGCAAATTCCAACAGCCTTCGAGAGAGAGAAAAGGTGCCGCACCAGCATTGCTTTTGTACGGGAGTTCGTGTCCATCCGAGGAGTCAGAAGAGCAGGAGTGTTCCAAGTTCTCCGACGAACTTGCTGGTTCCTGGAAGCTGTTCGTGTAGGGCGAATAAAGCTTTGAGCAACGGTGATTATTCACCCCAGCAGGAGTTCTTCCATCTTTCGCTAGTCACCTACTTCGTTGCTGCCAGTAATTTTGATTGTATCTTCTTTTTAGAAGTACCACGATCTAATTGCTGTTGATTACGAAATCTTTTTAGATTCTCGTAATTCAGAATCACCTTCTTTGAAGTGTTGATTTGAAATATTGTTTTTACAATTGTTTCATTTTCTCTGTTTTCTATCGAAAAATTGTGCCCCGGCACTAACAGTGGTGTGGAGTAGGGTGATGGTAGATAGGGCGATGATGATGTGGTGGTTATGTGCTGGATGTTGGCCGGGAGGGAATGGACGGGGATGTACGATTTGTTGTTGGGAAGAGGTGAGGTGGTCTTGGGGTTGGCAGCAAAGGCTTATATGTAGGCATATAGAGGGAGCATATGGATATGATATATAGAGATGAGAGGGGTGATTATGAGCCTTATCTCTGTAGGAATTACACGAATTATGAGATGATATATTTGGGGTGTGTACATAAGATGGGGGCAGGTAGAGTATTAATTTGCTAGTAAGAATGACATAAGAAATATGCTTCATCTAATATTATCAAAAGTTTAAATTATATAAATTCGAATCCAAATCAAGCAGCGTTTAAACAAAAATCAATCTAATCACGATTTATTAATGATAAATATAAAATTTTATAAATTCAAATCAAATTAATTAAAAACCAAAATTGAATAATTTGATTACCATAATAATAAGGGATAATAGTTAATGTAAAATATATACTTTCATAAATCCAAAAAATAGTTTATAAATAAGGCCAACAAAAATAAAAGTTAAGCTTCACCAAAATATTTGAGGATCCGAATCAAGTACATCAGTATATATATATATATATATATATATATATATATATATATATATATATATATATATATATATTTTATATATATATATATATATATATATATATATATATATATATATATATATATATATATATATATATATATAATATTTGAATACGGGCCCAACCAAATGTTAATCTAGTAGGCTTTGAAGCTCAAGATCAATAGACTAAGTCCAAAATAAAGAACAAAAGTATATTTATAAAATAAGAACTATTAAATAATATTCCTAACCCAACAGACCTAAGCCCAATAATAATCTTAATCCTATACATTAGTAACCAAAATATGTATATATAATATACATCTTAATAGCCCAAATATTCAAAGAAAACCAAAAATATATGAAAATCCAATACCATATAAGTACAAATATAATTTGAAATTTTTTATATATTTATTTAATAAAACAGTAAGAATTAATGCTAAAATAACAATATTAATTGATAATGAAATATTGTTAGTAGTAAGGCCAATACTAAGACCCTAACTCCATTAACCTAAATTCTATTTAATACTGTTGGGCCAAGCCCAAACGAAAGCCCAACAAAAAGAAAATAAAACAATAAAAGTAAAACTAACCTAAAGGTGTTGTTGCTCCCATCGATTTAATATGTAATAAAATAAAATATTTTTATTAAAACAAAATAGCACTCTCAAAATATTTAATTTGAAACTAGTTTTGATAAAAGAAATAATCATAAAACAAAGTATCGATGAAAAAAATTACCTTCAAACACAACAATATAAAATAAAAAAATTCGGGAAGAAGAGTTACAATAATCCCCAAAAGTCATGAGATTGTAACCATGACTTTGTAGGGAACACTAAGAGATACTGAAAATTTAGAAGATAATATAAGTAGTAAAACATACACAATCACACAATCAGCCTATATTGTGATGAGTTTCCTATTTCGCAGACTCTCAATGGCTCTCTAGTCCTAAGCACCATTAGATAGACCTGCATGGGCCACCACAAAAATAAGTCACGATCCGCTCCCGAATAATCGGGTACGAATCGATTCATGTCCAACCTACGATGTCGTTGACAGCAGTAGTCAGCCGTCTAAACTAGTCATTATCTAGTATAATCATATATTCTATCACATCATCTACCACAAATTTTCTACTACTAACCATTATAGATCACTAAGCAGTTATTACAACATTTTATATGAATATCCGAGTACAAAATCGGTAAATATAAAGGCTATCTAAACTTGTCATAGCCTCAAACTCAATACATCCAATCAGTCCTATACATGAATCTACATCTCAGGAACATAGTCCTAGTCCTGCTGAGCTTCCGGATCTGCTGCTAGGTCTCTCTGTTGGTCATAACAAGTCTAAGGGATCAGTCTCACCAGTAATCAACGATCCAGTCAGGATGGAGCAAAGTATAATGTAACTCAATAATACTTACCAACAGGATGTCAAGGAAACAGGTAAAGCAAGAGTAAGTGAATGATAGATAATATGAGAAATAACAAGGAATGCACTAGCTACGTGAACATGTGTAATTGGACATCGTCAACATGTGGGGACTAATATGTATCAAGAATATTAAATGAATAATATGCTATCAGTCACGTATGAATCATTCATGTCTAATGACAATGCTATCAGTTACGCATGTAATGGACATCAGACATATTAATAATAATATGCTATTAGGCACGAGAGTTGTCCAATATTAGTCTACAACATATTTTAGAATGTCTCCCATCCGACACGAGAAATATACAAGCAAGTAACGTAAATGAAACAAGTATCAACAAGTGCATGTAAAAACAAAGTTACATGTACTTTCCTCTCTCCTGAAAAAGCAATGTCTCTGGATCCCCTAAAATAGGGAAATAGCATTAGAGAATATTCAAATCCTTCTAATCAAGTTTCTAAATGCCTTAAGCTAAACCCATTAGACAATACTTATCCTATATTACTAATTTCTTTAACCTTATCTTAATAGAGTAGGACCACCTATTGAGTCACAATGATTATTTTGCCATATTAAGCGTACCAAATACTCACTCCTGAGAATACATACATATCATCTTAGCCCATGAACCAATTCAGGATTAAAATCCCAACAATAATTTAAGTTATCTCTCAGTCTTATGTATCCAATCTGTATATATTAACATAACTTGTAAAGTATACAAACTAATCCTCCATTTAAAGCCCCATTTAGATTCTAGCCCAAGCCTACTATATTTGGGCTTAACTGAACTCAAAATACTATACTACTGGCCCAACAATATTTGAACTAAAAGCTCTAACTCATCCAATCCGATAACCCTAACACAACAGTCACCTATATTTCAAATCTCTCCTTCTATACACGATCTAAACATTTAGATACAAAGCTAAGGTTACTTGAATCCAGTTTGTATCAGCTAGCCTGTGTCCCAGCGTCGAGAACACCTGTGTCAAATGTGTCGATCTGACACAAACCCTTGTGTACTGCCACCAATACACAGATGTGTGTCGTCTCAATATCAATAAATTAAGAGAAGATCAATGAGAAGCTGTACACCAGTCAAGTGGAATTGGTATCGAGTCCGTAGATGACGGATACGGCCTGTCCCGTGTCCAATATTAATAAGAAGGCTGGTTTAGTCATAAAACCAAACACCCCACATGCATCGAATAGAAAAGAATCGATATAAGTCTCTCTGATTGTTTGACCAGAAAACCTTAAGGAACAACCAAAGAATAAAAAAATAGAAGTAACATGTCCTCTTGAGATCGATTGACTCTCGATCAAATTCGAGCAAGCCCCTAACAGAATAACAATGACACAGAATTAAGCACTCTTTAATCGCAAACATGGATCGAACCTTAATCAGCTATCAATCAAAGAAGAGAATCGAACCGATCGAAGAACTCACTTACCAATCTGTCATCGAAGCAGTGGCATGTTCTCGAGTCACCGTGGGTTCACTGGCCAATCAATCATCGCTACAAGTCATCTTAAGAAGAGGTTGGTGAAGTCGAACGAAGCCAGACACTACCGTTGTCAGAAAGCCTTATCGCCATAGCCAGAGATTGGTATACAAGACGAAGATTGCTAAATCTTCACAGAGGAGCCTTACCAGTCATCATGGTCGTAAGCTCGATCGGTAGGGAGAAAGAAGGGGACAAAGAGAAATTCGATAGGGCTTCGTCGAGAGTCTGAATGGGTAGAGAACTGTTAAGTAGAAGCTCTATTTATAGGCAGCGAGGGGTTGCCGGCGGTTAGCGGCTAATGGCGGAGATTAATCGGACTATGTCGGTAGAAACAAACAACAGCTAGAATCGTCGGGCTAGGTCGGTCAAAGAGAAGGTTCAGGGACTCTTTGGAAGGACCAAGCTCGCAGGCACCGCCGCGTCGAGAGGCTAGGCGTCCCGACTTCTTCTCCAGCCAGGTCAAAGAGAAGAATGGATTTGGCTAAGTTATCTTTGACCTAGAGTGGTTCTACTTGGTTTGAACAAAAGTTGTGGTTTTAATGGGTGGTTTGACATGCTGAGTCCAAAATCCAAATCAATGGATGTTGGTTTTTTTAAGTGGGTTGCCCAAAAGGGCTTGGGAGTTTAATTCATGGAATTTGGTTGGATGATGACCTAATGGGTTGGCGACTGTGGTTTCAAATAACTAGTTGATCTAATGGCCTATTTTTGATAGCTTAATGGGCCCTAACTTGGCAGGCTGGTCTCTAAAGCTTAATAAGGGTTTGATTAAAATAGAAGGTCAACCTATTGGCCAGGCTAGCCCCAAATAACTACTAACACAAATAGAAAATTAGATACAAAATATATGCACATCTAATATAATTAATAAATAGCCAACTAAAATAATTAGAGGAATAATGCTAAAATATTATTTAGGGAAAGTGAGGTTATAGTTGAAAAGAGTACTTAACACTTGAGTCCTTGGCAACATATTATTTTCTGCCAATACTCAAGTGTTGAGCACTATTCTTCCTATAAAACAATATAGTTGTTGGATCTGCACACTGGCAGAAACAATTGCTTTCCTATGCATGGTAGCTGAAGTTTTTCCACTTTATTCATAGAATGGAGTCTTGTGAGAAGTGTGCATATGATGCCTCTGTATAGACAAGGACGTCTTCTTATGGTTATGTGCAGCTAGAGAAGTTGGTTTGGATTGCACATAGATCGACTCTGCGGCCAATAACACCTTCATTTGGGACATCCTCTGGGACATTGTAACAACCACTTTTCTGAAATGAAGGTAATTTTGAACTTTTATAAATTTATCATTTAATAATAAGATTTAATCATGTTAATGACTTATGGTGATTTTTAATACTATTTAATCTAGTGTATTATGACCTTAGCCTTTCCACTAGTGTAACCTTAGAGTTACTTGACCTAGAGACTAACCATGACCATGGAGACCTAACCATGTGATTAGATTGACTATTTACCACTTTTTAGGTTAGGGATATTTTGGTCATTTTTTGACTTTTGGTGAAAATGAATTTTGATTAATTAATATTGTGCTAATCATTATGTTAAGCCTTAACCTAGAATTGCCCTAACCTAGATATTAGTCATGAGCCTAGATATTAGATTAGAAGTTTCCATCACATGACAAGATTAGTAATATCTAGATATTAAGTTATGTCACGACCCGCTTCCGAATAATCGGACACGAGTCGGACACGCCCAGCCTTCGTCATTAGACACGACAAAGTAAGCTGTACCAAGCTAGAAAAATCTAACCAGATAAACATGAATAAGTACAAATCACAGCATCTATAAACGTTCCCAGCAAGATCACCATAATCCATAAATCCATAAAACATAAAGGTACCAGAGTCAACAGGAATGAAGTACGCTATGAACTCTAAGAAAATAATATCTAGAAGTAAAGATAAACAGTCTAAACCTGAAGCCTCTAGCTAAGTTATGTCTTCATCCTGCTCAGCTAAGATCCCGGGCTCTGGCCCATAAGGTAGAACAATATCCTGTAAGTACACCTGCAACATATCCAGTCAGGAGTGAAATAGAGTACAGTCCTAGGTAATAAACAAGAACGTCGTGATATGGAAATGAGTACAGGAGAACATGAAATATAAAGTACATGAAATAAGAACATGAATGTTGAAAAATAAATACAAGGAACATGAAATGAAGCATGAATATAAAATGTACGAGGAACCTGACATGTGCAGTATATTAAAATACATCCAGAATGTGTGATCGGCTTAGGTAGAACATGGAACATGAATAATGGTACGGCTTAGGTACGTACCGTGTGCACGGTGCGAGGACTAAGCTATTCACATAAATTTGTAACTTGGGTTTGATCACACACCTATAGTATTACCCCTCCCCAGACACAGGTAAAGTACATGGAACATGAATCAAGAGTACAAGACCATATTGTGTAATATCGTGTCAAGGATGAAAAGTACAAGACATGAATGCAAATGCACAAGACCATAGAATGTACTTGCCTTGCTCAGGGTGATCGAAAAAAGGGAGTAAATCTGTCCTCCTGTTTAGGTGTAAGTTGGTTAGAGTCTAACACTAAAAAACATTACGAAATAGCGACTGATTTTTTAGTCGCTAAAAAAGAAATTTCAGTCGGTAAAGTCAAATAGCGACTAACCAGCGACTAAAAAATTTCGTCGGTGTACGCATCGTCGCTGCCAAAATTCAGTTGCTAGTTTTTCGTTGTAGCGACTGACTGGCGACTAACCCAGCGACTTCTTTTAGCGACTAACTTACGACCATATTTTTAGTCGCTAATTCTGTGACTAACTGGCGACTCCTCAGCGAGTAACTCTGTGAATTATCGACTCTTAGCAGCAGATAGCTTAGTCTCTGGTTAGTCGCTAGATAGTCGCTGGTTTGTCTACAGTTAGTCGCCATCCTTTTTTTCCCCAGTTTATAGTCGCTGTTTTGTCGCTAGTTAGTCGCTATGGAGTGATAAATTGCTTTTTTCCCTATTTTGTAAGAATAATACTATGCACATCCTTTAAGAGTAATATAAACAAGTCAACAGCACATAAAATACAGTGAAATCAACTTTTCATACCACAATCATTACCAATGATGTAAACAAAATTAATATCATACACAAAGTACACAAACAAAAAATAGTCATGTCCATTCATATCTAACATTCGACCATACATCATCCATACAAAAAACGATAAACTAATACAAGCACAAAAGAGTTTGACATGGCACTGATACAAAAGCACAAAAGTCAAGTTGACAGTAGTTGCATGCTTCCCATAAACTGTGTCACGAACGTAACTAATGCTTGTTGCTGGCTTGTCATAAAAACAGGAGCTGGAACAGAAGTAGTAGTAGGAGCAACCGATGGAGATGTAGCTGGAGGAGCAATAGATGGAGACGTAGCCAGAGTAGCAACGGATGGTATAATAGCCGGAGTAAAGAAAGGAGGAGCAGGAGGAGGAGGAACAGTCGGAGTACCGGAAGGAGCAGTGGTACCATCACGAGCACTAGTAGAAGACACCATCTCCATAACATGTTTCAGTTGTCTCTAAAAATTGAACATCATGGTAGTCATCTGCTCCATAGTAAGAAAGCTTGTAGAAGGAGCAGCAGGATCGACAGTAGACTATACAGGTGGAAGAGCTCTTGAGTATAACAACGGTTGCAATGCTAACGACCCAGTACCGTACACGTTACCGCCCTTTCCTCTCCCAACAACCTGTATCCACAAGTCATTCCTCTTGGAGGGCATATGTGGCCTACTAGTACCAGCCCCCCCCCCCCTATTCCCGATCAGCAGCCTCATGAGACTCCAATTTCTCGTAGGCCTCATGTACATATAAAGGTATCATGAATATATTACAACTGAACTACACATGAGCAATTATAATCCATATACTTAATTGATAAGAAAAGAAGCTCTAAAAGGGTATGGCACTTATTTGCCAATCAATGTATGCAACTATATATAACCCATTAATAACGTAAATTAAACAAAACGTCAATTTAAATCAACTGAATAAGTGCATTGTTGAATAATAAAGCAATAATTATAACCAAGAAACCTTACCAAGCAATTATGGTGAATATTGAATAGTCCCATTATAGATGACATGTTGAGATCAAATGGTATGCAATCCCTTTCTAGTGAAAAACTTTATATAAACTCTAGTTTGGTGTTTACCCAAAAATTTCATGTATCAATGATGATATAGACAAGTCGATGTTAATCTCATTACTCTTTGCACAATGTTGAGAAAAAATAGGAAGCAATTTCATATAATGATGACAATGTTAATCTCATTACTCTTGAGAGAAGATCCATTATAGATGCCGCAGTAGTCAGTAGATGCCTCCAGGATAAATTTTTTTTTTATCCATTTCTGAAACAAACCCCATAGCTCTGTTTACTTCACCAGTATCCAACAAGCCCTTAACAATAGCATTACGTATACCAGAATCTGAAGAGTAATGAGATTATGTTATTGACAAAAACAACTCACTAAATTCATCCAACAACCCTTCTTTAATAAGGCATTATATCATTATATAGTGTATGTTACAACATCTGTCATTTGCAAGAATAGAGTTAAAGAGATCACAGTCATTTGCAAGAATAGAGTTAAAGAGATCCTTTGCTGCATTAACCTTACCAACTTGAAACATTCCTTCAATTAAAATATTGAAGGTCCTAGCTTCCATTTTTTCCTTATAACATAATATTATATGATAGGTGTGAAGTTATAAGGAAGTTCCAGAAGCAATTATTTTATCTCTGTATTTCTTTTGTATTAGCAACTCTTCCAGCTTGGTATGATCCATCTAACATAATATTGTGTATAGCAAGTGTTTGTTGCAATCCCTTACAAGGCATCTCATCAAAAAGGTGTCGTGTCGTAGGTTACTATATTTGGTTTATGACCTCGTGAGAGCATCGGCTCAAAAACTTTAAATACTTTACTTGTTTCTTGTATCAGGCAATATCCATCCATTAAGGTATTGTATGCATGTTACTACATTGGGCTCCAAACCTCTTTGAATCATCACATCTAATAATTTATAAACTTTTTTGACCATTCCTTCTTTACACCAAGTTATATCATTATATAGTATATGTTACAACATCTGTCATTTGCAGGAATAGAGTTAAAGAGATCACAGTCATTTGCAGGAATAGAGTTAAAGAGATCCTTTGCTGCATTAACCTTACCAACTTGAAACATTCCTTCAATTAAAATATTGAAGGTCCTTGCTTCCAATTTTTTCTTATAACATGATATGGTTTTGAACAAGTTTTTCCTTCTGACATAATATGGTGTTGAACAGATTCGTGGCCTCATCAACGTGGTAATTTTTACAAAGTCCACATAATATTATATGATAGGTGTGGAGTTATAAGAAAGTTCCAGAAGCAATCATTTTATCTCCGTATTTCTTTTGCATTAGCAACTCTTCCAGCTTGGGATGATCCATCTAATATAATATTGTGTATAGCAAGTGTTTGTTGCAATCCCTTACAAGGCATCTCATCGAAAAGGTGTCGTAGGTTATTGTATTTGGTTTATGACCTCGTGAGAGCATCAGCTCAAAAACTTAAATACTTTACTTGTTTCTTGTATCAGGCAATATCCATCCATTAAGGTATTGTATGCATGTTACTACATTGGGCTCCAAACCTCTTTGAATCATCACATCTAATAGTTTATAAACTTTTCTGACCATTCATTCTTTACACAGAGCATCAATTATCATGTTGATTGACATAACAGTAAGTTCAACATCTTGATCCTTCACAACAGTAAGCATCATTTATCATGTTGAATGTCACAACAGTAAGCATCATGTTACTACAATAGTAGTGTCCTCAAACGTAATTATTATAAGAATCAACCAACAACATATTGATTTGGTAAAGGTTGACTAAACTTTTGATAAAATGTTCAAAGACAAGTAAATACTTACAAATGCTTTGGAAGCCCGTTCGTCTACTAACTTTCCATCCTTCCTTCTCTTATGGGTACGTTCGAATATCTTGGGAAAGTCGACTGTACTCGTATCTAAGCCTGCCTTAGCAGCCTCCTCGTACTGTAAAAATTAATTCTATGAGATATACATAAATAATGAAAAATTATAATTTTATTAATGATTTTACATACCATCCGTCGAAAATGTTTGGAGGTCGGAATCGATCCACCAGTGTGGAGACCAGCCTTAGCACGAGCTGCCTTTGCCCTGTCCGACCTGATCTTGTACTCAGGTTTGGCCGTATCCTCTTTCATCTTCTTCCAATATTCCTCTTTCAGCCAATCTTTGCGCTTGTTTTCATCTTGGGCCGCAAAAGTCTTCTGGTCACTTACCATATCCCCTAGCCTTTTCTCGGCAACTGACTTATAACATTTTTTTTATCTCTACCTCTCTGTGGTTCGGCCACCAGTAGCTCTTTTGCAAATTAAAATAGAAAATCACAAATTATTACAGATTAAAATTTAGAATAACAATAATATAAACTATTCTCTTATAAATATAAGCAAGAGACCCATAAATTTTTAGAATTAATTAGAACATTCCCTCAACATATCAAGCCAAATGTATTTCTTCGGCTCCGGTACAGACCTGAAATTTAAGTAAGGCCCCTGAAAATTTCCTCGTATGAGCTCTCTAAGCTCAATTCCAGCTCTAAGGGGGAAGAACCAAAGAATAAACAAATAAATTATAATTAGAAATAAATAATAACAAGGCAATACATGAATATACAATAATTTATTATTATTTTACTTATGCTTCTCCATCGGGCCATAGATCTATGCGTGTTTCATTAGCAGGCCTCTCTGGTGGACTGGGGGGGTCCAGACAACCTGGACGTTGGTAATATGCTCCATTTGGCAAAAACATAAGACCGGGATACATATTCGCTTCAGTAGTCATAGATGCAGAGGGAAGAGAAGATGGCGTGCCTCCAGAGGGATGAGAAGTTGGCGTGCCTCCAGAGGGAAGAGAAGATGGCATGCCTCCCACCGATGATGGAGTAGGCTGTGGGGACAACCTGTCATCTTCCATAATGACGTCGTCCTCTGATGCTCCTCCAATTTGTTGCTCTGGAGTGGATGGGGTAGGTCGAGAGGAACCTCCGCGGAGGCGACGACGACCTCGGTTCGTCGTAAAGGTAAGATCTGTACATTTATAAAAAATAATAGTATAAGTAACATGAATCAAGTAAAAAGAAGCTGCTTATAAGGGAACTCCCCTGTACTGTTTTGGATGTACAATAATTGGCACAACAGATTGGTCTGATTGGAGTAACAGATGCTTTTGGAGGAACCTTTCATATGAAAAGATGAAATCCTTAGCAAGTGAAAAAAGGTTTTTAAATTGCAAAAGGAACCTTTCTCCCTCATTTATAACAACTAATGAAGCAAATATACTTATAGGAGGAAGATTGAGTATCGATAAAATATGTAAATATAAACCGATACTTGAAATCCAGATTGAAAATAAAATTTATCACAATGTTTACCTGTACTTGAAAATCTCTTTATGAAAAGAAGATGCTGAAAGAAGCAGCGCAATAGGTTTCATCCTCGTCCTCTTCTTCTTCTCCATCTCCCTAATCATCTCTATCTCCTGAATCATCATCATCATCATCTATTTCTTCATCTTCTTCTTCATCTTCATCTTCCAAATCTTCTTCCTCGTCCGATACCTCCATAGCATCAACTCTCTCTATAACAACCTCTTCATCAACTCTAAAATCGTCATCAGTAACTTTAACTTGCATATCATCAATGATGGTCGAATTCATATATGAAACTGGAGGAATGACTACTTCATCCTCCTGGTATGCCAGCTCCCCGACATTATAAGTGTTTCTAGCTTTAGTTTTGCATACAGCCCACCAATCCCGGGTATTACGCCGTCGACTAGGATAATTTGTGAAGTATACTTGAACTGTTTGACTTGCCAATACAAATGGTTCGAATCCTCCGTATCTTTTACCATGCCTTATATCTATAAACCCAAATTGTTTGTCAATTTTCCATCCTTGCTTAGGTCTTGTATCAAACCAATCACATTTAAACAACACAATGTTTGTATCAAAAGAAACCAATCGTGGGTATTCGAGCTCTATAATATCTCTTAGTACACCATAATAATCATGTTCTAGATCCGCATCGTAGACTGAGTCCCTCACACATACTCCAGAACTCTTAGTAAAATTTCCATCTTCATCAACAAATGAGTGATTGATAGGCTTATCAGTTGTTCTAAACTTGAAGCCATTAATTGTGTATCCATCCCAACATTTTGCCTTCTTACTTGGTCCAATGGCTAATGCTCGAATCCCCTCATTCTGTAAGTTGATGCCAGAACGGAAAACCTGAAACATCACATATTGTTTGTCTATTATATCCATATTTTTAACGAAAAATTAACAATGACCGTGTTCAAATATTCTTACATAATCATGGAACCACGACGAAAATTTTCTATCAACCTCTCTAGCAAGTTCATCATCATCAATATTAGGCCTTTCCATTTGTACTTTGGCTCTAAAAGTACTGTGATAAGAAGAATGAAAGTTAGAACACTTCTTTCTAACTATATGTGTAAAGCAAATACGCTAGTAAAGTTGTGTCGCTTACTTCTCAATATCTTTCATTTCTTCTATGTCGCTATTTAACAATACATATCGATGAGCAGCTTCAAGTTCATCGTCTTCCAACCACCAAATTTTTGTAGCACTTGTAGGCTTACCCCTCACATTGAAGATAGATAGGATATCACTAATCGGCTCATCAACCCCACCTTCGTCATTCCTTTGGGCTGTATTTTGATTTGTTCTGACATGAGTATCAAAGTAGATGGAACAGAAGTTTGAAACCTCCTCAATGATATATGATTCGCATATCGAAGCCTCTACATGAGCCTTATTACCCACCTTCTTCTTTAGGTGATGTAGATATCTAGTAAAAAAACTTAGACTCGATTAGAAAAATTAGAATATAAAATTATTGCTTCATGATAATTAAGTTATACCTTTCAAATGGGTACATCCATCGATAATGGACGGGAGCACCTACACATGCTTCATATGGAAGATGAATTTGTAAATGTTCCATACTATCAAAAAAGCCGGGAGGAAATATCTTCTCTAACTTACATATTGTCAATACAATTTTCTCCTCAAGTTCAATCATATGTTGCACCGTTAGCTTGCTTGAACATAAATCTCTAAAGAATATAGATAGCTCGGCCAGCAGAGTCCATACATGAGGTGGCAACATCTCTCTGAAAGCAATTGGTAGTAACCTTTCCATGAACACATGACAATCATGACACTTCATTCCTGTCAGTTTGCATTCATTAAGATCGACACATCTCGCCAGATTGGACACATAGCCGTCAGGAAATCTCAACTTCGTTATCCAGTTGCATATTATTAATTTATCTTCCCTACCCAATGCGAATGGCGCTGGAGGCTTGACCAATGTATTATTGCTACTTCGTCTTAGGCTCAACTTTGGACGCTTGCAAATATTTTTCAAGTCCTTTCTTGCTTTGGGATTGTCTTTTGTTTTTCCCTTAATATCCATAACCGTGTTGAAGATGTTATCGAATACATTTTTTTCAATATGCATGACATCAAGATTATGTCTTATGAGATTATCCTTCCATAAGGTAAGTCCCAGAAGATACCCCACTTCGTCCAATTGTGGCTATGTCCAAAACCATCAAAATGATACTCTGATCTTGGATCTTCCATCACAGTCGGCATATCCTCTACTTCTTCCAAACCTCATCTCCTGTCAATCTCAATGGGGGAGAAGATAGTTCTTCTTTACCAACTCTGAAGGCATCTTTGTTCCTCCTCCACGGATGCGACAAAGGAAGGAACTGACGGTGACAGTAAAAAAATATGCTTTTTCTCCATGTTGAAGATAAAATGCCTTACTCTTTTCCATGCATACCAGACAAGACTTAGTGCCATGAGTACTCCAACCAGATAACATTCCATATGCTGGAAAATTGTTGATAGTCCACATAAGTATCACCCTCATCTGGAAGTTTTCCTTCTTCGATATATCGTACGTATGGACATCGAATTTCCACAATTATTTCAACTCATCCACCAATGGCTGCAAGTAGATATCGATATTCTTCTTTGGATTTTTGGCACCTGGTATAATAAGTGTCAAAAACATATAAGGAGTCTTCATTCACATCCATGGTGGTAGATTATAAGGAGTTAAAATTACTGGCCAGCAAGAGTACTGAGATCCCGACTGTCCGAAAGGAGTGAATCCATCAGAACATAGCGCCAACCGGACATTTTTAGGCTCCGCAGCAAATTCTGGATGATACTGATCAAAATATTTCCATGCCTCTCCATCAGAAGGGTGAGATAATTCTCCTTCATCCATGTGTCGTTCCTTGCTATGCCATGTCATGTGTTGTGCTGTATTTACAGACATATACATCCTCTGCAACCTCTTTGTGAGATGTAAGAAATGCATGTACCTGTAGGGACGTAGCTTTCCTTGGACAATTGACTTTCCTTTGTCCTGAACTAGCTTGTACCGATCTGCATGACAAAAAGTACATTTATCTTTATACTTGTTCTCTTTGTAATATAGCATGCAACTGTTTTGACAACAATCTATCTTTTCGTAACCTAATCCAAGTTATCGTATCATCATCTTCGACTTGTAAAAATTTTCAGGCAAATTCTTTGATCCTTTTGGCAACAACTCTCTGACCAACTGGATGATCCGGTCATAGCATTCTTACGGCAAGTTGAAATTAGATTGATGTTCAACATCCGCATCATTACAGACAGGACTGAATGAGTATCACATTCCGGGTATATCGGTGTTTCGGCATCCTTGAACATATCATAGAATTCCTTTACATCAGAATTCGGATCCTCTGGATCAAAACTAGGCCCGGCCGCAGCAAATATCATCTCCCGTGCTAGGTTTCGCTGCCGATATTCAAAGTCATCTCCGGGTGTAGACTCTCTGACCTCCGTATCAAAGGAGGACTGATATCGCAAGAACAAAGGCTCTCCTTGAGCCGTCCATTCCTTGTAGTTTTGTACGAAATCCTTCTTGTAAAGATGCTCCCTCACAAGATCTACCTCTCTGAATGGTCTATTAGGACATTTAACACAAGTATGCTTGATGAGTTTACCATCCATAAAATCAGGTTGGCTACTGGCATATTTGATAAATTCCTCAACGCCCGCTTTGAAATCATCATTCATGCCAATCCTGCTCTCATGTCGTCGATTGTACATCCACGTGCGGTCTACTAAGTATCGACTCATTCTTTTTCCTGTGCAAATTATTCTGCGCCATATATATTCAAAAAGAAATAATTGGATATCAAATATGATTTGGAGATCATAAAGAAATATGGTTATTCTTTGGTGCATACTATAATTTTGTTGTTGTTTTGGCACACAGAAGTTAGTTTTGCATAACAGATTGTGAGCAAATCAATCATCGGATTGTTGCTATGCTTTAAATGAGAATCTAGAAGTTATGGTTTAGGGCCTTAGGCTTCACAGGCACCCTTCACTTTAAATGCATCCCACAAAGGATTCTAAAATCTCAACCATTCATCACTATCAACAAATGTCTTATTACAACTCTACAAAGTTTTAGACTAAAACAAATAGACTCAATTAGGTACAAACTAGACTAGAAGTAAATAAACGGACCAAACCAAAACTCTAAAACTAATCAAAACTCTGCAATGAAACTATACCAAACTAAAATCATGCCACTTTCTTTGGATATTTCTGGTATCTCTGTCACTTTTTTTTTGATAGCAATAAAAAGTCGTTATTAGATTGTCATGGATATTTGTTTGAAATATCTGTGGTTTTCATTCTCTTTCTATCCCTACCAAATTATCTATTGATTCATCCTATCTTTTTAAACATCTAGACATAGACACTTGATGGCATACCATTGACACATCAAATTATTAAACCCACCAAGCTCATTACAACATATAGAGTCCTGTAGGAAGAGTTTCGGATAGAGTCGTGTAGAAATTGATGCTATAAACATTGGCATTAATCATTGTGCAAAAAAAAGATACATTTGCTAATCTGGAAGTTAGGACATAAATACTTTCATTATCCAGAGCAAATTTTTCGGAATGCAAATCATTGGGTATTTCCGATTCGTTCTGATTTTGTCCTAAAATTAATTAAAGAGGACCTACAAATCATAGGTAAATACCCACAAATTCTACATCAAAACCAATGGCAAAAGAAACAAAATAACTTTAAATAACACATTTTTTGTTTCTTGCATTTATTTATTTTTAAAATTTGTTATACTAAACCCTAAATTTTCTTGAACAACACACTAAACCCTAAAATTTCTTGAACAATGACATTAAGAACAAATTGCAAGCCCTGATCAAGCCCTAAATTTATGCTTTTAGAGAAAAATTTAGGAAACTTAAAACTACAAAAAAAACTTACAAAAAATTTTATTTTTACCTAACACTGGTGAAAGGATTCGGAGCCTCGACGTTGCAGCGGTGGAGGGAGAGGCATCGACGTTGCACCTGCGAAGGGAGAGGCGACGATGGTAGAGGCCGCGGAGGAGAGAGGCGATCGAAAGGAGGCGGCGGAGGAGAGAGGCGGCGGAGGAGAGGCGCCGGGGGAGAGGCGCCGGAGCAGGAAGGAAGGGAGGGGCTGTAGAGGGGTCGATCGGCACTCCTTGGGAGTCGAAAGAGTTTTTGGGGGGAACAAAAATAATAGGAGGGAGAGGAAAGTTGAGAAAGTAAAAGGGTTTCTCACCGACTGAAACTTTAGTCGCTCTTTAGGAGTCGACAAAAAAATAAAAAAGTATTGTAAATACCGACCGACTTTTCAGTCGCTATAAAAATACTCGACAGTCACCGGCGTATTCGCGACTGACTAGCGAATATAATTATATTGAGTTTTGATTCCGTAGAAGTTTAGTCGACATTTAGTCGCTGACATACCAACTAACTTTGGTTAGTCGCTATTGCAGTCGCTATTTTACCATATTTTTGTAGTGTAAACAATATGTTTCCTATTTAACTTTTTAATCAATATACTGATTTAACTATATACTTGCTATTTATCTATCTATAGATATCAATAACTAATCCTATAGAACTAGTTAATAAACTAACTAAACATTAGATTATAGTAAAATATTGTACTATAATTTTTACACAAAAGTTAATAAAATATTTTATTAATGAACCCTGGAAAATATTCGCTAGAAATTGACTCTCTATGATTAAAAGTTAAAAACTCATAATAATTAGTACTGCGTCCAACATGAAACTTGTGATTGGTAGTCATTAAAACGCTACGCACTTGTCACAAGAAAATAATATTAACAACAATATAACAATAGTTATTATTTTAGTCCTCAGCTCCCTCTAACTGGTTGAACACAAGCCTAGTTTAGAAATGTAACTCAACTTAATCAAGGTTCCCCTTATCCAGTTTTACTATCAAATCCAACTCAATGATCCAGAACCCAACCCCCAAAGTCCAAACAGACTTAGCAAAATAATGCACAATTAGAACTCAACAAAATGTACATACAAGTCACTCAGTCAAACCATACAAACCCAACCCTCTACAAAGCTCAGTTCATCCAGCAACCCTCTTCTCAAGAACTTAGCTAACACAACCATATTCCAGAATCCAGCTACACAAGTCCAACCAAAACTATATCATATGTTCAAAAAATCAAAACCTGTAGCTCACTGGCCAAAATCTCCAACGTTCAACCCCAGTCTCGGCCAACCCACAGAGCTAAGATTTGCTTCCATTTGAACCTACTATCCTCCCCAAAATACCAATATTAGTTCCAGACTCAAAGATCCTGTCATGAACCAAAACCAACACCAGAATATACTAACCCAATTCAAACATCTATTCGAAATCTACTATTATATTCACTCAAAATTAGTAAGAACAGAACAGAACACAACCCTTCACAAATCACCAGAATTATACAAAATAAACACGAACATACATAATCAAAAATAAGAATCTTCAAAACCAAATCTCAATCCTGTAAATGGCGACACGCTGCTCTTACTGGTTTACTGCAAGGGACACGGGTAACATCAAGCATCAGACACGTACACACACTTGGGACAAACCACCACTGGACACAACCACAGAATCAGGCACGGGACACCACGGCACGCAACACCAAATCGGCACAACAGTATCTCGCTATGCATACTGGACACGCACGCGGCCACAGCCGACACAGTCTACACCTCAACGGGATCGGTCCTGGGCATACGCCACCCATACACAAATAAGAGAAGAAAAAGCCAAGAATTAAAAGAGATTACATAAATACCTAAAGGTTGATCCCAAACAATTAGAAAACGTGATCGAGAGATCGGCCACCTCCTCTTCGTGTCCAGATGTCCCAGAGGTTTTACTGAACATTCAAGAATACAGTCATACAAGGAAACAAACTCGGATATGAGGAGAAGATCCTCGCCATCGTCATCGATCCACGCAAAAATTAGGGTTAGGGTTCAGGTGGAAAGGAGGGAAGAATGAATTGGGAAGAAAGGAAATTGGTAGGAGAGCTTCGGCTGCTCCCAATTTACAGAGAGTGATTTATGAGGAGGAGAGAGAGAAAATTATATATATAGGGGTTTGAGGAAAAAGAAATAAATATTTACAATTAGGTATACAACAAATAGTTTATTACAACTTGACTTCAAAAATTTGTTAGAGAGGGAAGTTTGTTACAAGTATATTAGAAACCTTGGGGAGCACTCCAACAATTGCTAGAATCTCCTCTCCAAAAATCCTTCTAAAATATAATTAATAAACAATTATCCTAGTTAAAAAATTATGAAGAGTCACATGATTATTAATTATTTCTAAAATTTTGAAAATTCCAAAAAATATATTGAATTTAATAATTTCTGGAAAGCGGGGTTACAAATCTACCCCCCATAGAAAAATTTTGTCCTCGAAATTCAAAAAGTCCACGAAATTCAAAGAGTCCACGAAATTCAAAGAGCATGACAGGATGCAGAAATATCACGAATTCTAAAGATCGACTAGGCACAAATACAAATACTCTCAACGACTAGGTACAAGGATCATACGAATTTGAAACGACTCCGCATGTCATGGCACGATCGATAACAACCAAAAGTTTAGTCAAGCTCAAAAATGGAACCAAATTTAGTTAGGACTAAATATGATTATTATATACAAGGAGTTGAAATATCCTGATCTAATGATGATCAAGAATCAAGTAGGCATGAGGTAGGATGAAGTTTTAATTATGACTTGGAGGAGCAGAACCATAGAAGCATGATCTTCTAAACATGATTAATTTTCAAAAGTTTAACACAATTGAACTAGAACAAGATAAGAAAATTATGGTTGGAAGGGCATGATCAAGATCAAGGTTTAGACAAAACATGATACTACGAGTACGGTTGATCAAATATAGCAAGATGTATATATTGGAAAAATCAAATGATCCAACGATAAAATGCAAGAAGAGGCAATTACAAGGGTGATTGAGAAAACGTATGAAATATCCATGAGATATTAGTATCGAGTCAAGGTGAACATACAAGGATTTATGATTCACGAAAATTGATAATCATAAGAAAAGGGACATAGTCTCTATAGTATCCGGAAACATATAGATATTTGAAATCACTTTATTCAGAATCCCTACCCCGCCAGGGTATACCTGGCTGCAGTGAACTTCAGTCCGTGACCTAAATATCAATATGTCATCGAATATTCTGTCAACCTTATCCATTTTTTTAACAATCATTGACGAAACAACCAAAGAGATCAAGATGTGAAAAATATGACAAAGTCTCGATAATACTCGAAAACATATGAATGTCTGAAATCACTTCAACTTAGAGTTCCTACCTCGCCAGTACGCTGCTAGCTGTAGTGAACCCTGAGTATCCGTAGTCCAAATAATGATTACAGCGCGCAACTGCCACGCCCCAGTAGATCATCGAATAGTCTCTCAACCTTATCCATGGGAATTTAAAATTTACAAGGAATCCAAAATGAGTTTCAACAGTCCGAGTCATAAAACTGGTAAGGTTATATGTCTGTTAGAATACAACGGTTTAATAGATACTAAGAAGCAACAAAGGATTCAATCAAGGAGTAGTGGTACTAAAAGAAAAATAAGAAGATTTTAACCTCAACAGGAAACAAAGTTTCAAACGGTAACAAAAATCCCAAATGAACCCTGGGATAGTAACAAGATTTCGTATATGGAATGTTATCCCGAAGCAATAATAGAGTCTCGAAGGATGAACAGAAGCAAGGCATCAGATAAAAGACAAGGTCGCAAAATAAGAAATAAAATCTCGCATTGGAAGCGAAGTTAAATAAAATCTCAAGTAACAACAAAATCTCGAACAAATCTCGAATGGAAAACAAAATCTCCAATAGAATGCAAAGTCTCATTAGAACTAAAATATCACAAAATCGCAGATAGAAGGTAATTCTCGAATAAAAAAAACTTCGAACAAGAAGCAAGGCTATGACTAATGAGTTGAGATAAAGTATCAAGTGGAGAATAAGTAACAATGCATCGAATGGTGAATATGAAACAAGCAAAATTTCAAATTGGAAACGGGGTCAAACAAGGTCATGAACAAAACAAATTCTTGAATAGGAGTGAGTCACGAATAATCTCATAGGCAACGAGTCAAAATCTCAAAATAGAAAACGAAGTCTTCAAACGTGTCTTGAATAGAAACAAGATTCCAACAAGGTTTTGGAATGGGGACAAGTTCTCAACGAGTTATGAGTAGGAACTGAATATTTAACAAAGTCTTGATTAGGATTGAAATCTCGAATTGGGAACAAAATCTCGAACGAAAGCAAAGTCCCAAAATAAGAAACAATATCTCGAAATAAGTTTCGAATATCAACGAAGGTTTCAAAATAGAAAACAAGAGGTTTCAAAAATGATCTAGGTGCTAAGAGAAATTTAAGGAAAGACTGGATTGCGAATCACGATACATTGTTTCCTCCAACCAAGTAAAAGAATCTTCTTTCTTCAGTCCGTCTTCAATATTCCTTCAGGAACTGAAAATGCTCCAACTTCTTCAGCCGTCCCGTCATAGGCTGGTCCTTGTGGTAATGCTCCATGTGTTTGCTAACTCTGGAGAGGTCGGTCTCTTTGCTGTAGTCCTGGTGCTCCTCGAACTCATCCTTGGACAGTGTGATCAACGGCCTCCTGGCAGTCCTTGACTTGGTGGGCAGGCGATCCGCAAAATAAACATAGACTCTATCTCTTGCGGCACTCGTCGTAGCAATGTCCTGAATGGCGGCAGAAAGCACAAATGGCCATCATCTGAATCTGATGACGCGGCTGAAGAAGCGCTGTCTGAGTGTGGCAATAATTTGCGGATCCATAGTAGTTGCAATAACTGTCATAAGTCATCTTGTCTCTCCTGGGCTTTAGCTTTCCGTCTCGTTCTATTTTCTGTGCTATATTCTGGATATCCTGGCTGGTGGCTCCAATCTCTAGAGGAGTCGGGTCCTCAGAGACTTGGATGATCTTCAGTGGCGGCTTCAGGTTTTCGATCTGCTCCTCAGTGCAAGATGTGTGCTCGGTGTCGGGGAAGTCCAACGGTCTGAGAGTCTGGAAATCAGAAGTCCTCCCTGGCTCGGAGAGTGTATCCACAAGTCTGGCTTGGAAAAGGATGGCCTGCTCCCTCTGGGTGTCGAGGAACTCTTGAAACATCTCCGTCAACTGTGAACTACCCATGGGGATAGTAGGGCGATAGAAGGTTGTGGTAGCTCAAAACCTTCAATTGTAGGTGGATCAACCGTTCCGGTGTTACGTGTTTGAATTATCTGAAAAACAGAAAACTGTTAAAATGTCCTAATCCAAACAATAACAAGTGTTTATAGAATATCAATATACCCGATGTACCCAATTTCCTATGTTGTGATCAAATTTACCTAGTTTAAATTAAGTCCCCCAATAGTACTCTAACACCTAGGTACTATTAGGATAGACCTGCATGGGCTACCACAAAAAACATGTCACGTCCCGCTTCCGAATAATCGAACACGAGTCGGACATGCCCAGCCTTCGTCGTTAGACACGACAAAGTAAGATGTACCAAGCTAGAGAAATCTAACCAGATAAACATGAATAAGTACAAATCACAGCATCTATAAACGTTTCCAGAAAGATCACCATAATTCACAAATCCATATAACATAAAGGTACCAGAGTCAACAGGAGTGAAGTACACTATGACCTCTAAGAAAACAATATCTAAAAGTAAAGCTAAACAGTCTAAACCTGAAGCCTCTAGCTAAGTCATGTCTTCATCCTGCTCAGCTAAGATCCCAGGGTCTGGCCCATAAGGTAGAATAATATCCTGCATGTACACCAGCAACATATCCAGTCAAGAGCGGAGCAAAGTACAGTCCAAGGTAATAAACAAGAACGTCATGATAAGAAAATGAGTACAGGAGAACATAAAACATAAAGTACAGGAAATAAGAAAATGAATGCTGAAAAATAAATACAGGAAATATAGGGAACATGAAATGAAGCCTGAACATGAAATGTACGAGGAACCTGACATGTGCAATATATCGAAATACATCCAGAGTGTGTGATCGGCTTGGATAGAACATGGAACATGAATAATGGTACGGCTTAGGCCCCGCATGCACGGTGCGAGGCCTAAGCTATTCACATGAATTTGTAACCTGGGTTTGATCACACACCTATAGTATTTCCCCTCCCCAGACACAGGCAAAGTACATGGTATATGAATCAAGAGTATAAGACCATATCGTGTAATATCGTGTCAAAGATGAAAAGTACAAGACATGAATGTAAATGCACAAGACCATAGAATGTACTTGCCTTGCTCAGGGTGATCGGGAAAAAGAAGTAGATATGTCCTCCTATTTAGGTGTAAGTTGGTTAGAGTCTAAACAATATGTTTCCTATTAAACTCTTTAATCAATATCCTGATTTAACTATATACTTTCTATTTATCTATCTATAGATATCAATAATTAATCCTATAGAACTAGTTAATAAACTAACTGAACATTAGATTATAGTAAAATATTTTACTAGAATTTTTACACAAAAGTTAATAAAATATTTTATTAATGAACCTTGGAAAATATTGGCTAGAAATGTACTCTCTAAGATTAAAAGTTAAAAACTCATAATAATGTCAAAAGAAAATAATATTAATAACAATATAAAAATAGTTATTATTTTAGTCCTCAACTCCCTCTAACTGGTTGCACACAAGCCTAGTTTAGAAATGTAACTCAACTTAATCAAGGTTCCCCTAATCCAGTTTTACTATCTAACCCAACTCAATGGTCCTGAACCCAACCCCCAAAGTGCAAACAGACTTAGCAAAATAATGCACAATTAGAACTCAAGAAAATGTATATACAAGTCAGCTCAGTCAAACCATATAAACCTAACCCTCTACAAAGCTCAGTTCATCCAACAACCCTCTTCTCAAGAACTTAGCAAACACAACCATATTCCAGAATCTAGCTACACAAGTCCAACCAAAACTTTATCATATGTTCAAAAAATCAAAACCTGTAGCTCACTGGCCAAAATCTCCAACGTTCAACCCCAGTCTCGGCCAACTCACAGAGCTACAATTTGCTCCATTTTAACCTACTGACCTCCCCAAAATACCAATATTAGTTCCAGACTCAAAGATCCTGTCATGAACCAAAACCAACACCAGAATATACTAACCCAATTCAAACATCTATTCAAAATCTACTATTATATTCACTCAAAATTAGTAGGAATAGAATAGAACACAACCCTTCATAAATCACCAGAATTATACAAAATAAACACGAATATACAAAATAAAAAATAATAATCTTCAAAACCAAATCTCAATCCTGCAAATGGTGACACGCTTCTCTTGTTGGTTTACTGCAAGGG
Source organism: Iris pallida (assembly GCA_029216955.1). Lineage (NCBI taxonomy): Eukaryota > Viridiplantae > Streptophyta > Magnoliopsida > Asparagales > Iridaceae > Iris > Iris pallida. The sequence goes on from JANAVB010033620.1 coordinate 19,390,626, forward strand.
ACACGGGCGTCATCAAGCATCAGACACGTACACACACCTGGGACAAACCACCACTGGACACAACTATAGAATCAGGCACGGGACACCACGGCACGCAACACCAAATCGGCACAACAGTATCTCGCTATGCATACTGGACACGCACACGGCTACAGCCGACACAGTCTACACCTCAATGGGATCGATCCTGGCCACACGCCACCCATACTCAAATAAGAGAATAAAAATTCAAGAATTAAAAGAGATTACATAATTACCTGAAGGTTGATCCCAAATAATTAGAAAACGCGATCGAGAGATCGGCCACGTCGTCTTCGTGTCCAGATGTCCCAAAGGTTTTACTGAACATTCAAGAATACAGTCATACAAGGAAACAAACTCGGATATGAGGATTTGATCCATACATACGATAATTGGAGAGGTCCAGATCAGTACCTGGCAGAATTCGAGCAATAAAGACCCCTGTCTAGAAACGGACACGTTTCTGAGTGTCAGATACTACCGTAACTTGCTGAGACCAACTTCACTGCTGTGCCACAAATTTGGACATGGAGAAGAAGAAGAACGGCGATAAAGAGAATTAGAGTTTCCTCTTTCAAGCAAGAATTTACCAAAACAGTTGAGGCAAGAAGAACAATACTCACGATTCAAATCCGATCTCCGATTGTTCGTTACCTCCACCAATTAGCTAATTCATCTTTCGATCTGGAATTCCTAGCCGAGCATGAACAAACACTCGAACTAAAAATGGAAGAATGGATGATAATTAAGAAGCTTACCGGAAAACTCATCGGGAAATTTAACCACGCGGAAGAGTTCGCCATCCCGTCGCTGCTGCTGTGAAATGATGGAGATCGTTGGAAGCACCAGCGTTTGTGATGAAAGAACCACCGGAGAGATGGAGGAACGGCGCCGAATCCTGTCGCTGCAGTGGTGGCTCTGCTGTCGACTTCGGAAAAATGCTACTGGAGAAGATGGCCTGACCGTCGAACCTCCGCTGCTGTGGTGGTGGTGCCCTGGGCCAGAGAAGATCCTCGTCGTCGTCGTCGATCCACGCAAAAATTAGGGTTAGGATTCAGGTGGAAAGGAGGGGAAAAGGAATTGGAAAGAAAGGAAATTGGTATGAGAGCTTCGGCTGCTCCCAATTTATAGAGAGTGATTTATGAGGAGGAGAGAGAGAAAATTATATATATAGGGGTTTGAGGAAAAAGAAATAAATATTTACAATTAGGTATATAACAAATAGTTTATTACAACTTTACTTCAAAAAATTGTTAGAGAGGGAAGTTGGTTACAAGTATGTTAGAAACCTTGGGGAGCACTCCAACAATTGCTAGAATCTCCTCTCCAAAAATCCTTCAAAAATATAATTAATAAATAATTATCTCAGTTAAAAAAATTATGAAGAGTCACCTGATTAATAATTATTTCTAAAATTTTGAAAATGCCAAAAAATATATTGAATTTAATAATTTCTGGAAAGCGGGGTTACAAATCTACCCCCCTTAGAAGAATTTTGTCCTCGAAATTCAAAAAGTCTACAAAATTCAAAGAGTCCACGAAATTCAAAGAGCATGACAGGATGCAGAAACATCATGAATTCCAAAAATTGACTAGGCACAAATACAAATACTCTCAACGACTAGGTACAAGGATCATACGAATTTGAAACGACTCCGCATGTCATGGCACGATCGATAACAACCAAAAGTTTAGTCAAGCTAGAAAATAGAACCGAATTTAGTTAGGACTAAATACGATTATTATATACAAGGAGTTGAAATATCCTGATCTAATGATGATCAAGAATCAAGAATCAAGTAGGCATGAGGTAGGATGAAGTTTTAATTACGACTTGGAGGAGCAGAACCATAAAAGCACGATCTTCTAAACATGATTAATTTTCAAAAGTTTAACACAATTGAACTAGAACAAGATAAGAAAATTATGGTTGGATGGGCATGATCAAGATCAAGGTTTAGACAAAACATGATATTACGAGTACGGTTGATCAAATATAGCATGATGTATATATTGGAAAAATCAAATGATCCAACGATAAAATACAAGAAGAGGCAATTGCAAGGGTGATTGAGAAAACCTATAAAATATCCATGAGGTATTAGTATCAAGTCAAGGTGAAAATACAAGGATTTATGATTCACGAAAATCGATAATCATAGGGAAAGGGACATAGTCTCTATGGTATCCGGAAACTTATAGATATTTGATATCACTTTACTCAGAATCCCTACCCCGCCAGGGTATACCTGGTTGCAGTGAACTTCGGCTCCTTGACCCAAATATCAATATATCACCGAATATTCTGTCAACCTTATCCATTTTCCAACAATCATTGACGAAACAACTCAAGACATCAAGATATGAAAAATATGACAAAGTCTTGATAATACTCGAAAACCTATGAATGTCTGAAATCACTTCGACTTAGAGTTCCTGTCTCGCCAGTGCGCTGCTGGCTGCAGTGAACCCTCAGTATCCGTAGTCCAGATAATGACTGCAGCGCGCAACTGCCATGCCCCAGTAGATCGTCGAATAGTCTCTCAACCTTATCCATGGGAATTTAAAATTTGTAAGGAATCCAAAATGAGTTTCAACAGTCCGAGCCATAAAAATGGTGGGGTTATCTGTCTATTAGAATACAAGGGTTTAATAGATACTAAGAAGCAACAAAGGATTCAATCAAGGAGTAGCGGTACTAAAAGAAAAACAAGGAGATTTTAACCTCAACAGGAAACAAAGTTTCAAATGGTAACAAAAATCCCAAATGAACCCTGGGATGGTAACAAGATTTCGTATATGGAATGTTATCCCGAAGGAATAACAAAGTCTCGAAGGATGAATAGAAGCAAGGCATCAGATAAAAGACAAGGTCGCAAAATAAGAAATAAAATCTCGCATTGGAAGCGAAGTTTAATAAAATCTCAAGTAATAACAAAATCTCGAACAGATCCCGAATGGAAAACAAAATCTCCAATAGAATACAAAGTCTCATTAGAACTAAAATATCACAAAATAGCAGATAGAAGGTAATTCTCGAGTAAAAAAACTTTGAATAAGAAGCAAGGCTATGACTAATGAGTTGAGATAGAGTATCAAGTAGAGAATAAGTAACAATGCATCGAATGGTTAATATGAAACAAGTAAGATTTCAAATAGGAAATGGGGTCAAACAAGGTCGTGAACAAAACAAATTCTTGAATAGGAGCGAGTCACGATTAATCTCATAGGGAACGAGTCAAAATCTTAAAATAGAAAACGAAGTCTTCAAATGAGTCTCGAATAGAAACGAGATTCCAAAAAGGTTTTGGAATGGGGACAAGTTCTCAACGAGTCATGAGGTCATGAGTAGGAATTGAATATTTAACAAAGTCTTGATTAGGATTGAAATCTCGAATAGGGAACAAAATCTCGAACGAAAGCAAAGTCCCGAAATAGAAAACAATATCTCGAAATAAGTTTTGAATATCGACCAAGGTTTCAAAATAGAAAACAAGAAGTTTCAAAAATGATCTAGGTGCTAAGAAGAATTTAAGGAAAGACTGGATTACGAATCACGATACATGGTTTCCTCCAACCATGCAAAAGAATATTCATTCTTCAGTCCGTCTTCAATATTCCTTCAGGAATTGGAATTGCTGCAACTTCTTCAGCCGTCCCGTCATAGGCTGGTCCTTGTGGTAATACTCCATGTGTTTGCTGACTCTGGAGAGGCCGGTCCCTTTGTTGTAGTCCTGGTGCTCCTCGTACTCGTCCTTGGACAGTGTGATCAACGGCCTCTTGGCAGTCCTTGACTTGGTGGACAGGCGATTCGCAGAATAAATATTGCCTCCGTCTCTTGCGGCACTCGTCATAGCAATGTCCTGAATGGCAGCAGAAAGCACAAATGGCCATCATCTGAATCTGATGACGCGGCTGAAGAAGCGATGTCTGAATGTGGTGATACTTTACGGATCCATAGTAGTTGCTATCCCCATCATAAGTCTTCTTGTCTCTCCTAGACTTTAGCTTTCCGTCTCATTCTATTGTCTGTGCTACATTTTGGATCTCCTGGCTGGTGGCTCCAATCTCTAGAGGAGTCGGGTCCTCAGAGACTTGGATGATCTTCAGTGGCGGCTTCAGGTTCTCGATCTGCTCCTCGGTGCAAGATGTGTGCTTGATGTCGGGGAAGTCCAATGGTCTGAGAGTTTGGAAATCATAAGTCCTTCCTGACTCGGAGAGTGTATCTACAAGTCTGGCTCGAAAAATGATGGCCTGCTCCCTCTGGGTGTCAAGAAACTCTTGAAACATCTCCGTTAACTGCGTACTACCCATGGGGATAGTAGGGCGATAGAAGGTAGTAGAAGCTCGAAATCCTCATGTGTAGGTGGATCAACCGTTCTGGTGTTGCATGTTTGAATTATCTGAAAAAACTGTTAAAATATCCTAATCCTAAAAATAACATGTGTTTATAGAATATCAATATATCCGATATACCCGATTTCCTATATTGTGATCAAATTTTCCTATTTTATATCAAGTCCTCCAATAGTACTCTAACATCTAGGTACTATTAGGATAGACCTGCATGGACCACCACTAAAAACATGTCACGATCCACTGCCGAATAATCGGACACGAGTCGGACACGCCCAGCCTTCGTCGTTAGACACGACGAAGTAAGCTGTACCAAGCCAGAAAAATCTTACCAGATAAACATGAATAAGTACAAATCACAACATATATAAACGTTTCCAGAAAGATCACCATAATCCACAAATCCATATAACATAAAGGAACCAGAGTCAACAGGAATGAAGTACGCTATGAACACTAAGAAAACAATATCTAGAAGTAATTCTAAACAGTCTAAACCTGAAGCCTCTAGCTAAGTCATATCTTCATCCTGCTCAGCTAAGACCCTGAGCTCTGGCCCATAAGGTAGAACAATATCCTGCAAGTACAACTGCAATATATCCAGTCAGAAGTAGAGCAAAGTACAGTCTTAGGTAATGAACAAGAACGTCATGATATGGAAATGAGTACAGGAGAATATGAAATATAAAGTACAGAAAATAAGAACATGAATGCTAAAAAATAAATACAGGAAACATGAAATGAAGCCTGAACATGAAATGTACGAGGAACCTGACATGTGCAATATATCAAAATACATCCAGAGTGTGTGATCGGCTTGGGTAGAACATGAAACATGAATAATGGTACGACTTAGGTCCCGCGTGCACGGTGCGAGGCCTAAGCTATTCACATGAATTTGTAACTTGGGTTTGATCACACACTTATAGTACTTTTCCTCCCCAGACACAGGTAAAGTACATGGAACATGAATCAAGAGTACAAGACCATATCGTGTAATATCGTGTTAAAGATGAAAAGTACAAGATATGAATGTAAATGCACAAGACCATAGAATGTACTTGCCTTGCTAAGGGTGATCGGGAAAAGGGAGTAGATCTGTCCTCCTGTTTAGGTGTAAGTTGGTTAGAGTCTAAACAATATGTTTCCTATTAAACTCTTTAATCAATATCCTGATTTAACTATATACTTGCTATTTATCTATCTATAGATATCAATAATTAATCCTATAGAACTAGTTAATAAACTAACTGAACATTAGATTATAGTAAAATATTGCACTAGAATTTTTACAAAAAAGTTAATAAAATATTTTATTAATGAACCTTGGAAAATATTGGCTAGAAATGTACTCTCTAAGAATAAAAGTTAAAAACTCATAATAATGTCAAAAGAAAATAATATTAATAACAATATAACAATAGTTATTATTTTAGTCCTCAACTCCCTCTAACTGGTTGCACACAAGCCTAGTTTAGAAATGTAACTCAACTTAATCAAGGTTCCCCTTATCCAGTTTTACTATCTAACCCAACTCAATGGTCCTGAACCCAACCCCCAAAGTCCAAACAGACTTAGCAAAATAATGCACAATTAGAACTCAACAAAATGTATATACAAGTCAGCTCAGTCAAACCATACAAACCCAACGTTCAACCATATTCCAGAATCCAGCTACACGTCCAACCAAAACTTTATCATATGTTCAAAAAATCAAAACCTGTAGCTCACTGGCCAAAATCTCCAACGTTCAACCCCAATCTCGGCCAACTCACAGTGCTACGATTTGCTCCCATTTGAACCTACTATCCTCCCCAAAATACCAATATTAGTTCCAGACTCAAAGATCCTGTCATGAACCAAAACCAACACCAGAATATACTAACCCAATTCAAACATCTATTCAAAATCTACTATTATATTCACTCAAAAATAGTATTAATAGAACAGAACACAACCCTTCATAAATTTCCATAATTATACAAAATAAACACGAATATACAAAATCAAAAATAAGAATCTTCAAAACCAAATCTTAATCCTGCAAATGGCGACACGCTGCTCTTGCTGGTTTACTGCAAGGGACACGGGCGACATCAAGCATCAGACACGTACACACACCTGGGATAAACCACCACTGGATACAACTACAGAATCAGGCATGGGACACCACGACACGCAACACCAAATCGGCACAACAGTATTTCGTTATGCATACTGGACACGCACGCGGCTAAAGCCGACACAGTCTACACCTCAATGGGATCGGTCCTGGCCACATGCCACCCATACTCAAAGAAGAGAATTAAAATTCAAGAATTAAAAGAGATTACATAAATACCTGAAGGTTGATCCCAAACAATTAGAAAACGCGATCGAGAGATCGGCTACGTCCTCTTCGTGTCCAGATGTCCCAGAGGTTTCACCGAACATTCAAGAATACAGTCATACAAGGAAAGAAACATGGATATGAGGATTTGATCCATACATACGACAATTAGAGAGGTCCAGATTAGTACCAGGCAGAATTCGAGCAATAGAGACCCATGTCTAGAAACGGACACGTTTCTGAGTGTCGGATACTACCGTAACTTGCTGAGAACAATTTCACTATTGCGCAACAAATTTGGACAGGGAGAAGAAGAAGAACAGCGATAAAGAGAATTAGAGTTTTCTCTTTCAAGCAAGAATTTACCAAAACAGTTGAGGCAAGAATAACAATACTCACGATTCAAATCCGAGCTCCGATTGTTCGTTTACTCCACCAATTAGCCAATTCGTCTTACGATCTCGAATTCCAAGCCGAGCATGAACAAACACTTAAACTAAAAATGGAAGAACGGAGGATAATCAAGAAGCTCACCAGAAAACTCGTCAGGATATTTGAGCACGCGGAGGAGTTCGACGTCCCGTTGTTGCTGCTGTGAAATGATGGAGATCGTCAGAAGCACCACCATTCGTGATGAAAGAACCACCGGAGAGATGGAGGAACATCGTCGGATCCTGTCGCCGCGGTGGTGGCACTGCTGTCGACTTAAAAAAAATGCTACTAGAGAAGATGGTTTGACCACCGAGCCTCCACTACCGTGGTGGTGGCACCCTGGGCCGGAGAAGTTCATTGTCATCTTCGTCGATCCACGCAAAAATTAGGGTTAGGGTTCAGGTGGAAAGAAGTAGAAAAGGAATTGGGAAGAAAGGAAATTGGTAGGAGGGCTTCGGCTGCTCCCAATTTATAGGGAGTGATTTATGAGGAGGAGAGAGAGAAAATTATATATATAAGGGTTTAAGGAAAAAGAAATAAATATTTACAATTAGGTATACAACAAATAGTTTATTACAACTTGACTTCAAAAATTTGTTAGAGAGGGAAGTTGGTTACAAGTATGTTAGAAACCTTGGGGAGCACTCCAACAATTGCTAGAATCTCCTCTCCAAAAATCCTTCTAAAATATAATTAATAAACAATTATCTCAGTCATAAAAATTATGAAGAGTCACCTGATTAATAATTATTTCTAAAATTTTGAAAATGCCAAAAAATATATTAAATTTAATAATTCCTGGAAAGCGGGATTACAAGTTAGGAGTAGGATATTTGTTAAGGTTAGATATTTTACTTTGGGCCTTTGCTTGAGGGCTTAATTTACATTGTAGAGGGCCTTTAATTCCTATTGAACTTAAACCCTAACCCTAGAGAAACCCTTGGCTGCCATCAAGCACCCCCTTGCCTATATAAACACATGTTAGACTCCCTTTGCCTCTTTCTATTGCCTCTTACAAACCCTAATTTGTGTTCTTCCACAAATCATCCCCTTTTCTCCAAATCACCTCCAAATTGAGCCTCGTATTTTGAATTGCACCCCTTTGCTGTAGAAGAGATCATTGGAGGCTAGCTAACAAGGATTAGGAGCTAATTGGACCATAACAATTGGAGAAGGACCTCATTTCTAGGCTTTTGTATTGAGATTCTAACTCTCAATAGGTAATGGCCCTAAACTTATTTGTTTTCCTACTTTCTCTTCATAGATGCATGCATCTAGGTACCTGTAATGCCTGTTGTTCGTATTACATATTTAGAATATGTATACGTATTGTATTTGTATATCTCCTTGGTTTGGCTTGGCTTGTTTACTCTCGGTTTGGGTTGGCTTGGTTCGGCCGGCCCAATGCTTGGTTCATCATGGGCCAAGGGTGGAACACCTTAGCCTATGCTTCTCCTTCATTTCCACCACAACCCCCTACCTACCACCATCTTTGATATTTATTGCCATTTCTTCTTTCTCTCTCTCCCATAATTCTCATTTACTTCTCCTTCCTCCACCATTACTCTTCTCCACCAACCAAGAACACCATAGGCAAGTGCAACTTGCTTCCACAAGAGAACTCCTTTTAATGGTTTCATTAGCTTCTCCTCATGATTCTAAACCACATTAGAACTTGTCATTTTCCATTTTAAGGCTTTAATTCTTATAGATCTAGAGCTTTGCTATTTTTGGATTTTTGGTGTTTTGATCTATCAAACTTGCTTGTTTTCAAGTTTTGATGGCTCCATGTTTTAGAGAATTTCATTCTACCCAATTTTGACCTTTGGAAAGTTGGATTCGGACTTGTTTTGACCAAGATATGGACAATAGAAGCTTAGATTCAACTTTAGAGTTCTTGCTGTTCTTGCCATTTGGAGAAGACAGTGAACAGTGAGCTAGCTTTTTAGCTTACGCCACTGAGTCGTACGCTGCTGTTTAGTGAGCGTACGCTAGCCTTCGTACGCTGCTGTTTAGTGAGCGTACGCTAGCCTTCGTACGCTGCTGTTTAGTGAGCGTACGCTAGCCTTCGTACGCTGCTGTTTAGCGAGCGTACGCTAGCCTTCGTACGCTGCTGTTTAGCGAGCGTACGCTAGCCTTCGTACGCTGCTGTTTAGTGAGCGTACGCTAGCCTTCGTACGCTGCTGTTTAGCGAGCGTACGCTAGCTTTCGTATGCTAGCTTAAGCGAGCAAGGCGTACGCTGCCCCTTTCGTACGCTAGCTCGAGCGTACGCAGTCTTGAGCGTACGCTAGCTTGAGCGTACGCTGACTTGTAGCTTGAGCATGCCCTTGTGTACGCTGACCCTTGCGTATGCTTCCAATTGGAAGTGTATGGATCCTTTGGTACGCAGACCTGGGCGTACGCTAGCCTGAGCATAGCCTGGCTTGAGCGTAGCCTGATTACCCTTGATCTTTTATAGCCCTGTAATATTGATATTTTATTAGATATTTAACGTCCATTTTATATTCTTACGCCTTTTGTCCTGAACTTGATAATCACGAATTTACTTGATATGTTTGGAATTGATAATTGAGCATGACGTGATAGTGACCCGTAGTGGTACACTCCTGACATGATGACCTGACATGACCTGATAGTGGCCCTTCGTGGCGCACTCCTGACAAGTATACTTGACATGATGACCTGACATGTTATATCTTGATAAGCTGTTGCGACGGCTACCTGACATGACATGACCTGTATAATAACATGGACACCGTGGGCGATTGTGCGTGTACAAATAAACCAGTCCTGTCTTGCATCATGTCTAGGGAGGGAGCTCCTGAGTACCACGGTCAGGAGCACCTACTAAAATGGACTAAGGTTAATAACTAGATTAACACATTAGTCATGAAGAGATTTCCCAGCTACAGGCAATCCCGTTACCTGGGCACGCCTTGGGATCTGTAGCCTGCCGTCGAGTAGGGCACATTTCCAGCACACTGTCATATGTTGCACCCTTCAAGCTACCTAAGGGTACATTTGTTTCCTGGATGATGTACCCACCTGAATTTAACTCTAATCTTTTAACCCGGGGAACCTGGATGGTCTGCAGGACTTGTGGCTGTGGAATAATCTCACTGCATCTTGTTAGTAATTAGGCTTGTGACAACCCTAGTTAGTTAAAGTATCAAGCCGTAGTTCTTGCTTGGCCGTGAAGTGATTAGATGGAGTCTAACCAGTCTAGTCTTGCCCTGAATCCTGTTCCAGATTATTGAATAACCTGAATGCCTGTATTTATTTTACCGATAAATGGTGAGAATTCCAAGCTCTGTTCAGACGAAGGGTTACAACCTCAGTCCTTGTTTGGTTTACGGGTTGTAACCTGGTTATCTGAATAGTTCTATGGTTATCTCGTCGTATATCATCCTGATATGTTTCCTTTTATTCCAGTCCTTATTTTTATTTATATTTATATCTTGTGCTGATTGCTGGTTTTAGTTCTTAAGTGAAGCTTCCTTTGTGGCACTTGCTCTTTCTGGGGTCTGACCCAGCTGGTTTTGTGTGGCCAGATTTTGGAGCAGCTCCAGAGGATCTACCGACCTTCCAGCCAGATGGTGGCCACTAGACGGAACCCTGGCAACGAGTGGGTTATTGTTGGCCCTCCTGCTCTATTGTAAAAATATTCTTTTGAGGCGTTTAGCCGACGAGCACCTGTTTAGCTCGATTGTACTTTATTTACTGTCTGCCTACGGGCTGTAACATGATTAACAGATCCTAGGGTTGATCATGTATGACTAAACTCTTGCTAGTCCTAACATTTTGTAACGACTAGCTTCATGATCAGCTGGATATATAATATTTGGGACGCCTTATCATTGTATATTTAATGATCATATATCTTGTAACATTTACTTACTTGCTTGTGATTGAGACACTAGGCTTGTTCATGACCATAGGAGACTGTTGGCTTGTAGTAAACCCTCATGTATCTAGACAGCCGTGACCGTATAGCGAGATAGAATCCATTTCAAATACGTAGCTGGCTATGTCTGCCCCCGCTCTCCACTATTCTGGTTCTGGGGCGTGACATGGTTTAAGTGGTGGCCCATACAGGTCTTGTAAATCAAGATATGTGAGGGTTTACCGAATAGATGTCTCAATCAGTATTCGTCCTTGATCTCTGTTCGTATCTTCTGAATCCCTGGATTCTTGTCCTGATCATATGTTTGTGTCGTTGCTCTGTCCTGGTCTTTCCTTATTGTTCTCTATGTCATCTTCTTCAGTGGCATTGTTCGTGGTCCTACCGACCAGCAAGGTGGAGCACCTCCCGCGGACCAGCAGCAACCTGGAGATCAAGCCCAGCACTCCGGAGTAGCCTCCAGAGTCGCGTCTATTGAGGGAGAGCCACCAGTTCAGCCAGTTCAGCCTGTAGAACCTGATGATGGCACTTTGGTAGGACTCGTCAGGACTTTGATAGCTTCCTAAGATCGTCGTGGGGATGCCTTGCAACAGGCAGTGGCAGATGCTTTGACCCGGGGTGGTCATCAGGGTAACAGCGTGGCCAACAGCTTCAAGCGCTTGAACCCTCCATTCTTCGACGGTAGTGAAGATGCTATCGCGGCAGATGCATGGCTTCAGGACACAGAGATGGTTTTAGAAGCAGCCAAGACTCCAGAGAACGAGAAGGTAGCCGTGGTGCACCTGCAGTTGTTAGATCTTGCCCGCAGCTGGTGGGCAGCGCAGTCCGTTGGGTTAGCAGCACCCATTCCTTGGGCAGTATTCAGAGAGAGATTCCAGACCAAGTATTTCGATGCCGTGGCTCGGTATGATCTGCAGACCAGGTTCACCAATCTGAAGCAAGGAGGCAGGACGGTCGATGGATATGCGGTCGAGTTTTCGAGACTCAGTCGGTTTGCTTCCACCTTGGTGGCAACCGAGTATGATAGAGCCCAGCGATTCCAGCAGGGACTGCACCTGGAGATCTTGTTAGCAGTTGAGCAGTTTGAGCATCAGACTTTTGATGCAGTCTTGAGAGCAGCCCGGAGGCATGAGTATACCTCCCAGAGGATCGTGGACAGGACTGGAGGTCGGAAGAGATCTCACGGCCAGATGAATCAGTCTTCAGCCCCAGCCCCGGCAGCCAGGGCTTTGACTATTGGAGCTCCGAGGCGAGCAGCCTCAGTGACGTCGGTTCAGCATTCAACCCCGACGTACCCTCAGCAGCAGCAGAAGCAGAAGCAATCTTCTGCAGTGGGTTGTTCTCATTGTGGGAAGCCAGGCCATGTGGTGGCAGAATGTCGCAGGGCACAGGGATTGTGTCTGGCTTGTGGAGCACCAGACCATAGGGTTGGATCCTGCCCGAACAGGGGTGGTTCATCCTCATCCAACCTTTCAAGCTCTTCGGTGAGAGGACCAGCTCCGGTCCATCAGCAGTATCCATTGCCGAGGCCCTTGCCGCCTCAGACCCAAGTGTTCCAGCAGCAGAACCCCCAGCAGTATGCACAAGTCCAAGCCCAGAGTCAGAGCAGGCAGCGAGGATTTCAGCAGCGGGGACCAGCACCCCGAGGGCACGGTCAGGCTATGGTGATGACCGTAGAGGAAGGATTGGCACCAGGAGAGGTAGTGGCAGGTACTATTCTCGTCAACTCCTTTCCAGCTTCAACTTTATTTGATTCTGGTGCATCGCATTCATTTATGTCTGCACGATTCGCGACACGGGTAGGATTGGAGCCCGAGTCATTATCAGTAAGGCTCAATATACTTACTGGTAACGGACTTGTGGGAGTAGATAGAGTGTTTTTCTCGTGTCGGATCGTAGTTAGCGGTAGGGAATTCCCAGCTAGATTGATAGAGTTCCCGATGGCCGATTATGATGTGGTCCTAGGGATGGATTGGTTGAGGAACCAGTATGCTAGAATAGACTGCCATATTGGTAGGGTTGTTTTTAGCATTCCAGGAGAGCCGGAGTTTTCTTTCTCTCGAGGCGAGGTTGAGCCTTCTCCTCCGATATTGCGGATGGCAGTAGCAGCAGTTCGGTTGCCCAGGATAGTGGACGAGTTCCCAGATGTTTTCCCAGAAGAACTTCCAGGTATGCCTCCGGAGCGGGAGATCGAGTTTACTATAGACTTGATTCCCGGGACAGCCCTAGTGTCAGAGAGAGTCTACAGGATGGCGCCATCAGAGTTGGAGATATTATACAAGATGATTAAAGAGCTTAGAACCAAGGGATTCATTCGTGCTAGTGGATCGCCTTGGGGAGCCCCGATGCTTCTTGTGAAAAAGAAGGATGGTACGTCCAGGTTATGTGTTAATTATCGTACCTTGAACTCAGTGACAATCAAGAACGGATACCCTCTTCCGAGGATAGATGACTTGTTTGATCAACTCAAGGGGGCTTCAGTATTCTCGAAGATTGATTTACGCTCAGGTTATCATCAGATCAGAGTCAGAGAGCAGGACATCCCGAAGACAGCTTTTAGATCGAGATATGGGCATTGGGAGTTCCTTATTATGCCTTTTGGAGCAACCAATGCGCCGACAGTATTCATGGACCTCATGAATCGCATCTTCATGCCTTACTTGGATCAGTTTGTGATCGTATTCTTGGATGACATTCTGGTCTACAGCAAGAGTGAGGCGGAGCATGAGCAGCATCTTCGTGTGGTTCTTCAAACTCTCAGAGAGCACCAGTTATATACCAAGTTCAGTAAATACGAGTTCTGGCTCGATCGCATTTCGTACTTGGGTCATATCATCACCAAAAGAGGAGTAGAAGTGGATCCCCAGAAGATTGTGGCTATTGAGTCATGGCCAGTACCCAGCACCGTTGCAGAAGTTCGCAGTTTCCTTGGATTGGCTGGCTATTACCGACGGTTTGTTTCGGATTTTGCTCGAATTTTAGCGCCATTGACCCAGTTGACCCACAAGGATGCACAGTTTGCTTGGACAGCAGAGTGTCAGAGTTCTTTTGAGCAGTTGAAGCGAGGCCTAATAACAGCTCCTATTCTCACGCTTCCAGATGGAACCGGAGGATTCTCAGTGTACTGTGATGCTTCAGGCAGAGGTTTAGGATGTGTTCTGATGCAGCATGGGAAGGTGATAGCTTATGCGTCACGACAACTTCGTGATCATGAGAGGAATTACCCAACCCATGACTTGGAGCTGGCAGCAGTGGTATTTGCACTTAAGTTGTGGAGGCACTACTTGTACGGAGATAGGGTAGAGATTTTCACCGACCACAAGAGCCTGAAGTATGTTTTCACCCAGAAGGATCTTAACATGCGTCAGAGGAGGTGGCTGGAGCTTCTTGTGGATTATGATGTCAGCTTGCAGTATCATCCTGGAAAGGCCAATGTCGTAGCAGATGCATTGAGCAGGAGAGCCGGAGCTTATTTCCTAACAGCGCAACCAGAGCTGTTAGCAGATCTTCAGAAGATGGGTATTGAAGTTGTTCTTCCTTCCAGTGTGGCGTTGATGGCCAGCATGCAAGTTCAGTCCACTATAGTCGAGAGGATCCGGATGGCGCAGTCGGCAGATTCCAAGCTTCAGCGACTCAGAGCAGAGTGTGAAGCAGGATGAAGACCAGAGTTATGTATTCATGAGGATGGTACACTTAGGCATGGTAAGCGTCTTTGTGTACCCAGTGGAGACATCAGACAGGAGATCATGTCAGAAGCGCACAGTTCGCAGTATTCTATCCATCCCGGCAGTACGAAGATGTACCGTGATATCCGACAGCATTTCTGGTGGAATGGCATGAAGCGGGAGATAGCTCGGTTTGTCTCTCGGTGTTTGGTTTGCCAACAAGTTAAAGCCGAACATCAGAGACCGGCTGGACTTCTTCAGCCCTTACCGATCCCAGAATGGAAGTGGGAGCATGTGACCATGGATTTTGTGACTGGACTACCTAGATCCCCAGCTGGTAGAGATGCTATCTGGGTTATAGTTGACAGGCTCACGAAAGTGGCTCACTTTCTTCCATTCAGAGTTGGTCAGTCGACGGCTCAGTTAGCAGAGATGTACCTCAGGCAGATTGTCAGGTTTCACGGTGTACCAGTCAGTATCACCTCGGACCGAGATTCAAGATTTACGGTGCACTTTTGGCGTAGCTTGCAAGAGGGTTTGGGAACTCATCTCCAGTTCAGTTCAGCATATCACCCGCAGACAGATGGCCAGTCGGAGCACACGATCCAGACTCTTGAAGACATGTTGCGGTCTTGCACACTTGACTTCGGTGGTTCATGGGAAGATCATTTGCACCTGGTGGAATTCTCATACAACAATAGTTTCCAGGCCAGTATCCAGATGGCACCGTTCGAGGCACTGTATGGCAGGAAGTGCAGATCTCCGTTAGCCTGGGATGATGTTGGAGAGAGGCAGATGCTTGGTCCAGAAATGATTGCTCAGACCGTTGAAGTAGTCAGGCGAGTCGGAGATCACCTTCGAGTTGCCCAAGATTGCCAGCGCCGTTGGGTCGATTCTCATCGGCGCCCTCTCGAGTTCTCGGTCGGCGATCATGTATTCCTGAGGATTTCGCCTAACCGTGGCGTCATTCGTTTCGGCGTACGGGGCAAGCTTAGTCCTAGGTATATAGGACCATTTGACATTCTGGAGCGAGTAGGAGATGTATCCTATCGTCTCGCTCTTCTACCGTCGCTAAGCGAGGTGCATGACGTGTTCCATGTATCCCAATTACGACGGTACATCCCGGACCCGAGCCACATCCTGGACCATTCGAAATTGGTTGTTGGTACCAACCTTTCGTATGAGGAGAGGCCCGTGTCTATATTGGATCGAAGAGAGAAGATCCTCAAGAACAAGACTATCAAGTTAGTCCGAGTTGCTTGGGGTCATCACTCTTTGGGTGAGTCAACGTGGGAGCGTGAGGATGATATCCGATCACGATATCCTGACTTGTTTGACTCGTGAGGTATAATGTCTTTCTTATGCCTCATGCCATCAATTCCTTGCTTGCATGATTGATTGATTGCCTAGTATAGCTTGTCTGTGAATAGTGTAGCTTGTTCTTGTTCCTCTAGCCTCTTAATTAAATTCCGAGGACGGAATTCTTTTAAGGTGGGTAGAGTTGTAATGCCTGTTGTTCGTATTACGTATTTGGAATACGTATACGTATTGTATTTGTATATCTCCTTGGTTTGGCTTGGCTTGTTTACTCTCGGTTTGGGTTGGCTTGGTTCGGCCGGCCCAATGCTTGGTTCATCATGGGCCAAGGGTGGAACACCTTAGCCTATGCTTCTCCTTTATTTCCACCACAACCCCCCTACCTACCACCACCTTTGATATTTATTACCATTTCTTCTTTCTCTCTCTCCCATAATTCTCATTTACTTCTCCTTCCCCCACCATTACTCTTCTCCACCAACCAAGAACACCATAGGCAAGTGCAACTTGCTTCCACAAGAGAACTCCTTTTGATGGTTTCATTAGCTTCTCCTCATGATTCTAAACCACATTAGAACTTGTCATTTTCTATTTAGAGGCTTTAATTCTTATAGATCTAGAGTTTTGCTATTTTCAGATTTTTGGTGTTTTGATCTATCAAACTTGCTTGTTTTCAAGTTTTGATGGCTCCATGTTTTAGAGAATTTCATTCTACCCAATTTTGACCTTTGGAAAGTTGGATTCGGACTTGTTTTGACCAAGATATGGACAATGGAAGCTTAGATTCAACTTTAGAGTTCTTGCTGTTCTTGCCATTTGGAGAAGACAGTGAACAGTGAGCTAGCTTTTTAGCTTACGCCACTGAGTCGTACGCTACTGTTTAGTGAGCGTACGCTAGCCTTCGTACGCTGCTGTTTAGGGAGCGTACGCTAGCCTTCGTACGCTGTTGTTTAGCGAGCGTACGCTAGCCTTCGTACGCTGCTGTTTAGTGAGCGTACGCTAGCCTTCGTATGCTGCTGTTTAGCGAGCGTACGCTAGCTTTCGTACACTAGCTTAAGCGAGCAAGGCGTACGCTGCCCCTTTCGTACGCTAGCTCGAGCGTACGCAGTCTTGAGCGCACGCTAGCTTGAGCGTACGCTGACCTGTAGCTTGAGCGTGCCTACGCTGACCCTTGCGTACGCTTCCAATTGGAAGTGTATGGATCCTTTGGTACGCAGACCTGGGCGTACGCTAGCCTGAGCATAGCCTGGCTTGAGCGTAGCCTGATTACCTTTGATCTTTTATAGCCCTATAATATTGATATTTTATTAGATATTTAACGTCCATTTTATATCCTTACGCCTTTTGTCCTGAACTTGATAATCACGAATTTACTTGATATGTTTGGAATTGATAATTGAGCATGACGTGATAGTGACCCGTAGTGGTGCACTCCTGACATGATGACCTGACATGACCTGATAGTGGCCCTTCATGGCGCACTCCTGACAAGTATACTTGACATGATGACCTGACATGTTATATCTTGATAAGCTATTGCGACGGCTACCTGACATGACATGACCTGTATAATAACATGGACACCGTGGGCGATTGTGCGTGTACAAATAAACCAGTCCTGTCTTGCATCATGTCTAGGGAGGGAGCTCCTGAGTACCACGGTCAGGAGCACCTACTAAAATGGATAAAGGTTAATAACTAGATTAACACATTAGTCATGAAGAGATTTCCCAGCTACAGGCAATACCGTTACCTGGGCATGCCTTGGGATCTGTAGCCTGCCGTCGAGTAGGGCACATTTCCAGCACACTGTCATGTGTTGCACCCTTCAAGCTACCTAAAGGTACATTCGTTTCCTGGACGATGTACCCACCTGAATTTAACTCTAATCTTTTAACCCGGGGAACCTGGATGGTCTGTAGGGCTTGTGGCTGTGGAATAATCTCACTGCATCTTGTTAGTAATTAGGCTTGTGACAACCCTAGTTAGTTAAAGTATCAAGCCGTAGTTCTTGCTTGGCCGTGAAGTGATTAGATGGAGTCTAACCAGTCTAGTCTTGCCCTGAATCCTGTTCCAGATTATTGAATGACCTGAATGCCTGTATTTATTTTACCGATAAATGGTGAGAATTCTAAGCTCTGTTCAGACGAAGGGTTACAACCCCGGTCCTTGTTTGGTTTACGGGTTGTAACCTGGTTATCTGAATAGTTCCATGGTTATCTCGTCGTATATCATCCTGATATGTTTCCTTTTATTCCAGTCCTTATTTTTATTTATATTTATATCTTGTGCTAATTGCTGGTTTTAGTTCTTAAGTGAAGCTTCCTTTGTGGCACTTGCTCTTTCTGGGGTCTGACCCAGCTGGTTTTGTGTGGCCAAATTTCGGAGCAGCTCCAGAGGATCTACCGACCTTCCAGCCAGATGGTGGCCACTAGACGGAACCCTGGCAACGAGTGGGTTATTGTTGGCCCTTCCGCTCTATTGTAAAAATATTCTTTTGAGGCGTTTAGCCGACGAGCACCTGTTTAGCTCGATTGTACTTTATTTACTGTCTGCCTACGGGCTGTAACATGATTAACAGATCCTAGGGTTGATCATGTATGACTAAACTCTTGCTAGTCCTAACATTTTGTAACGACTAGCTTCATGATCAGCTGGATATGTAATATTTGGGACGCCTTATCATTGTATATTTAATGATCATACATCTTGTAACATTTACTTACTTGCTTGTGATTGAGACACTAGGCTTGTTCATGACCATAGGAGACTGTTGGCTTGTAGTAAACCCTCATGTATCTAGACAGCCGTGACCGTATAGCGAGATGGAATCCATTTCATATACGTAGCTGGCTATGTCTGCCCCCGCTCTCCAGTATTCTGGTTCTGGGGCATGACAGTACCATATACCAGTAACCAAGTTTGGTAGAATTTCGTATCTATTTGATACGCGTATCGGAGGCATGTCGGAGTATAGTGTAAAGTGTTTGATAAAATACCTCAATGAATTATTTATTAATGTTTTTAAAACTAATTTCACATTTTGGTTGTCGTTAAAATGTGGTTTGATATTCTTGAACATTGAGCACAATTTAGGCATATTTTTGTGTCCAAAATGGACACGGGGATACAGCACGACACTGTCGTGCAGTACCCTGCTAACACACCCTCAGTTCTCACTGGACACGACACCTCGACACATGAAATTTGGTGTGGAGGTGAGGGCAACCTCTAACATCATATTCCTAAATTTTGGGATCATTTTATCTAGTGGTTTGTGAGTTATTCCCCTCACACTGGTTCGACCTCACTGCACACACGCACGAAAATGTCTACTGATATGCACTCACACACGCGTACTGACATACTTTGGACACAGTGCAGTCATATTAGCACCTAGCCCTATACCCCCTCTATCTCTAGACACGAGCATGAGGCTCGAGGATGGACACAACGTATCCTAGACCATTAGACACCTCTGTACCATACTGTCCTATCTTTACTTGTATGATACACGTTTGCTTGCTGTTTGACACCTCGTGGACACATTTGTGGATACGTGGGTGACATCATGACAAATTAGACAATTGTTGACATGCTTGACACCTTGCTTTCGTACTTACTGCTACATTTATTTGACACCTTACTTCACTCGACACAGAGGCACCTGAACACGTTTTTGACATTCACCTCTGCCACTGCCATGACACATCACTTCATTAGGTATCTGACACATGACACTTAGTTAGACACCTCTGTGACACAATGTTTAAGACTCTAATGTGAGACACACACTCTGATTTACATACTTGCAGCCTGCAAACCACTGTGACACATGTTCACAGACACTCATGCACTCTTTCGCTCACCCTTTGCCTGTAGCTCACTGAACCCCCTTTCATGTTAGATTGTTATATTGCAATTGTATATATGGTTTAGGTTTTACCTCTGTATGAGTTTAGTTTTGTAGATGTAAAGGATATTAGAGAGTATATATATATATATATATATATATATATATATATATATATATATATATACATATATGTATGTATATTGTCATGACCCTCTTCCGAATAATCGGACACGAGTCGGACACGTCCAGCCTTCATCGTTAGACACGACGAAGTAAGTTGTACCAAGCTAGGGAAATCTAACCAGATAACATAAATGTGCACAATCACAACATCTATACATGATCCCAGAAAAATCACCATAATCCATAAATCCATATATCATAAAGGTACCAGAGTCAACAGGAATGAAATATGCTATGAACTCTAAAAACAATATCTAGGAGTAAAGCTACGTAGTCTAAACCTGAAGCCTCTAGCTAAGTCATGTCTCCATCCTGCTCAGCTAAGATCCCGGGCTCTGACCAATAAGGTAGAACAATATCCTACAAGTATACCTACAACTTATCCAATCAGGAGCGGAGCAAAGTACAGTTCTAGGTAATGAACAAGAACATCATAGTATGGAAATGCGTACAGGAGAACATGAAATATGAAATACAGGAAATGAACATGAAAGTACAGGAATGTAAGTACAGAAAATAAAGTATAAGAATGTAACCATGAACCTGAAGTATAAGACATGACATGTGCACAATGTTTAAAATACAACTAGCCTATGTGACCGGTTGGGATGAGTACAGAAATATGTACAGGAGTACATAAATAATGGTACGTCTTAGGACCCGCGTGCACAGTACGAGGCCTAAGCTATCTACATGATTTTTTAGAACCGGGGTTTGGTCACATAGCTAGTATATTTTTCCTCTCCGACACAAGTACAAGAACAGAAAGTACAAGGGTACAAGATATCATGTCACATCGTGTCATTATGAGAAGTACAAGATATATAAATTCACAAGACCATAGAATGTACTTGCCTCTAGAAGATCGATATTGGAAATGTAGTAGTCGCTGGGTTCACCTGATTGAATACAAGTTGGATAAGCTCTAATCAATGGCATTTAATTATTGCTAACTAATCAACTGTTTGCTAACCTTAACTGACCCTACTACTACCGGGTATACTTGTAATAGTTTGGCAGGAAGACAACATAATAACCTTTAGGAGATCATTGACCCAAGGTGGTTATATTTAACAAATCAACATGAGTTAAAAAAACATTCTAGTAAATAATATTTAGGAATTTATAAGAGAAAAATATCCTTTTATTGATCATCGAAGTAGAACCTTAAATGGTGTATATTATATGGAATTAATTTATTTGGGAAATTCTTCACAAAATACTAGTTAGGAAAATATAGATTTTTAATTATTATTATAACTGAATTTTTGATGAAATTGAAAACAACAACTACCCAAAAATTATGGCAACAGAAATAACCAACTCCAACAGATACCTAACAGATGTTTCCCTAGTCTACAGCAACATAGAACCTTAAGTTAATATATCTGCACCAGTCTTAATGGTCTATTGGCCCATAGCTAACTGAAACCTATACCAGTAGCTCACTCAAAATGAACCAAAAAGTAATCTAGCAAACTATGCACAAATAAAACCCCACAAAACCTTTCCCACATTCAGATTCAGCAATGCAGACCCACCCATCAACATAAATTAACACGGCCCATGCCTAGCAACATACTGCAACCTCCAACCAGCTAAGCACCACATACACACAAATATATATAAACCAGTCAACACATTCAACATCTAACAGCTCCTTCTACTAGCCCAACCGACCATTCAATCCCAGGAAAAAGAATTACAATAGAATGATAGACTTAAGTAGAGAAATATACGACTTAAAGAAAAATCAAAATAGAAGATAATACAAGTAATTGACAATAAAAATACAACCAATGCTAAGAATTCAAGTTAGCAGCCCCTCCCCGTTTAAACCCATCCTGAACACGCACGCACAGTCTGGACACAATCGATCAGCACAATATCGAGCTTGCATAGTTCAATGGTACACACGGGCAAGCTACTGCTTGGACACGACAATCTGTTTCACATATTCCCGACTATTGCTACGGCAACACAGTCACACACTAACTAGCACCACTGACACCCGCTGACACAGTCCACGCCACAACTAAATTGACCCTGGCCAACACACTTGCATTCAAAGAGTAGAAATAGGGATTCAAAAACTAACAGAAGGATAGCATCAAATACCTGAGAGTAAAGGATTCATTCTGGAACTGGACACAAATCAAACGGCTCGACCCTGTCCAATACTCTAATCAAATAGCTACTAAGCAACAATTCGACAACATGCAAATAAAAGGACAAACCTGAGAAGAATCTGATATGGTGCGTGAATACGACTCCAAGAAGATCGGATACGGTCTATCAACAATTCCCTAGAAGAAATTGATCTGCAATTTAATGGGAGGACACAATTGTCCGTGTCCGATTCAGACAAAATGGTGTAATAGAACTCATCAGAAACAATTCTTCGGACATCTGCGGTGCGAATAAGTAACTGATTCCAGTGAGAGATCGGTTTCATGATTCCAGAGTAAATCGGAAACTTAATTCAAAAAGTTTCGAAATAAAATCGATAAAAATAATCGATCACTAAGAACACTAATTGATCAACAAGATCAAATGCAAAATACTCTCAATCTGAATGGAACTTAGGCCTTACCAGAATTTTAGGGCTCTGGATGAAGATGAAGAACTCCGCTCGATTGACTAATTGACAGGTCCTTCTGCACGAGTTCGAGAGATAGGTCAAACTTCGTCGGAGAAAATGTCAAGATCTTCACGACAGGGATGGTCGGTGCGCCATTGTCGAAGATGCTCGCTGACGTGGAGGCGGTACGTCTGCGAAGTTCGGACGAACTCAGATCTGCTCGAGATGACCGCCTCACGTCGGAGTCGAAGCTGCCATAGGTAGAAAGCACGTACAGGGGTTCAATTCACCGAAGGAGGTCGCCGGAGTGAAATCATCTCGCGATCATTTCGGTCATCGTCGAGAGCTGCTCATTGGAGAAAATAGCTCCTCACTGTGAAGTCGCTGTCGGAGTGGTGGCTCTGCCACATGAGCTCAGTCGCCGGAGTGAGAATCCACCGCCGTCGCCATGGTGAGACCCCCAGAGAAATAGGGCTAGGGTTTGCTTCGAGGAAATTTAGGGAAAATTTTTGGGAGCTTCAAAGCTCTGCAAAATAAATCATGAGAAATGAGCACAGGCTCGTTCTCTCTCCACAGCCCCTTTATAAAGGAGAGAAAAAATAATGGTTTAGCACTTAAGTCCCTCAAATTCTGTTATTTACAAAACAGACCAAGAGTTGTTTGGGAGAAACTGTTATGAGTGGTTAGGAGATTTGTCATATTGGTTACTCTTAACTATGAATTAATTAACCATGATAGACATTTGTGCAATACAATTTCTAAACAAATTTTAATATCATTCACAAAAATATTAAAATTGCTCAAAACTTTGTAGAATCTGAAAAAGTGGGGTTACATATATATATATATATATATATATATATATATATATATATATATATATATATATATATATGTCTGATGTGAGGATAAGTGGTTTATGGTTCAGTTTAGTATATATATAGTGATGCATGGGTATGCTTTATTCAGATTTCAGAGTGTTTGTTGGGGGTTTGGGTTATAGATATAGTATCTGTTAGTTGGGGTTAACCCAGATCCTAAGAACACATGGTGGTATCTCAGTTTTCTGAGAATGGGTTATTGAGTATGTTAATGAGAAATGTATCAGCCATTGCAGTGGAAGTTAATGAGACATGGCTCAGTCCCATTTCGTTTTGTCCATCCCCTATATGACAAGTCCTTGCCTATTGGTTGCTCAGTATCTTACTTAGAACTCGTGCCATATTTTAGTTCATGGTTCAGTCTCCTTAAGGATGGGGGATTAGTCACATGTTCAGCCTTGGTACTCCTAGTTCAGTCTTTTGGTAATGTTCAGCTATAGGTTATATCCTTGTGTCAATAATTTGAGAAGTAGGGGGGCTCTCTCTCTCTAATGCACAACTAGTGCAGGGGTAAGTTGCCTGTGGTTAGGAGATACATGTATGAGACATAGTGAAGGTGAGAGTTAGCCTGGGAATGTTTGTGGATAGGTAAGAAATAGTGTTTGGGCTGTGTTTGAGTGTTTTTAGTGAAATTCAGTTGTGATTGACTTGGGTTTGGCTTGTGAGGATGAGGGTGAGTTTATATGGTATACTATATATGAGGGGATTGTAATACCTAATATTTATAGGTTTATATATATATATATATATATATATATATATATATATATATATATATATATATATATATATATATTTAAAAATATATATATATATGAATTCGGATCAAAATATATATATATATATATATATATATATATATATATATATATATATATATATATATATATATATATATATATATGAATTCGGATCAAAAGCCCCCCTTCCTAGTGCACCATTGGATCGAGCGGGCTGCGTGGGGCCCGCGGGTATGCATCCTCGATCCAACGGTGAACTAGGAGGAGGGTTTTGGGAGGGGCTCCTGATCCGGACTATATATATATATATATATATATAGCAGAAAAATATATATATACAACAGAAAATTTTATTGATAAAGAAAAAAAGAGCTCAGGAAGAGCCTTACAAGCTGGTGCCGGACCAAAAAACAAAAGGGTCCTGTAAAGCAAGGTAACACATAGTGAAGGTGGGGATCCGTATATATATATATATATATATATATATATATATATATATATATATATATATATATATATATATATATATATATATATATATATATATGAGTTGAGGGTTACATATGATAGTTTGGGGTTTATATGTGTTGTGGGTTATAGGTTATTAAGTGTTAAGGTTTTATAGGTTATTAAGTGTTAAGGTTAGATACATATATGTATATTTGCATATAGAGTATATATATATATATATATATATATATATATATATATATATATATATATATATATATATATATATATATGATATATATATATATATCATATATATATATATATGATATATATATATATATTGTATCTTGGTATCCTAGTCTACCTTAGATAGACTATAGATTGACCCAAATAGACCCATGTGACATTGTAGGCTAGAGTTTGACTAAACCCTAGACAGTTGACGTAGTTAGCTAGACAGTTGACCTAGTTTGACTAGAATGTTAACTAGAGTTGACCAAGAGTTGACTTTGACCTAGAATGACTTAGAATCATGTAGAATGCATTATAAACTTCATTATTACCATCTTAGATATATTGTAACCTGTGTTGCGCTAAATAGGACTCAGTTACTCTTGTACGGACATCTATTCTCATAAGTCGTTCAGGATATCAGGCGAGTACATTCTCTGATCGTTTCATAATTTTCAGGATCTATATTCTTGCTCTAGACTACTTTACTTTATGCTGACACTTGTTATCACGGATTAGTACTATATGGATCTTTTTATGTGATGTTATCCCACTACAAAAATATGGCAAATTAGCGACTTATCTAGCGAATGACGTTAGTTAGTCGCTAGATCAACGACTAAATAGTGACTAAAAATCTATAATTTTTTTATTCAATTCATTTAATGTCGATTTTTCGTCGCTAAAGCGTCGGAGCTATCTAATAAATTTTATAGCGACTAATTTGTTTCGTCGGTAATAGTCGATGGTTTGGATCTTAACTATTTACTATCCAGCGACTAAAATTTCTGTCGCTAGGCAGCAGAAACATCAACCCCCATTTTCGTTTCCAAATATCTGATCCCTCCAAATATTTTTTTCCCCAAACGTCACCCTCTTTCTCCAAATCTTTTTGTTCCCAAACCCTAAAACCCCAGCACTACCACCACCAAACCCTTCTTTTGTCGCTTATCCCTCTCCCTCATGCGGTCCTCCTTCTCCTCGATGACTTCAACGAACTGCCCCTTGCTGAAGAGGCTACTCACTGACTTCTTCGTTTGCCCGGTCAAAGTGCTAGACCTCCTCAACGCCGTCCATAACGGCCTTGACCGCGTCTCCGCCGCCGCTGACCGCAAGCTCCGCTGTGCCAGGAAGTCCTTCGGAGACCTCTCATTCTTCCTCAGCGAGACCGACCCGGTCCTCCCGAACCACTACTACAACCGGCCCTTCAGCCGCAACCCGAACCGCCGCTACTAGAACCACTACCTTCGGACCCTCTCCTGGTCTGTCTCCCGCAGCTGGTCTGCCGCCAGGTAGCTGCAGGCCTTGGGGAGTAGCCTGAGCCCTCCGAAGCCCGCTGACGTATCGGGCACCGTAGGGTTCGCCATCCCGATATTCATAATGAGCTTGATGCTGTTGTTCGTCTCGTGGGGGCTGGTCGCTGCCATCCCGTGCTAGGACCGGGGGCTACAGCATGTGCACCTCTCGGTCCTAAAGAACTTCCCGTGGTCCATGGCGATGGCCTCGCAACAGGAGAAGATACTCGAGGAACATAAGAAAAGGGACTGGGACAGGGACAGGGACAAGAAGAACCACAGCAAGAGCGGACTAATGAGGGAGATTTGCGTAATTGAAAAGAAAACAAGGAGCCTGATAGAGCTGCTCGATTTGCTGAGAATGGGAATGGAGACGAGGTGTTTGACAAATTATCCGAGAGGCTTTTCGAGGTTCCAATGGGAGAGGAAGGAATGGCCCATATAGGGGGTCATAGATTTTGCGAGTTAGGCAAGGAAATGAGACTCTCCACACCCTTGTCTATAACGATGGAGCACGTTAGGAGCGACATTCAGGCTCAGTGCTTTAGCCTTAAGAATGCCCAGGTTCACACCTCCTTCTTTCAAACTATATTCGAAAGTGGAAAATGAGAGTAAAGGGATTTTTTAAATGCTAACCCAATAATGTATCCAAATTAATTCTTCAGTCATTTAAAATCTTTGATGCTTTTAAATCATATAAAATATCTCATTCTCTGCTTATTTTGTGTAATTGTTATAAACATAAGTTGGTAAGTTCTAATAACAACTCTTGTTTATTGCGGTGCTGACTTTCTACCATTTGAACTATATTTATTATGTTCTTTTTTTCCTTGAAATCTTAAATCTTAAATAGTCTAACATATCTACATATCTTCCATTTCTTACAGATTACTACTTGTAACTTCTCGCTAGTTGTTCATGGAACAGTTGCCGGAAATAAGGACTTTCTCATGGTATGTTTTGTGTGTGTGTGTGTGTGTGTATATATATATATATATATATATATATATATATATATATAATATATATATATATAATATATATATATTTATATATCTATATATATATATATATAAAAGCAAGGGTATGTTTTGTGTGTGTGTGTGTGTGTATGTTTTGGAAGCAAGGGTATATATATATATTTTATATATATATATATATATATATATATATATATATATATATATATATATATATATATATATATATATATATTGGAAGCAAGGGTAATTAGTTTCCGGAATCGCTCCTACTGGGATTCGAACTCCTGACCACTCGGGCCGCATGCATCTCTCTTAACCACTAGGCTAGATGTCATTTGCTATATATATATATATATATATATATATATATATATATATATATATATATATATATATATATATATATATATCTGTGTGTGTGTGTGTGTGTGTGTGTGTGTGTGTGTGTGTGTATGTGTTTGTGTCTTCCCCTTGTGTTATAAGACAGAATGATCATAATGTAACATTTGATATACTTTTTGGGCCCACTGGACTTTGGAATTTCTGCATAGAGGCTAAAGCAGCTCGAATGGAACATGGAATTGGACCCACTGGACTTTGGAATTGCTGCATAGAGGCTAAAGCAGCTCGAGTGGAACATGGAATTGGGCCTACTGGACTTTGGAATTACTATGCTTTGTTGTACAACATTTTTGTGATTTGTTTAGAATTTTCATATACAATCAACCAAATTGTCTTATCTGTTCTCGATTCTATTTAAATTAAAGTCATTTTCTTTGGCAAATTTGGTTATTTTCGGAGATTGGTTTATAACTGATGGCGGTACTATGTGGAAGTGAGTTTGTTCCAAGGTTACTGTTTGCTGATGTCTTTTCTTATAGTGATACCACATGACTTCTACTTCATATTAATCAACAATTTTAACGATTCAGCAATGGAATAGCGGCTAACCGGCGGCTAAAAAAATAGAAGCGACTAACCAGCGACAATGAAGCGACTAACCAATGACTAACCCGCGAATGAACAGGTCAGTCGCTAGATATTAACTGTAACCATTATAATCTTAAGTTAATCGTAATGTAGTCGCAAATTAATCGCTGTGTCGGCGACTAATTATTTAGTCGATAGTTAGTCGCTAATTGTAGTCACTATTTCAGTCGAAAGTTAGTCATTGTAGCGATGAGCTAGCGACTAAAATTGAACAGCGACGTTTCTTTTAGCGACAAAAAATTGTAGTCACTAGTTAGTCGCCAAATCGTTTTACCGACAGAAATGTCTATTTTAGTAACTGAAATTTCAGTCGCTATTTAGCTATTTTTTTCTAGTGTCCCCTCAGCGGATACATCAGATATTTCATGCTCGTGTACTTTATCATATGCATCGTATACTCCTTCTATTCGTATTATTCGTGTACAAATCATGTGCTCTCATATATTCTCATGTGCTCATATGATCTTCTTATACAAACTAATCATCATGTATGTAACTTAACTTGAATAGATCCTTGTGTATTGATTGGGGACGGGGGAGTAGAAGTGGTTATGTGATTATTCCTTAGTTTACCCGTTTACAAACTCTGTAACTTAGTCGTGTACAACATCAAGCTGATTACATAACCATCTTGTGCTATAAATCACCTATACTCACTTACAGTTCTTACTTTCCATATATATATATATATATCTTATTTTCTAGATTTTTCTCTAACTATTCATGTACATCTCTTACATCACTTCATGTATACTATTCTATTGCTTGTTTTATATTTTCTTTCTTGATATGAACTACGTGAGAGTTATGTGCTTGTTCCTGTCCTGACTGGACTTGTTAAAAATATTACAGATGACACTGAGGAGTTCTGTCCTACTTATTACGGAGCAGGCCAAGACGACACTTGTGAGTTTGACCCACAGGAGGATCTAGCTCTAGCTGAGGACATCACCCCTATTGCTTAGGCTAGATAGCTAGGCAGTTTATCTTATTTCATTATGTTATTTGTATTTGACATCTGAGTTGTATTATTTTTGGATGTTGAGATGTTAGTATCGTTTAGACACTTAGACTTATTTTCTTCTGTTTGTATTCTCTTTTGAGATTTCATATCTATCTTATCGTACTATTTCTACCTTAGAATTGTGATTGAGTTATACCATCTGTATTGTCCTTCGATTGGAGAGTATATCTTGTACAACTACATTTATACTGTGTTAGATGTATGTGACCTAAAATAGCATTCTACCGCCGACACTGCGGCGTAGGCTGGACGTACCCACTTTTCGTGCCCCTACACTGGGTGCGGGTCGTGACAGACATTAGGATATACAGCATGGGCTTTGGGAAGCCAAGTCGTGCCAAACTTCTTTGACTTTGTTGATCGAGTGAAGGATATGAGATTTTCATCAAAAGTATGTCTTCGAATGCTTGCTGGTCGAAATGATCTAAATTACGTTAATCTAAAAAGGAGGTTTAAAGAATTAAAGTCTTTGATTATGTAATAGTCTGGATTCGTCCGGAACGGTTTCCTCCAGGAACCGTCAAAAAGTTGCATTCATGAAGTAAAAGTCCATTCAAAGTTTTGAAAAAATTTAATGATAATGCTTTTGTCCTGGATTTTCCAGAAGAGTTTAATTTTATTCTATATTTAATATTAGTTGAATATAAAGGCCTAGACTTTAACCCAGACAACCGATTGGTTGATGACCTTACCCTTGAGCCTATTCTTGAGGGACCTTCTTAAAATATAACCTACCGTGGCACATAATATTGATGATCATATTCTTTCTACTAGCAAGGGTAGTATTTGCAGCTACTTGATTCATTGGAGAGGTCGTCCTGAGTCTGAGGACACTTGGCTGAGACGAGAGGATTACAATGACTTAAACCAGATGCATTGGAGTATTATGAGAGTAGTAGAGCCCTAGCTTCGATAGAGTCAAGCTCTTCCTTACTCTGGGAGAATGATGAGGACATCACACCTTACGCAAGAGATTTTCTACGTACGCATGTACAGGCACAGTAAGCATCTCAGACTTGACCCGTCATTGCTCATATGATTTTGAGTTGATATTTTAACATTAAGTTTATTTTAGTCCCGCATTACTTGTGGAGAGTTTATTTTTTTTATTTGCATTTTGTGTACCACTTTGCATGTGGGTTATTATGTTGCTCTTTTGTATGCCTATATATAAGCTTGCCCTTGTCATATTGGAACATTAAAAAAATGAATATTATGAGAAAACATTCTTGCAATCAATTTTTTAAGGTTAGCGTGTGAAGCCTAATCCTCCACCCCCCGATATGTGAAACCCCAGGGTGGTCATCCGTCGAGCGTCCCCGATTCCCTCTTCTCTTCAATTCTGTCGCAAATCCGTTCATCACTTAATCGAGGGAATACCATCAGCTCTTTGTCTTCTTGCCTCATGTTCCGACATTTCGCCTTCCTCCGTCGTGTAGCAAGATAACCATCATTCGCCGTCGGGCCTCCATCGATCCACCTTTAATTGCAGATCCATTAACCAAACGCTCTTTTTCCTATCTAAACTTATACAAGATCCATGTACATCTTTCCAATTTTTTAGTATTTGTGAAATTACTACTGCTAGCATAAGGATCTCTTTAATCTTTTCAACATCCATGGCTACCATTATTTTTTATTGTGAGCGAGCGAATCTGGTTGATAATAGGATATATTTGCTTATCTAAAAAATCAATAACTATATTAGAGTACAACTTCATTACTTTTGTTTTTTGACGTACAATGAATACAAGATTTGTGATATTTTATTATGCTTCTGCTTAAAAAAACTATTGAGATCTTAGCCTTGAAACTTTAAAATTATTTTGTTTAGTTAGACATTCTTTATAACTTAACATTGATTCTTGTTCATTCAACTGATCTTGACAATCTGCATAATGTGGAGACATATGTTACAACTGATCATGACATATATTACTTTAGTGTGGGCTTGTCAGTGTGCACTGAATGCAATGGTGGAGCAAAGCCTTTGGACCAGAGACGGGCTAGCGGGACATGGTGCAGGACTTCGGGCCGGGAGAAGGCCTTCAGGCCGAGTTATAAGCCTTCAGACAAGAGATTATGGCCATTCAGTGGCCAACAAATGTAACTAACTTACGAACCAATATATATATATATATATATATATATATATATATATATATATAGATGTCCGGTCATCCGCGCACAAGCCCGTGGCCACTGCCACCCAGCCGGCTTGTGCGGGAGGAGGAGGGGGCGGGGGCTCGATCCCGGGTCTCCCTGCCGGGAGCCCCCCCCCCTTCCTGCCACTTACGCTAGGAGCGATGGACATATATATATATATATATATATATATATATATATATATATATATATATATATATATATATATATATGATTGGAAGGGGTAATTTTTATTCTTGCCCGAAGGCCTACAATCACAGCCTGAAGGTCTTATTACAAACTCTGTCCAAAGGCTACATTCCGACCCTAAGGCCTCCTCCACCTGCATCGCACTGCACAACACCTGGGCCGCACTGTACCTATCCAGACCGCATCATGTCTGCTCCAGGCTGCACCGCACCCACCTCACTTTAATTCTAATATCAAAGAATTTAAAGTGCTTCCCCCGTTGGTCGAACCGGCAGCCTCTGGGGAAAATATGTCTCACTCTAACGATTTGAGTTAGAGGTCCTTCTAATGCATATATATATATATATATATATATATATATATATATATATATATAAATATATATATATATATATATATATATATATATATATATAATATATATGTATATATATATATATATATATATATAAAGAAGACTCTTGTAGGTACTTGGAAACAATTATCATGGACTTTCAAGATTTCATACAATCAAATTGGAAATCATCTAGTTCTGCTAGATTTGAAATAGAAGAAAAAAAGGAACTAAAAACAATCAAGAGCTTACAATCTTTGACTATGAAGAACCCATTATTCGTATCATTCTGTTAAGATGCTACCTTACAAAATGACCTGTCATGCATACCCAGATGCGTTCAGCCTTTTTTCTTGTTTATATGGCCAAATTCTAACTCAGTGAAACATGTTTCGTGTACAATCCTGGCAACTTGTAATTAAGCATGAATAAAGTTGATGATTATTTAAATGACCAGTATACAATATTTGCAGGTGCAACTAGAATATATGTTCTATGTTCATGCCAATGTGATTGCCTATACATATATGCATGCCAAACTAAAGAAGAGAGACATTTTGTGTCATTCCTGAGTCATATGTAACTGCAAGTTTCCTTATTCTACGAGAGAGCTAATTTGTTGTCATAATGTTAGTATAAAGTGTCTTTGTAAATTAACCTAATAAAAGATAATTTTATCAGGCCCCAAATGTAGGAGAACAACCACCAGTTAACTCATGTTACTATGAAGTAAAATTAGTCATCTCGAAATATTTTATCCTTTCACTCTACTTCAACCCCTCCAGATAAAATTTATTTGTCAAAGTTATATTTTCTATAAGATCGATTTATGGGTCCCTGATGATTGGCTAGTTTTCTTGCAATACTTCTTTTCTCTGAGTGAAATTAGTTATGGTTTGTTTTCTTTCTATACTTTTTACTAACATTTACGAGATAGTAGGATAATATTTTTAATGGCTTAAATTTTATTCTCATGTAGGATTTGGAGGACTAATGTTGAATTCTTTATAATATGAGGTACATATAATATACATAACAATCTTTGATAGACGGACCCTTTTTGAAGCTACATAAAATGACAAAGCTCCTTCACTATCTCGAGTTATAGGATGCAAGAGAGTGTACAAGAAGAAGGAAGCTTCTCCAGAGCCAGGTGGAGAAGTTTTGCTTGAGAGCCTTTAGAGACGGAATTGATGAGTGGTTGATTTGGTGAAGCTATGCGGTGGAGAAGTGTGTCAGCTCGGTTTTATGGTAAAACCTTGCCGAGGTGGAGATATGAAGGAAAGTGTCCAAACAAAGGCCCATGACCTTTTTTGACCATATATATGGTAATCCTATATAAGATTGGATTTGACATATATATATGGTAATCCTACAAGGATTGAATTTCTAATATATGTAAGTCTACATAGGATTGGATTTCCAATATATAATCCTACATAAGATTGGATTTTAAGCCTACATAGGATGTGATTTCTATGGTATATAAAGGGGTCTAAAGGTTTGTTAGTCCCGAGGCGTGGATATAGATGGAAAACAGGAGTTCAGCAAGCCTACATAGTTGGTGCCACAAATGAGGAGTATAGCAAGCCTACACAGTAGGTGCCACAAATGAGGAGTATAGCAAGCCTGCATAGTAGGTGCCACAAACGAGGAGTTTAGCAAGCCTACACAGTAGGTGCCACAGATGAGATAGATCTCAAGAACAATGTCACGCCCCAGAACCAGAATACTGGAGAGCGGGGACAGACATAGCCAGCTACGTATATTGAAATGGATTCCATCTCGCTATACGTTCACGGCTGTCTAGGATACATGAGGGTTTATCTACAAGCCAACAATCTCTTAAGGTCAAGAACAAGCCTATTGTCTTAATCACAAGCAAGTAAATAGATGTTACAAGATGTATGATCATTAAATATACAATAATAAGGCGTCCCAAATATTACATATTCAGCTGATCATGAAGCTAGTCGTTACAAAATGTTAGGACTAGCAAGAGTTTAGTCATACATGATCAACCCTAGGATCTGTTAATCATGTTACAGCCCGTAGGCAGACAGTAAGTAAAGTGCAATCAAGCTAAACAGGTGCTCGTCGGCTAAACGTCTCAAAAGAATATTTTTACAATAGAGTGGGAGAGCCAAAAATAACCCACTCGTTGCCAGGATTCCTTCTAGTGTTCACCATCTGGCTGGAAGGTCGGTAGATCCTCTGGAGCTGCTCCAAAATCTGGCCACACAAAACCAGCTGGGTCAGACCCCAGAAAGAGCAAGTGCCACAAAGGAGGCTTCACTTAAGAACTAAAACCAGCAATCAGCACAAGATATAAATAAAAGTAAGAACTGGAAATAAAGAAAATACACCAGGATGATATACGACGAGATAACCATGGAACTATTCAGATAACCAGGTTTCAACCCGTAAACCAAACAAGGACCGGGATTGTAACCCTTCGTCTGAACAGAACTTGGAATTCTCACCATTTATCGGTAAAATAAATACAAGCATTCTGGTCATTCAATAATCTGGAACAGGATCAGGGCAAGACTAGACTGGTTAGACTCCGTCCAATCATTTCACGGCCAAGCAAGAATTACGACTTGATACTTTAACTAACTAGGGTTGTCACAAGCCTAATTACTAACAAGATGCAGTGAGATTATTTCACAGCCACAAGCCCTGCAGACCATCCAGGTCACCCAGGTCGAGAGATTAGGGTTGAATTCAGGTGGGTACATCGTCCAGGAAACGCATGTACCCTTAAGTAGCTTGAAGGGTGCAACACATG
Organism: Iris pallida; assembly: GCA_029216955.1. Classification (NCBI taxonomy): domain Eukaryota; kingdom Viridiplantae; phylum Streptophyta; class Magnoliopsida; order Asparagales; family Iridaceae; genus Iris; species Iris pallida. Next base: position 19,425,345 of record JANAVB010033620.1, read on the forward strand.
ACAGTGTGCTGGAAATGTGCCATACTCGACGGCAGGCTACAGATCCCAAGCGCGCCCAGGTAACGGGATTGCCTGTAGCTGGGAGATCTCTTCATGACTAATGTATTAATCTAGTTGTTAACCTTAGTCCATTTTAGTAGGTACTCCTGACCGTGGTACTTAGGAGTCCCTGTCCTAGACATGATGCAAGACAGGACTGGAATATTTGTACAAGCACAATCGCCCACGGTGTCCAGGATTAATTATACAGGTCATGTCATGTCAGGTAGCCGTCGCAACAGCTATCAGATATATCATGTCAGGTTATCATACCAAGTGTACTTGTCAGGAGTGCGCCACGACGGGCCATTATCAGGTCATGTCGGGTCATTATGTCAGGAGTGCACCACTATGGGTCACTATCACGTCATGCTCAATTATCAATTCCAAACATATCAAGTAAATTCATGATTATCAAGTTCAGGACAAAAGGCGTAAGGATATAAAATGGACGTTAAATATCTAATAAAATATCAATATACAGGGCTATAGGAGATCAAGGGTAATCAGGCTACGCTCAAGCCAGGCTATGCTCAGGCTAGCGTACGCTCAGGCTAGCGTACGCTCAGGTCTGCGTACCAAAGGATCCATACACTTCCAATGGGAAGCGTACGCAAGGGTCAGCGTACACAAGGGCACGCTCAAGCTACAGGTCAGCGTACGCTCAAGCTAGCGTACGCTCAAGACTGCGTACGCTCGAGCTAGCATACGAAAGGCACGCGTACGCTCAAGCTAGCATACGCTCAAGACTGCGTACGCTCGAGCTAGCGTACGAAAGGCACGCGTACGCTCAAGACACGCTGCCAACAGGCAGCGTATCAAGGCTAGCGTACGCATGCTAAAGAGCAGCGTACTCAAGTCAGCGTACGCTCGCTAAAGAGCAGCGTACACAAGTCAGCGTACGCTCGCTAAAGAGCAGCGTACACAAGTCGGCGTACGCTCGCTAAAGAGCAGCGTACAGCTCAGAGGCGTAAGCTAAAAAGCTAGCTCACTGTTCACTGTCTTCTCCAAATGGCAAGAACAGCAAGAACTCTAAAGTTGAATCTAAGCTTCAATTGTCCATATCTTGGTCAAAACAAGTCCAAATCTAACTTTCCAAAGGTCAAAATTGGGTAGAATGAAATTCTCTAAAACATGGAACCATCAAAACTTGAAAATAAGCAAGTTTGATAGATCAAAACACCAAAAATCCGAAAATAACAAAACTCTAGATCTACAAGAATTAAAGCCTCAAAATGGAAAATGACCAGTTCTAATGTGGTTTAGAATCATGAGGAGAAGCTAATGAAACCATCAAATAAGGAGTTCTCTTGTGGAAGCAAGTTGTACTTGCCTAAGGTGTTCTTGGTTGGTGGAGAAGAGTAATGGTGGGGGAAAGAGAAGTAAATAAGAATTATAGAGGAGAGAGAAGGTTGGTGGGGATAAAAAAGAGGGGGGTTGTGGTGGAAATGAAGGAGAAGCATAGGCTAAGGTGTTCCATCCTTGGCCCATGATGAACCAAGCATTGGGCCGGTCGAACCAAGCCAACCCAAATCGAGAGTTAAACCAAGCCGAGAGCCAAACCAAGAAGATATGCAAATACAAGATAAAATACGTATACGTATTCCAAATACGTAATACGAACAACAGGCATTACAACTCTACCCACCTTAAAAGAATTTCGTCCTCGGAATTTAATTAAGAGGCTAGAGAGACAAGAACAAGTTATACTAATTACATGCAAACTATAACTAGGCAAGCAATCACTCATTCAAGCAAAGAATCGAAGACATGAGGCATAAGGAAGACATTATACCTCATGAGTCAAACAAGTCGGGATACCGCGATCGGATATCTTCCTCACGCTCCCACGTTGACTCCCCCAAAGAGTGATAACCCCAAGCAACTCGGACTAACTTGATAGTCTTGTTCTTGAGGATCTTCTCTCTCCGGTCCAATATAGACACGGGCCTCTCCTCATACGAAAGGTTGGTACCAACAACCAATTCCGAATGATCCAGGATGTGGCTCGGGTTCGGGATATACCATCGTAATTGGGATACATGGAATACGTCATGCACCTCGTTTAGCGACGGCGGAAGAGCGAGACGATAGGATACATCTCCTACTCGCTCCAGAATGTCAAACGATCCTATATACCTAGGACTAAGCTTGCCCCGTACGTCGAAACGAATGACGCCACGGTTAGGCGAAATCAACAGGAATACATGATCGCCGACCGAGAACTCGAGAGGACGTCGATGAGAATCGGCCCAATGGCGCTGGCGATCTTGGGCAACTCGAAGGTGATCTCTGACCCTTCTGACCACTTCAACTGTCTGAGCGATCATTTCTGGACCAAGCATCTGTCTCTCTCCAACATCATCCCAGGCTAGCGGGGATCTGCACTTCCTACCATATAGTGCCTCGAACGGTGCCATCTGGATACTGGCCTGGAAACTGTTGTTGTATGAGAATTCCACCAGGTGCAAATGATCTTCCCATGAACCACCGAAGTCAAGTGTGCAAGACCGCAACATGTCTTCAAGAGTCTGGATCGTGCGCTCCGACTGTCCATCTGTCTGCGGGTGATATGCTGAACTGAACTGGAGATGAGTTTCCAAACTCTCTTGCAAGCTACGCCAAAAGTGCGACGTAAATCTTGAATCTCGGTCCAAGGTGATACTGACTGGCACACCGTGCAATCTAACAATCTGCCTGAGGTACATCTCTGCTAGCTGAGCCGTCGACTGACCAACTCTGAACGGAAGAAAGTGCGCTACCTTGGTAAGCCTATCCACAATGACCCAAATAGCATCTCTACTAGCTGGGGATCTAGGTAATCCAGTCACGAAATCCATGGTTATATGCTCCCATTTCCATTCCGAAATTGGCAAGGGCTGAAGAAGTCCAGCCGGTCTCTGATGTTCGACTTTAACTTGTTGGCAAACCAAACACCGAGAGACAAACCGAGCTATCTCCTGCTTCATGCCATTCCACCAGAAATGCTGCCGGATATCACGGTACATCTTTGTACTGCCGGGATGGATGGAATACTGCGAACTGTGTGCTTCTGACATGATCTCCTGTCGGATATCTCCGCCGGGTATACAAAGACGCTTACCATGTCGAAGTGTACCATCCTCATGAACGCATAACTCTGGTCTTCGCCCTGTCTCACACTCTGCTCTGAGTCGCTGAAGCTTGGAATCTGCCGACTGCGCCATCCGGATCCTCTCGACTATAGTGGACTGAACTTGCATGCTGGCCATTAACGCCACACTAGAAGGGAGAACAACTTCAATACCCATCTTCTGAAGATCTGCTAACAGCTCTGGTTGCACTGTTAGGAAATAAGCTCCGGCTCTCCTGCTCAATACATCTGCTACGACATTGGCCTTCCCAGGATGATACTGCAAGCTGACATCATAATCCACAAGAAGCTCTAGCCACCTTCTCTGACGCATGTTAAGATCCTTCTGGGTGAAAACATACTTCAGGCTCTTATAGTCGGTGAAAATCTCCACCCTGTCTTCATACAAGTAGTGCCTCCACAACTTAAGTGCAAATACCACTGCTGCCAGCTCCAAGTCATGGGTTGGGTAATTCTCTCATGATCACGAAGTTGTCGTGACGCATAAGCTATCACCTTCCTATGCTGCATCAGAACACATCCTAAACCTCTGCCTGAAGCATCACAATACACCGAGAATCCTCCAGTCCCATCTGGAAGCGTGAGAATAGGAGCTGTTATCAGGCCTCGCTTCAACTGCTCAAAAGAACTCTGACACTCTGTTGTCCAAGCAAACTGCGCATCCTTGCGGGTCAACTGGGTCAATGGCGCTGAAATCCGAGCAAAGTCTGAAACAAATCGTCGGTAATAGCCAGCCTATCCAAGGAAACTGCGAACCTCTGCAACTGTGCTGGGCACTGGCCATGACTCAATAGCCACAATCTTCTGGGAATCCACTTCTACTCCTCCTCGAGTGATGATATAACCCAAGTACGAAATGCGATCGAGCCAGAACTCGCATTTACTTAACTTGGCACATAACTGGTGCTCTCTGAGAATCTGAAGAACTATACGGAGATGCTGCTCATGCTCCGTCTCACTCTTGCTGTAGACCAGAATGTCGTCTAGGAATACGATCACAAACTGATCCAAGTAAGGCATGAAAATATGATTCATGAGGTCCATGAATACTGCCGGTGCATTGGTTGCTCCAAATGGCATAACAAGAAACTCCCAATGCCCGTATCTCGATCTGAAAGCTGTCTTCGGGATGTTCTGCTCTCTGACTCTGATCTGATGATAACCTGAGCTCAATTCAATCTTCGAGAATACTGAAGCCCCCTTGAGTTGATCAAACAAGTCATCTATCCTTGGGAGAGGATATCTGTTCTTGATTGTCACTGAGTTCAAGGTACGATAATCAACACATAACCTGGACGTACCATCCTTCTTTTTCACAAAAAGCATCGGGGCTCCCCAAGGCGATCCACTAGCACGAATGAATCCCTTGGTTCTGAGTTCTTCAATCATCTTGTACAATATCTCCAACTCTGACGGTGCCATCCTGTAGACTCTCTCTGACACGGGGGCTGTCCCGGGAATCAAGTCTATGGTGAACTCGATCTCCTGTTCTGGCGGCATACCTGAAAGCTCTTCTGGAAAAACATCTGGGAACTCATCCACTATCCTGGGCAACTGAACTGCTGCTACTGCCATCCGCAATATCGGAGGAGAAGGCTCAACCTTACCTCGAGAGAAAGAAAACTCTGGCTCTCCTGGAATGCTAAAAACAACCCTACCAATATGGCAGTCTATTCTAGCATACTGGTTCCTCAACCAATCCATCCCCAGGACCATATCATAATCGGCCATCGGGAACTCTATCAATCTAGCGGGGAACTCTCTACCGCTAACTGCGATCCGACATGAGGAAAACACTCTATCTACTCCCACAAGTCCGTTACCAGTAAGTATATTGAGCCTTACTGATAATGACTCGGGCTCCAATCCTACCCGTGTCGCGAATCGTGCAGACATAAATGAATGCGATGCACCAGAATCAAATAAAGCTGAAGCTGGAAAGGAGTTGACGAGAATAGTACCTGCCACTACCTCTCCTGGTGCCAATCCTTCCTCCACGGTCATCACCATAGCCTGACCGTGCCCTCGGGGTGCTGGTCCCCTCTGCTGAAACCCTCGCTGCCTATTCTGACTCAAGGCCTGGGCTTACGCATACTTCTGGGGGCTCTGCTGCTGAAATGCCTGGGACTGAGGCGGAAAGGGCCTTGTCAATGGATACTGCTGCTGTTGCTGCTGGACCGGTGCTGGTCCTCTCACCGAAGAGCTAGAAAGGTTGGACGATGATGAACCACCCCTGTTCGGGCAGGATCCAACCCTATGGTCTGCTGCTCCACAAGCCAGACACAATCCCTGTGCCCTACGACACTCTGCCACTATATGGCCTAGCTTCCCACAATGAGAACATCCCACTGCGGAAGATTGCTTCTGCTTCTGCTGCTGCTGAGGGTACGTCAGAGTTGAATGCTGAACCGACGTTACTGAGGCTGCTCGCCTCGGAGCTCCAATAGTCAAGGCCCTAGCTGCCGGGGCTGGTGCTGAAGACTGATTCATCTGGCCGTGAGATCTCTTCCGAACCCCGGTCCTATCCACAATCCTCTGGGAGGTATACTCATGCCTCCGGGCTGCTCTCAAGACTGCATCAAAAGTCTGATGCTCAAACTGCTCGACTGCCAACAAGATCTCCAGGTGAAGTCCCTGCTGGAACCGCTGGGCTCGATCATACTCGGTTGCCACCAAGGTAGGAGCAAACCGACTGAGTCTCGAAAACTCGGCCGCATATCCGTCGACCGTCCTGCCCATCTGCTTCAGATTTGTGAACCTCTTCTGTAGATCGTACCGAGCTACAGCATCGAAATACTTGGTCTGGAATCTCTCTCTGAATGCTGTCCAAGCAATACGTGCTGCTAATCCAACGGCCTGCGCTGCCCACCAGCTGCGGGCAAGATCTAACAACTGCAGGCGTACAACGGCCACCTTCTCGTTCTTTGGTGTCCTGGCTGCTTCTAGAATCACTTCTGTGTCCTGAAGCCATGCATCTGCCGTGATAGCATCTTCACTACCGTCGAAGAATGGAGGGTTCAAGCGCTTGAAGCTGTTGGCCGCGCTGTTACCCTGATGACCACCCCGGGTCAAAGCATCCGCCACTGCCTGTTGCAAGGCATCTCCACGACGATCTTGAGAAGCTATCAAGGTCCTGACGAGTCCTACTAATGTGCCATTATCAGGCTCGGCAGGCTGAACTGGCTGAACTGGGGGCTCTCCATCAGAAGGCACGACTCTGGAGGCTACTCCGGAATGCTGGGCTTGATCTCCGGGTTGCTGCTGATCCGCAGGAAGTGCTCCGCCTTGCTGGTCGGTAGGACCACGAACAATGTCGCTGAAGAAGACGACATAGAAAACAATAAGGAAGGACCAGGACAGATCAACGATACAAGCATATGATCAGGACAAGAATCCATGGATTCAGAAGATACGAGCAGAGATCAAGGACGAATACTGATTGAGACATCTATTCGGTAAACCCTCATATATCTTGATTTACAAGACCTGCATGGGCCACCACTTAAACCATGTCATGCCCCAGAACCAGAATACTGGAGAGCGGGGGCAGACATAGCCAGCTACGTATATTGAAATGGATTCCATCTCGCTATACGGTCACGGCTGTCTAGGATACATGAGGGTTTATCTACAAGCCAGCAGTCTCTTAAGGTCAAGAACAAGCCTATTGTCTCAATCACAAGCAAGTAAATAGATGTTACAAGATGTATGATTATTAAATATACAATAATAAGGCGTCCCAAATATTACATATTCAGCTGATCATGAAGCTAGTCGTTACAAAATGTTAGGACTAGCAAGAGTTTAGTCATACATGATCAACCCTAGGATCTGTTAATCATGTAACAGCCCGTAGGCAGACAGTAAGTAAAGTGCAATCGAGCTAAACAGGTGCTCGTCGGCTAAACGCCTCAAAAGAATATTTTTACAATAGAGTGGGAGAGCCAAAAATAATCCACTCGTTGCCAGGATTCCTTCTAGTGTTCACCATCTGACTGGAAGGTCGGTAGATCCTCTGGAGCTGCTCCAAAATCTGGCCACACAAAACTAGCTGGGTCAGACCCCAGAAAGAGCAAGTGCCACAAAGGAGGCTTCACTTAAGAACTAAAACCAGCAATCAGCACAAGATATAAATAAAAGTAAGAACTGGAAATAAAGAAAATACACCAGGATGATATACGACGAGATAGCCATGGAACTATTCAGATAACCAGGTTTCAACCCGTAAACCAAATAAGGACCGGGATTGTAACCCTTCGTCTGAACAGAACTTGGAATTCTCACCATTTATCGGTAAAATAAATACAAGCATTCTGGTCATTCAATAATCTGAAACAGGATCAGGGCAAGACTAGACTGGTTAGACTCCGTCCAATCATTTCACGGCCAAGCAAGAATTACGGCTTGATACTTTAACTAACTAGGGTTGTCACAAGCCTAATTACTAACAAGATGCAGTGAGATTATTCCACAGCCACAAGCCCTGCAGACCATCCAGGTCACCCAGGTCGAGAGATTAGGGTTGAATTCAGGTGGGTACATCGTCCAGGAAATGCATATACCCTTAAGTAGCTTGAAGGGTGCAACACATGACAGTGTGCTGGAAATGTGCCCTACTCGACGGCAGGCTACAGATCCCAAGCGCGCCCAGGTAACGGGATTGCCTGTAGCTGGGAGATCTTTTCATGACTAATGTATTAATCTAGTTGTTAACCTTAGTCTATTTTAGTAGGTACTCCTGACCGTGGTACTCAGGAGTCCCTGTCCTAGACATGATGCAAGACAGGACTGGAATATTTGTACAAGCACAATCGCCCACGGTGTCCAGGATTAATTATACAGGTCATGTCATGTCAGGTAGCCGTCGTAACAGCTATCAGATATATCATGTCAGGTTATCATACCAAGTGTACTTGTCAGGAGTGCGCCACGACGGGCTATTATCAGGTCATGTCAGGTCATTATGTCAGGAGTGCACCACTACGGGTCACTATCACGTCATGCTCAATTATCAATTCCAAACATATCAAGTAAATTCATGATTATCAAGTTCTGGACAAAAGGCGTAAGGATATAAAATGGACGTTAAATATCTAATAAAATATCAATATACAGGGCTATAGGAGATCAAGGGTAATCAGGCTACGCTCAAGGCAGGCTATGCTCAGGCTAGCGTACGCTCAGGCTAGCGTACGCTCATGTCTGCGTACCAAAGGATCCATACACTTCCAATGGGAAGCGTACGCAAGGGTCAGCGTACACAAGGGCACGCTCAAGCTACAGGTCAGCGTACGCTCAAGCTAGCGTACGCTCAAGACTGCGTACGCTCGAGCTAGCGTACGAAAGGCACGTGTACGCTCAAGCTAGCGTACACTCAAGACTGCGTACGCTCGAGCTAGCGTACGAAAGGCACGCATACGCTCAAGCTAACGTACGCTCAAGACACGCTGCCAACAGGCAGCGTATCAAGGCTAGCGTACGCATGCTAAAGAGCAGCGTACTCAAGTCAGCGTACGCTCGCTAAAGAGCAGCGTACACAAGTCAGCGTACGCTCGCTAAAGAGCAGCGTACACAAGTCGGCGTACGCTCGCTAAAGAGCAGCGTACACAAGTCAGCGTACGCTCGCTAAAGAGCAGCGTACACAAGTCGGCATACGCTCGCTAAAGAGCAGCGTACAGCTCAGAGGCGTAAGCTAAAAAGCTAGCTCACTGTTCACTGTCTTCTCCAAATGGCAAGAACAGCAAGAACAGCAAGAACTCTAAAGTTGAATCTAAGCTTCAATTGTCCATATCTTGGTCAAAATAAGTCCAAATCCAACTTTCCAAAGGTCAAAATTGGGTAGAATAAAATTCTCTAAAACATGGAACCATAAAAACTTAAAAATAAACAAGTTTGATAGATTAAAACACCAAAAATCCAAAAATAGCAAAACTCTAGATCTACAAGAATTAAAGCCTCAAAATGGAAAATTATAAGTTCTAATGTGGTTTAGAATCATGAGGAGAAGCTAATAAAACCATCAAAAAAAGGAGTTCTCTTGTGGAAGTAAGTTGCACTTGCCTAAGCTGTTCTTGGTTGGTGGAGAAGAGTAATGGTGGGGGAAAGAGAAGTAAATGAGAATTATGGAGGAGAGAGAAGGTTGGTGGGGATAATAAAGAGGGGGGTTGTGGTGGAAATGAAGGAGAAGCATAGGCTAAGGTGTTCCATCCTTGGCCCATGATGAACCAAGCATTGTGCCGGCCGAACCAAGCCAACCCAAACCGAGAGTTAAACCAAGCCGAGAGCCAAACCAAGGAGATATGCAAATACAAGATAAAATACGTATACGTATTCCAAATACGTAATACGAACAACAGGCATTACAAACAAAGTTAGGCCTTCCTACTTAGTAGGTGCCTTAAAACCTGAAAAACGAATTACAGAGAAACAGAAGAAGAAGAAGAAGAAGAAGAGGAGGAGGATTAAATTTGCTGGGGTATAAAAACACCGTTTCTCAAAGCAAGATTCGCCTCTATACAATCCGCTTCCAGGAACCAGCAAGTTCAAGAGAACTTCTGGAACGCTCGTCAGTCAATATTTTAGACTTGATCGGGCTTCCTAAACTTTACGGACTCCCTTAACTCTCTTCTTTGGTGCATCTTGGAAAGGAGACAAGGGGGCTCTATTTATAGAGTGGAGTGAGACCTCACCATCTCTCATATCCGATGTAGGAATAAAACACCAATACTTTGAAATAGAGTTTGATGTTTTACATCATCCCACAATCAACATAGTCGAATGCTAGCCCACGCCTTCTCCCCGAACACTCCCGTGCATGCACGAGACAACCTGGAGTCCGTGTCGAGTCCGAGCCCGCATAACAAAAATCAACTTACGTCCTTGTTGGAATTAAACATTTTTCTCTTAGTAAAATCATCCACATGGTTCCCTCCTTAGGGTCACTACCCCATGTGCATATCCCAACAACACATACTCATATATATGTTGAGATAACTCATGGTGCTTTTCCAATATGGGACTAAACTTTATAAAACAAGTTGAGAGCAAGCTCTCTTCATGTCAAGGAGCAAGAGCACCAACAATCTCCCATATATCTCATCATATATATGTGTCTAGGATTGAGCGTTCCCTACAGTAACTGTCCATTTTACATTAGGATAGATGTCGCTAACGACTTGAATTTCCCGCATGGGTTAAATAACAATGCGATACAAAAATGGACTATACCTTGAATTCTGCACCATAATTGTAATTCTTCCCTCTCATAAAGTGTAGTTACATGTGCTTCTGGCTGCATATAAAGGCCATATGCCAGCCTGGTTTTAGTGTATAATTTTAGGTATCTACAAGTTTACCCTCAAGAGACGGCCTGATATCTCTTTCCATACACTATAGGTAAGTTCTTTATTAAAAAGACAAGGCATGAAGCCTTGCGCTTCCTTGCGGTGCTACGCCGCTATGACATAGACTAAAGCCGAGGCATTACCCCTACCCGAGAATCTCATCGTAGTGTCATACTACTGCAGCATGAGGTCACAGCCTCTTTTTAGTGTCATTCTACCCAGCATGAAGACTAAGTCTTCCTTGCAGTGTTACGCCGCAACGACATGGCTTGCAAGGCCGAGGCTTTACCCCTACCTGGGTACCTCATCGTGGTATCATGCCACTGTAACATGGGGTCACCCTCCTCTTTGTAGTGCTATCTACAACTTTTTAATTTTATCATACAACATTAGGATACCTGCCTATTTGCGGTGCTACGCCGCTATGACTTGGCTTGCAAAGCCGAGGCATTATCCCTACCTAGGAACCTCATGGTGGAGTCATCCCACTGTAGCATGGAGTTTTACTCCATATAGTATTGTGCTATCGTGCTTTCTGTAAAGCACACCAGGCATTCACTCTACCTGAGAACTTATTAAGGCATTTAAGCCAACCTCAACACAGGATCCGTTTTTTGCAGAAAATATATAGTAGACAACAGTGGTTTTGGGTTCGTAACCCTACCATGTTCCCAAGAACAAGTACCCACTGTTACCTGATAGTTTTCCAGTCAGTGGTCCTCCATTGAACCAAAAGTTAGATGTCTAGTAGATTTTTCTTTGAACTAATAACATAAAACTTTATGGTAGGATAACAAAAACATACTATCAGAATGCCTTCAAGCCCATCTTCCCTGCTGTGTCTTCAACCAGCTAACGCTTGAGGCCCTTCATGAACGAATCCACTAGGTTCTCCTGACTCCGAACATCGATTACTACAATGACACCTCTCTTGATGAGATCGTTCACTGCCCTGTGCTTTAACCGTACAGTTCTCTTCTTTCCGTTGAAGAGATCATTTGATGCCACTGCCGCAGTCGCTTAGTTGTCGCAGTATATCGAAATTGTCGGTATTTGTGCTCCAACTACTAGAAGATGATACATGAGCTTCCGAAGCCATTCTGCTTTATCTGCTGTAGTATCAAGTACAAAGAACTCAGATTCTATAGAAGATCGTGAGAGCATAGTTTGCTTCTTCGACTTCCACGATATAGCAGCTCCACCCATTGTGAAAATAAATCCAGCAGTAGACCTCTCGCTCTCCAACTCTGAGCACTAGCTGGCATCTCTGAAGCCTTCTACTACCGTCGGATACCCGCTGTAGTGTAGTGCATATGTCTGAGTCTTCTTGAGATATCTTATCACCCGCTTCACAGCTTTCCAATGCTCAATGCCTGGGTTACTTGTGAACCGACTCAGCATTCCCACGATGAAAGCTATATCAGGCCTTATAGCAGTGGTTGCATACATCAAACTCCCGATAACGCTAGAATACTTCAGCTGCCTGACGTTTTTCCTCAAATTTGGCATCAGCTTCTGATCACACCTGTATGGCGTATCGATCCCTGGAAGATCCTGATACCCGTAGCGTGTGAGCATCTTCTCAATGTAATGAGATTGTGACAGCGCCACTCCAGTGTCTGTCCGGATGTTATTTATGTCCAAGATGACATCTGTATCCTCCAAGTCCTTCATACTGAACATGGTTGAGAGGAACTTCGTTGTCTCCATGACATTGCCTATATCCGTTCCTAGGATTAGCCTGTCATCCATGTACAGATAAACGATGGCTCCTTTTTCATCAGCGAACTTCGTGTAAACACACTTGTCCATCTCGCTAACTCTGTAGCCTTTTGATCTAATAACTTTGTCAAACTTCTCATGCCACATCTTGGGAGCTTGCTTCAAACTGTATAATGATTTCACCAACTTACAGACTTTGTCTTCAAGACCTTTGACGACAAATCCATCTGGCTATTGCTTGTATATCTCTTCGGTCAGCTCGCCATTCAGGAATGCTGTCTTTATATCCATCTGATGTATCACCAACTTATGTATTGCTGCTAGAGCAATTAATATTCTGATGGTGGTCATCCGTGCTACTGGAGCGTATGTGTCAAAGTAGTCTATCCCCTGTTTCTGAGAAAACCCTTGGCTACCAGCCTGGCCTTGAACTTGTCAATAGTTCCATCTGCCTTCATCTTCTTTTTGAAGATCCATTTACATCTGTTTTGCTCCTTTAGGTAGATCTACTAACACCCATGTGTTATTGGAGGTGATAGAGTCATACTCGTCATTCACTGCCTCCTTCCAGAAGATAGCATCGCTGGTCTTCATCGCCTCATCATAGGTAAGCGGATCTGCTTCTACATGATAGGTGACAAAGTCATCTCCGAAGTTCTTTGGTCTCCTCACTTGCTTGGCTGAAGGCTCTTCGAGTTCTGGTTCAAACGTTGTTTCATCAAGAACAATTTCTTCTTGGATTACGACATCGTTGGAAACCTCAGCTTCCTTTGTACCAGCATTATTCTTCGAAATGTCCGCGAGAATAATATTTTTGTGCCTTGCAAACTTGTCTTCAAAGTACTCCGTGTCACGAGATTTGATGACATGGTTAGACTCCAAGTCAAGAAATCTTCGAGCGTCACTCTTCTCGGCATACCCCAAGAAGATCGTCTTCGTAGTCCTTGTTCCGAGTTTCTGAATTTTCAGATCCGAAAGTTTTACGTATGCCAGACACCCCCACACTCGAATGATATTCAAGTTGGGTCTGACTTTGAACCAGAGTTCATGAGGAGTAATATCAGAAGTTGCATACGGCACACTGTTAAGAATGAATGTGGCCGTCAATGCAGTTTCTTCCCAAAAGCACTTTGGAAGACCCACAGTTAACAACATTGAATTCATCATCTTTGTCAACGTTCTGTTCTTCCTTTTTACTACTCCATTGGACTGAGAAAAATACGGAGCAGTAGTCTCATTGATGATTCCATGTTCTTTGCAGAACGATGTGAAATCATGAGATCGATATTCTCTGCCTCGATCACTCCTCAACCTCTTGACTTGTTGTCCAGTTTGCCTTTCAGCTTCAGCCCTGCACTCCTTGAACTTCTCGAATGCTTTGTCTTTTGTTTTTATCAAGTAGACGAATGCGTACTTTGAGAAGTCATCGATGAAGGTTATGAAATACTTCATCCCGATCTTCATGGAGAATTGTTTGAAGTCATAGATATCGGAGTGCACCAACTCCAGAAGATCTGTGCTTCGATTGACCCGATGAAAGGGTTTCCTTGTGATCTTAGTCTGAGCACACACTTCACATTTCTCCACCTTTCCTCCATATTTGGAGATAAGTCCTAGACTAGACATTTTGTTTATCCTTTTACAATGGACATGTCCTAGTCTATTATGCCACAACTCAAGAGTATATGCAGAATTGGAAATTGTATTAATGTTCTTCGAATGGGTTACAAGCTAGAGTTTAAACATTCCTTCGGTATAGAAAGATTTTATGAAGTACATTTCTTTCAGGAACATCACCATCTGGCAAGCATTGATGTCCATACTTAGGCCTGCATTACAGAGCAGGCCTCCAGAGGTCAGGTTCTTGGCAATCACGGGAACATGCTTCACACCTTGAAGCATCAGAGTTTTCCCGGATGTCAGCTTCAGCTCCACCATCTCGATCCCTTGAACTTCAGCTTATGCCTGGTTTGCCACCATCACCTTCTCAGAGGTTTGCTGGTATGTCGTGAACCATTTCTTGCTTGAACAGACATGGCAGGTGGCACCAGTGTCTATCCACCAGTCCGAATCAGCCCCCACCGAAGTGACCTGAGCAATTATAGCAATACCGTCAGTAATCAATGAAACCTTATTAGGCTCACCTTACTGTTGATGGAACTGGGAATTCCCAGGACCCTTCCTTTGGTGTGCGTATTGATCGATAAAAAGTTAAACAGATCTAATACGTTATAGGCAGAAACTAGGATTCACGAATTATACCTGCGGCAGAAAGGAGACAAGTAATTCCTAGCAATCTCGAGCGGACGACCCCAAGATCTTCTGCACGTATTCCTTCCTCGAGTTGGACGTCGTGTGGGCGACGATCTCCCAACCTTTTCTTCTCCTTGGCAGCCCTCTCTTTCTCTCCTTACATGAATCACGAATTTAGAGAAAGTTTCAGATTTCTGATCAGTAATCTAGCGGCCAGAGAATAGAGGATATATATAGGCTATGGCAGGGACCATGAGGAGAAATTAGGGTTAGGCCTCCTAACGGATCTGGATATCCCGTGTTCAGCCCGAACACACAATCCAGGCCCATTAACAATAGCTCGGTCCACTAATGAGCTATTGTTGTACTACCTCCCTAATCCCAAATTATGTTTGTGGGCTCCTTTTATTATATGCTCGTTTGGCTTCCTATGTTAAGATATCGTATGTCCGTCGATCAAATTAAGTTACTGACAACTATATTGATTCGACATCTTTTATCCTTAAGTAGTACCGCTCAACTTTATTTGTCATGTCGGATATAATCTACCTGCAGGGTTTACATGACAATCCTTATGAGCTTCTTAAGGGGACATCATCAACCCGATGTATCGGGACATGGATTCCATTTATAATCAATAGCCCATCATACATACAATGTTATTAGCCAATTCATAGAGGTTGTTGATCCATAATGAATCTCACTCTTTTATGAGTCAAAGTAATGCACACTGCATATACATGTCCGTTATTATATCTGGATTAAGAGCACAAGCATCCATAATAACAGAGGTGTTTGTTCTCTTATGTAGTCAGTACAAAGAGAACAACCTCAAGTGGTCATGTTCAATACACACAAAGTGTACTAGTGTAAACCTATAGTCAAGATAGACTAATACCAGATTATACTACAACCTTTCCAATAGATTGTCCAAGTCCATCTAGGTTGTGAACTATTTATATACTCCATAGGGAACTGATAATATGATCTTCTGTGTGATACCACACACCATATTATCTACAATATAGAATATCAGACATTTGTATTAACACTTGCAACAAATACAATATGCAAACATTTGTCCATATGATTCTCATTCAAAATTTAAGGAAATAAGGTTACTACAAAAGTGATGCTTTTAGTATATAACCCTAACAGTTGTGACTGCTTGGGCTTGGATCTACATCCACTCTTGTAGTGGCCCTTCTTGCCACAGTTAAAACAAGTCACATTGGACTTGGGTTTCTTCTGTTTCAAAGACGGTCCCTTCACTTTCATATTAGTGAAGTCTTTTTTGTGGTAAAAAGCCGCCTGCTTCCTCTTGGAGTCTCTCGTCTGCACCAGATCGGCCTTGGCCAATTTTTTGGACAAAGCGTCCATCTTCTGTTGAGAACGCATCTCGTCCTCAACGTGGATTTCTTGCAAGAGATCTTCCAGACTGATCTCAAATTTTTTTTGATGCATTCTTGCATAGAACGTATTCCATTCAGCAGGAAGTTTCGAGACGATCCCTCCAACGACAAACTTGTCGACGAGTGGCATCTTTTCATCATCCAGTTTCTGACAAAGTTTCAGAAACTCCTTCACTTGAGGAAGCATCGCCTTCTCGTCTTCAAAGAGCCACTTATGATATTTTTTGACAAAAAATATCTTGCTCCTATTTTTGTCTTCCTCGTACAGCTTTTCCACAGACTCCCATATTTCTCTGGCACTATCCTTCTTTGAGTAGGATTCTGCCAGGGAATCCTCCATAGCATTTAGGATCAGAAGCCTACAAATGCTATTCTCCCTTCTCCATTTGGCCTGAAGTTTAGTAACCGCAGTTATAGCGGCAACAGACCCAGTATCTGGAATAGTAGGTTCCTCTTCAAAGAGCATGTGATCAATGTCTCGGAGTTGAAGGGTGAGAAAGACATTACTCTTCCAGACTTGATAATGCTCTCCATCAAACTTTTCAAACTTGCAGTAGTCAGTTTGGAGGAGTGAAGCATTAATATTTTCCAGCGTACCAATCTTGCTTTGAGATTGTTAGTCCCGAGGCATGGATATAGATGGAAAATAGGAGTTCAGCAAGCCTACACAGTAGGTGCCACAAATGAAGAGTATAGCAAGCCTACACAGTAGGTGCCACAAATGAGGAGTATAGCAAGCATACACAGTAGGTGCCACAAACGAGGAGTTTAGAAAGCCTACACAATAGGTGCCACAAATGAGATAGATCTCAAGAACAAAGTTAAGCCTCCCTACTTAGTAGGTGCCTTAAAACCTGAAGAACGAATTACAGAGAAACAGAAGAAGAAGAAGAAGAAGAAGAAGAAGAAGAAGATGATGATGATTAAATCTGCTGGGGTGTAAAAACACTATTGCTCAAAGCAAGATTCGTCTCTATACAATCCGCTTCCAGGAACCAGCAAGTTCAAGAGAACTTCTGGAATGCTCATCAGTCAATATTTTAGACTTGAACGGGCTTCCTGAAGTTTACGGACTCCCTTAACTCTCTTCTTTGGTGCATCTTGGAAAGGAGGCAAGGGGGCTTTATTTATAGAGTGGAGTGAGGCCTCACCATCTCTTATATCCGATGTGGGACTAAAACACCAATACTCTAAAATAGAGTTTGATGTTTTATATCATCCCACAATCAACATAGTCGAGTGCTAGCCCACGCCTTCCCCCCGAACACTCCCGTGCATGCACAAGACAAACTGGAGTCCATGTCGAGCCCGAGCCCGCACAACAAAAATCAACTTACGTCCTTGTTGGAATTAATCATTTTTCTCTTAGTAAAATCACCCACATGGTTCCCTCCTTAAGGTCACCACCCTATGTGCATATTGCAACAACACATACTCATATATATGTTGAGATAACTCATGGTGCTTTTCCAATGTAGGACTAAACTTTACAAAGCATGTTGAGAGCAAGCTCTCTTCATGTCAAGGAGCAAGAACACCAACAAGGTTCTCCATAATAGACACCCTCCAAGAGTACTCAATGTAAGTTGTTGAATAAGTTCAACAAAAGATATCTCATTGTGCACAAGTTGTTGAATAAGTTCAACACAAGAGAGCTAAAGTTGTTGAATAAGTTCAACACAAAAATTTGAGAGAGTTTTTTTTTCTATCTTTGTGATAGAGATCGAGTTCTTGAGTGTAAGGAGAGAAGTATTGAAAGCTATTGTAATTTCTTTTCTTCTTCATAGTTGAACTAAATCACCCTCATTTGTGGAAGTAGGCATCTTGGCCGAACCACGTAAATCATTGTCTTTGTGGTTGTGAATTTTCTCTGAGTTTCTTAGGTTTATATTAAGGAAAGGGTCCAAAAATAGGCCCATGACCTTTTTTGACCATATATATGGTAATCCTATATAAGATTGGATTTGACCATATATATGGTAATCCTACAAGGATTGGATTTCTAATATATGTAAGTCTACGTAGGATTGGATTTTCAATATATAATCCTACATAAGATTGGATTTTAAGCCAATATAGGATGGGATTTCTATGGTATATAAAGGGGTCTAAAGGTTCTCCACAATAGACACCCTCAAAGAGTACTCAATGTAAGTTGTTGAATAAGTTCAACACAAGACATCTCATTGTGCTCAAGTTGTTGAATAAGTTCAACACAAGAGAGCTAAAATTGTTGAATAAGTTCAACCTAAAAATTTGAGAGAGTTTTTTTTCTATCTTTGTGATAGAGATCGAGTTCTTGAGTGTAAGGAGAGAAGTGTTGAGAGCTATTGTAATTCCTTTTCTTCTTCATAGTGGAACTAAATCACCCTCATTTGTGGAAGTAGGCATCTTGGCCGAACCACGTAAATCATTGTCTTTGTAGTTGTAAATTTTCTCTGAGTTTCTTGGATTTATTTTCGCTGTGCCACAACAAATTGGTATCAGAGCTTTGGGAGTCTAGCAAAGTTTTCGACAAAGTTCTCAGAGAAAGTTAATTGGGTGGATTCTTGATATGGCTCCGTCAAGCAGGATCGGGAAGTATGAAATTAAAAAGTTCAATGGGAAGAATGATTTTAGCTTTTGGAAAAACCAGATGAATGACGTTCTCATATCTCAAAATTAGCTTCACAAAGCTTTACGGGAAAAGTCCAAGAAGCCCACTGACATGATCGATGATAATTGGGATGACATGGATCTTGAAGCATGTGTCGCTATTCGCCTGTATTTGGAAAGGGATGTCGTGTACTCTGTGAAGGACGAAACCGCCGCCGCTGGGCTCTGGTTAAAATTGGAATCACTCTACATGACGAAGAATCTCACCAACCAACTTTATAGGTTAAAGTTGCTCTACAGACTAGTGATGGAGGAAGGTACGTCAATTCGAGATCATATTTCAAAATTTAATCGAATTATTTCCGACTTGAAGGATGTTGACATACATGAAGAAGATGATTGTTTGGCGCTAATCCTATTATTTTCTTTGCCCGATTCTCATGAGAATCTTATTCAAACATTATTATACGGGAAGGACTCAATTTCCGTAGAAGAAGCTACGAGTGCCTTATTGTCTAATAAGGTGCGGAGGTTGGCATCTAATAGCGAAAACGATGGAGGCCAAGCCCAAGGTTTGACGGTAAGAGGAAGGACAAACGATAAAGCATCTTTTAGCAAAAGGTCAAGATCCAAGTCCAAAACACCTATTTAAAAGGTGAAGTGCTTCAACTGCAATGAGAAAGGACATTATGTAAATAAGTGTACTCATCCAAAGAAGAAGAACAAGAAAAAGGAGAATAAGACGGAGAGAGAAGGTGATGAAGAAAACTGTGCTTCAGAAGCTGATAGTGATGGAGTCTGTTTTCCAGTGGCACATGATAACATGAGTGACCGTTGGATTCTCGATTCTGGATGCTCGTACCATATGTGTCCAAAGAGGGAGTGGTTTTCTTCCTACAAGACGACAGATGGTGGTTCTGTGTTGATGGGCAACAACAATGCATGTCGAGCTGTTGGAATTGGGTCTATCAAGGTAAAAATGTATGATAGAATTGTGCGAACTTTGACCGATGTCAGACATGTTTTCGACCTCAAAAAAAATCTTATTTCTCTTGGTACGCTTGACTCGAATGGTAACAAGTTCGTCACCGAGGGTGGAGTCGTGCGGGTTGTTCATGGTTCTTTGGTGGTGATGAAAGGTCACCGACAGGGTAACCTTTATATCTTATTAGGAAGCACTCTAACTGGGACTTTAGCAGTCAGTACATCTGATTTGTCTGATAGCACGCGTCTTTGGCATATGCGGCTTGGGCATATGAGCGAAAAGGCCTGTCCTTACTGAGCAAGCAAGGATTACTGAAGAACTTGAAGAATTCAAGTATGAATTTCTGTGAGCATTGCGTTTTGGCAAACAACACAGGGTGACCTTCAGTTCAAGCAAGAAGAATGAGTCCGATCAAGATGGTGGTGTATCTAGCAAATCTTAAAATATTAAGATTGAGTTGTCTGAGGATGCATCAGATGAGGTGAAGGTTTCTAAAGATGTTCATCAAGCCCTACAAGAGCAACAACTAGAAAAAGCGCAGCACCAACAGCAAGATTCCTTGGCCACTACTAGGCCAAGGAGATCGGTCAAGCCAGTGCACATGTATGAATTTGAGGAACTGATAAAGCACTATAGACAGTTAAATGTGGTGGCATATGCACTATCAGTGGAGGATGAAGAGCCTATCACATTTAGACAGGCTGCCAAAGATACTAGCAGCGAGAACTGGATGATGGCTATACAGAAAAAGATTTGAGTCTCTCCATAAGAACTGTACATGGGATTTGGTTCCACTGTCCAAAGGCAAGCGAGTTATAGGTTGCAAGAGAGTGTACAAGAAAAAGGAAGCTTCTCCAGAGCCAGTGGAGAAGTTTTGCTTGAGATCCTTTAGAGACGGGATTGTCGAGTGGTTAATTTGGTGAAGCTATGCGTTGAAAAAGTGTGTCAGCTCGGTTTTGTGGTAAAACCTTGCCGAGGTGGAGATATGAAGGAAAGTGTCCAAAAATAGGCCTATGACCTTTTTTGACCATATATATGGTAATCCTATATAAGATTGGATTTGACCATATATATGGTAATCCTACAAGGAATGGATTTCTAATATATGTAAGTCGACATAGGATTGGATTTCCAATATATAATCCTACATAAGATTGGATTTTAAGCCTACATAGGATGAGATTTCTATGATATATAAAGGGGTCTAAAGGTTCTCCACAATAGACACCCTCCAAGAGTACTCAATGTTAAGTTGTTAAATAAGTTCAACACAAGACATCTCATTGTGCTCAAGTTGTTGAATAAGTTCAACACACGAGAGCTAAAGTTGTTGAATAAGTTCAACACAAAAATTTGAGAGAGTTTTTTTTATCTTTGTGATAGAGATCGAGTTCTTAAGTGTAAGGAGAGAAGTGTTGAGAGCTATTGCAAGAAAAATTAAGGGACGATCAGAGTCCAAACCTGAAAAGCCTCTACTAACGGAATAAGAAGTTACAGGCTCTTTACAAACTTCTCACTGATTCAAACCGGATCACCACAACTACTTGGACAACAAAACTGGATTACGGACTCCCGAAGAACAAAAAGACAACGAGAAAAATTACCATAACTTGTCTCTCCTTCGATGTAATTGTACTTAATCCCTCCTTTCTTTTCTCCAAAAGTTGAAAGTTTTGATCTCTCTCTGGTAGATTACTTAGATGATAATTTTTGGATTAGAAAATACCTCTCTCTCTCTCTCTCCTCTCTCTCTCTCTCTCTCTCTCTCTCTATATATATATATATATATATATATATATATATATATATTGGATTAGAAAATACCTCTCTCTCTCTTTCTCTCTCTCTCTTTTTATATATATATATATATATATATATATATATATATATATATATATATAAACCCTCTAAAACTGCAGCATATATGGACCGTTTATGGGATCCAATAGTGTACATAAAGACCCCATTCGGGTTCGGTCTCGACGGGACCGACTTCGGACCAAATACGATCAGCATAGGCAGAATAGTTCTGTCTATGTTGGACCGAGTTTGGACCGAGTCGGTCCAACAAGACAAAATTGTTCTGTTTGAATATGATCGAACTCGGACCGAATTCGGTCTGACCGAATTTGGACCGAAATCAATCTGTTCTTACCAGACTTGCTGCATTCGACTTCCGATCTTTTTCGACACACGGATGATACTCGCCGCACTCTCCGAACTTCTCCAACATACGGATGACACTCGTCGTACTCTTCGAACTTCTCCGATACACGAATAGTTCTCGTTGCACTCAGGAGTATTCTCTATAGAGGTTGGAAATCTCATCCAACTCCAATAATATATTATTTGTTCATGACACTAGCTACTATCAGTATTTGAGTATAACGCTGCTATTTAGCCTACAAAATCTTTGAAGCAGCTCACTCTAGAAAAATTACATTAATTACATTTAAGGTGCTTTATAGTTTATACTAACTACATTGATATGCTTCAAAACTATGATAAGAGTTTCCAGACGAGGAACAACCTCTTTGCTATTTCAACTAACCAAAAGATGGGTCTGAGCTCTCTAGCCTAGTGGTATTAGAGCGGACATCCGGAGGGGCCGGCAAGGTTCGAGTCCCCCAATTGTGTGTGTGCGTGTGATTTCAAAAAAAAAAAACTAACCAAAAGATGGGAAAAACTTTCTAGCGTAATGTTAACACTTCCCCCATAAGCGGAAAGGCTTGCCCCTATGCAATAAATGTGGAAACAGCTACAAGAAAATATCAAGGCATTGAAAATTTTCAAATATATGTAATATTGTACAATTTTCCTTTCTAAAGAAGGATATGGCAGTTGATTATTGTAGAAGTCTTCAAAAATTTTGAATTAACAACAAAATGATTAAACAAATTTTCCAGGTGGCGGTGCATTTGAGTTTAATTGGCCGTGACACCAGATTAATCAGCATTCAACACAACGCCATGGACCTAATTTGATTGTTTAAATATAAATATTGTATTTTGTTGTAACAAATTAATGCTCTTTCATTGAATTTTATGTTCGGAATGCTATGTGATCCGAATCAGAGTTGGTCCATTATGTGCGATATTGGATTGGACCGATATGTCTTAAAAGAAAATTCGCATGTAAGGTCTGAACCAATTACAATTATCTACACCTCATAATCTCACTTTCAATGTGAGACTAAATTACCAACTCCATTATCAGCCTCAACGAGATACAATCCAACTCTACCTTAGCTCGTTTCTGTTGTAATTATTGGTAATAATTGGTAATAATAAAAAAAAGTAATTTTCAATCAACATTATTTTCTAATTAATGTCTTAATGGCTATTGCTTATTTGGTTGTTTATTAGGTGGTTTTATGTCCACTAAATCCTATTAGTTTCATTAAAACATATTGTTATAAGGTAGCCTATATAATCTCATAGGTCTTGTGGTTTAAAAAATGTGAAGTGGTCTTCTTCTTCTTCCTCTACAAACCAAGAAAGTTTTTTTTTTATTCCGTTCCTCCATTTTTTTTATTTTATCTTCTGTGCAAAAGCTACATTCAGGTCAATCTCTCCGAGTGGTGTACGACAACGGGATACCGGTAGAGCGAAAATTTTACCATTAGGAGCATTCAAAAATGTCTGCACATAGACCCGGATTAACTCTTAGGGCAGTACTTCGTGCGCGACTTCCCTAGAGGCCGGTAACATTTAATTTTGTTTATTTTGTTTACTAATTACTAAAGGAGAAAAGCAATTATTTTTCTTACTATCTAAGAGTTGATTCGAATTATTATTTTACGACTTGTTCAACATATGAATTTATTTTTTGATACATATTGTTATATATATTTTAAAACAGTTTATGTACAATTTGAATCTTGATACACGGGTGTCTTGTATATGTTATTTGCTTTACAACGCATAAGAATTCAACAGAAAACATTTCTAGTATGTCTACAAATTGTGCATTTTCTTATTCATGTTTTGGCTAGACATTAGTGCACTATGATTAATTTAGATTTCTTGAGCAAAAAAGTTAAAAAAAGAAAGTTTTAGTTTGTTTTTAAATAACAGAAAGATGTCCCGTATTGTATGTTCTTGTGATTCTAATGTACTTCATATTTGAATACGGTCTCTTTCAACAAATTAGTCCATGTTTTTCCACTGGTACATGTTGTATACATGAAAAGAAAAATCAACTTTTCAAACATTAACTACAATTAATGGTCTTTTAATTCCCCAACGGTTATACACTTTATGTCCCATGTTTATGAATCCTAATTCCGCATATTTATCACCATTGAAAACTCTTTATTAATGTTTTGGTTGGGTGATGGATATATAACATGTTTTTTTTCATTTATTTTGGCATGGTTTTTTTTGTGGACAACACACGTTTTCTTTCTTCTCTACCATCAAAAAATTCTTCCATTTATTCTCTCTTATTTGTTATTAGGAATTTGGTTTTGATAGGAATGTCCTATTTGAAAATCCGTTCATTCAAGGTTAGCTTTGTGCATGAATAGCTAGGTTCCTACCAACAATGATAATATTCACCCTCTAATTACTAGATAGTTAAAGAGGACATATTTGTTCCATGAGTTTCCTGCCAATGTTGGGTATGGAAGGGTCAACAAGGAGTTGTTTACTTGACTCCTTAACTCCTATCTACACTCAAGAATAATAGTTTCCAAGTCAAGTATGTGTTGGGAACGAAGCGCGAAAATCGTTCTCCCAAACCAGAAAGTCCTGCGAGAGATCCGAGCAAAAGCACACAAAACAAAAAACGCCAAACACAATCGCAGACACAAAGATTTTTGACGTGGAAAATCCTTGCGAGAAAAACCACGGGACGATCGGAGTCCAACCCTGAAGAACCTCCACTAATGGAATAAAGAGAATACACCCTCTACAAGCTCCTCCCGATCCAACACTGATCACCACAACTCACTTGAAAGAAGAATTTGATTGCGGACTCCGAAGAACAAAAGATGTCGAAAAATTATTCGAAGCAATCTCTCCTTCACAATAGTCCTTAATCCTCTCTCTCTCTCTCTCTCTCTCTCTCTCTCTCAAAGATTGTAAAGCACTCTTGTTTTTTAGATGATTTTACAACAAGCATGCATCACCCTTTTATAAGCCCTTGGTAATCCATACATGGAAGGCCAATAAATATGGAAACTTCTAATATGCATCAATCATATATTTAATGGAAATCCAATCATAATTGGCTTGCCATAATTGGAAGCCTAATTATATGGAAAGCTACTATATGAAGGATCCAATCATAAATATATGATCAAAGTAAATATAAAAATCCAATCATATATTTTTTTAACATATTGTTCCAAAATAGGATCCATGCATTACCCGAGCTTCTCCGACACACGGATGGCGCTCATCGCTCTCCGGGGTACTCTCCACATAGATTGGGAACCCCATCCACTCCAACAAATCTCCCCCTTCACAACTAGATGGAGGAACTCGTCATCCCGATGATCCGCCTACAGTACTCAAACTTCCTCCTTAGTAGAACCTTCGTGAGCATGTCCGCTCCATTGTCATCAGTATGGACCTTCTCAAGCATCGCGTCCTTCTTCTCAACCACATCCCGTATCCAATGATACCGAGTCTCGATGTGCTTGGACCGGCTATAAAAGATCTGATTCTTCACAAGGTGAATAGCACTCTGACTGTCGCAAAGCAAAGTATACTGCTCTTGCTTCAGCCATATTTTCTGTAACAGTTTTTTCAACCACAGCAACTCCTTGCAAGCCTCCGTCGCCGCAATGTACTCTGCCTCTGTCGTCGACAAGGAAACACACTTCAGCAACCGCGACTGCCACGATATCGCTCCTCCAGCAAACATCATCACATAGCCCAAAGTCGATCGCCTCGTGTCTATATCTCCAGCCATATCAGCGTCAGTATACCCAACCAGCTTCGGCTCGTCACCACCAAAAGAAAGTCTCCAATCAGTAGTGCCCTGAAGGTATCGTAGAATCCACTTGACCGCACTCCAATGTACCCTTCCAGGATTTGGAAGGTTAACTGTGCCAACTGCATGAGCGATGTCTGGCCTCGTACACACCATAGCATACATAAGACTTCCCACAGCTGAGGCATATGGAACCCGCTCCATATCTTCTTTTTCATCCTCGGTAGATAGATACTGCTTCTCAGTGAACTTAAAGTGGGCCGCAAGGGGGCAACTCACTTTCTTCGACCCGTCCATACCGAAACGTTGAAGTACCCGGTGAATGTACTTCTTTTGGGATAAATATAGCAGCTTGGACTCTCTCTCTTGGCTGATCTCCATCCCAAGAATAGTTTTCGCTGCGCCCAAATTGTTACGACCCGCACCCGCTGTAAGGGCACGTGCACGTGACAACGCCCAGCCCTCACCGTAAAAACGACATGGAACGCTGTAGGTTTTCTACTCTAATAACAGTTTATATATATATCAAAAATCTATCGAGAATATGGTCAACTCCGAACGGAGGACAAGCAATGAATATATATGAGTGCTCAAATCACAACTCTATGATGATAAAGTAAAGACTGAAAGATAAAGACAACAAAACGATAAAATAATAACCTGTCAAGTCCAAATACAAATAATATACAAGTCCAAGTCTCTAATACAATCCATAGTAATAACAGTCCCAAAAGTAGCTGGAGACAAGGTCCAGTACAAAAGACCTACTCTAACTAAGCAATAGGTAAAGTCTCGTCAGGCGGAGCTAAGCCCTGCTGGACCAAAGTCTCCAAGTCTATGCCTACTACGTCATCCGGACCGTAGTAGGTACAGTAATCTCCCTCATCAGCATCTGTAATATTTTGTCAACATATCCAGTCAGGATGGAACGAGTACAATCTACTAACAATAGTTCACAAGATATGACAAAAGCTATAAGACAGTAAATAGAGAGTATATACAAGAGAATCATGGAATGTACATGTGAGTATCATGGCAAGGTAAGCTATAAAAATAGAGCTAGAACAAGGCAAGTAAACTGATCATGGCATGTACAAGAATCAAGAATCACATATTTAGGTGTGTGAGTACTAGCTACAACATGTGGCCGGATTGGGTCTGCACAAGGTTATGATCTAGCCAATCATACGTGTGGTGTAGGATTGGCATTCACAAGGTTCACAATATATACAAGGCGGGTATTGACCACACATCTACACTAGTACTCCCCGTCCCCGACTGGTAGAGTGGATCCAAGCAAGATACGTTACGACACGGGATTCTACGAGAAGGGAGCAAGTCTTCTCGAAAATCGGTGTCCATATACTGCACAAGAACTACAAGGGAGCTTGCACAAGATATACCAAGATAACGAGGAATAACATCTCATGTCGGGATCCATGAATACCAATCCGTGTGACCAATGTGTCGAGAACAAGCATATCTACACTAATTACATGAATTATAACAATCATCGTAAATTAGAAAAGTGTCAGAGAATGTACTCGCCTGTAATATGATATGATATGTCAACGGGATCAAATGTTGCATCTCGAGGACCTATAGAGAACAAGACGTATCAATACTCTATTTAGAAAATAAAGTCAAATCAAATTCAAACCCTATTAAGTCATTCTTGGTTAGGATAAGTCAAACTAAGTCAATCTAGGTCTAACTAGGCAAACTGGGTCAATGCAAGTCAAACGAAATTAATTTAGGTCGATTTAAGTCAACGGTTGACTTACAGTTGACTTTTGGTCAACTGGTCAACTCTAGTCAACTCTAGGTCAACCCTAGGTCAATCCTAGGTCAATGGTGACTAATAGTTGACTTTTTGTCAACTGCCCAAGTTTAATGGAATTTGGGACTAAATTGGGTAAAGTGTTGACCCATAGTTGACTTTTGGTCTAAAAAGTCAACCGTGGTCAACCAAGGTTAAGACTAGGTCTAGACGACTATTTCTAACCATTACCAACCTCTACAACCTATATCCAAGTCCATTTTGGACTTCGAAACTCAAATCTTGGCCGTAGGCCAATATCCTAATTTACCCTTTTCTAAGGTAAATTTCTAGCCTAGGTAAATATCAAGTTAGCCTACCTACGCTTGGTATTTTGACCCGTGCTCCCTAGGGTAGTAGGATACTAGCCTATACATACGTTACCTACCAAGATACCTAGGTAAAGTGGACGTCTAGTCCATCTTACGGCCCATTGCCGATATCTTGAATATCTCAAGATACGCAATGGTACGGCGCGATACCGGCGCCCTACAACCCCGATTTCAACTCGGGAGCCTACCCGTAAAATCTAATTCACGTATTCTAGGTCTCCTCCAAGTTTCATCTCATTCCGACGCTCGGGGCTCAAATTCACCCTCTAACTCGATCTCCTCTTAAATTCTCTTCTAATTCCTATTCTAATTCTTCTTCTTAATTCTTCTTCTAACTTCTTCTTACTTCTTCTTCCTATTCTTCTTCTAATTCCCTTTTCTCCTTTCTCTTGTTCTAATTCTCTTCCTCTCTAATTCTAATTCTTCTCCTTCTAATCTTCCAACTTAACTTCTTCTCATTCTCCTTCTAACTTCTTCTCATTCTTATTTCTCCATCTAGTTATCTATCTACATAACTATCTGTCTAATTATCTATCTAACTATATATCTAACTATATAACTATCTATCTATATATATATATAAACATATATATATATATATATATATATATATATATATATATATATATATATATATATATGAGGAAGGATAGACATCCCCACACTTTTTGCATCCCCAAGCATCCCCCCTATTTACACCGTTGGATGGTGCTTTAAGTCATCTAATCTTGACCGTTGATTTACCAATGGTTAAGATTAGATGACTTAAAGCACATCCAACGGATGTGAACATGGGGATGCATGGGGATGCAAAAAGTGTGGGGATGCATATCCTTCCTCTATATATATATATATATATATATATATATATATATATATATATATATATATATATATATATATATTTAAGGGGGGGTTAAATTGGGGGTTTAAGGGCTAAATAGGGGGGGATGCTACTGCAGCTGCTCCTACTGTCTTTGCACTGCTGCTGCTGCTGCGCAATGCTGCTGCTACTGCATTCTGCCACTGCTGCTGCTGCATTGCATCTTATTATTCTTCTTCTTCTCACTTCCTCCTATCTCTCCTCTCTCTCTCTATATATATATATATATATATATATATATATATATATATATATATATATATGATCTAGATATCTATATATCTATCTATCTATATATACATTTATATACACACACATCTATCTACATTTATATAAATACACACACACACATATAGATATATATATATACATAGACACACACACATATATAGATATATACATAAAAAAAAAAAATATATATTATAGATATATACATAAATACATACACACTCACACAAACACTCACACACTCACAAACACACACTCTCACCACCACTCTCTACACCACTCTCACAAATACATATACAATTATATATACATATATATATATATATATATATATATATATATATATATATATATATATATATATATATATATATATATATATATTAAAAAAAAATATATATATATATATATATATATATATATATATATATAAACCCCTAATTAATCCTTAACCTAGATTTCTAGGAGAACCTACAAATTCTAGGGCAAAGTGTGGAGAATCTTCTCCTCTACAATTATTGTGAAGGGAATAAATGAATTAGAGGAATAAATAGGAAATTAATGAGCTTACCTAAAAGTGGTTGATTGGAGGAAGAAAGAACTTGAAGAAAGAAATAAAATTTGAGAGAGAGAGAGAGAGAGTTTGCTTTGTGGAGAAGTAAAGGGAGGGGTGCTCACCTTGTGGCCGGCCATTGGGGGGGGGGGGGGAAATTGGGTTTGGGTGGTGATCCAATAAGCCCCCTAAACCCAATAGACTTAGTTTGGGTTCGGTTTGTTTCGGTTTGGTTCGGTTTGTTTCTAATTAACCAATTAAGCCTCTAAAATGACTAATTAAGCCATAGAAGTTGGGTTTATGGTTTCTAGCCTAGTTAGGATGGTATGTGGGCTAAGCCCAGCTAGTATGTGGGTCCCACTAGTGTTCAGGCTACCCGGGTCTCCAACTTATGTCCGAATTGGGTAAAATTCAAACTAAATCAAATAAATTCCAAAAAACCATATAAAATCAAAAAAATTCCTAAAAATTATAAAACTTGAAAAAATGACAAAAATACCCCTAATTCGAAAACTAGGGGTGATAAATCTACCCTCTTTAAAAAAATTTTGTCCTCGAAATTGAATGAGAACTAACACAGCAATCATGAATAGAACAAGGAAAGAAAAAAAAATTTACCTCAAGGCTCGAAAAGATATGGGAATCGCTCCCGCATATCGTCCTTCCTCTCCCAGGTAGACTCACCTGGAGAGTGGTGTCTCCATGCAACGCGAACCAAGGGAATGACCTGGTTCCGGAGCACCTTCTCTCTTCGGTCCAAGATCTCAACCGGCTTCTCTGGATAGCTGAGTGTCGGTCCCACTTCGATCTCGGAGTGGTCCAAGACGTGACTGGGATCTGCCACGTACCGTCTCAGCTGCGACACGTGGAACACGCAGTGCACTCCCTCTAGTGCGGGCGGTAACACCAGTCGGTAAGCCACTGCACCGACCCTGCCCAAGATACGGAATGGTCCGATGTATCATGGGCTAAGCTTCCCGCCGCCACCAAAACGAATCGTGCCACGCGTCGGAGAAATCCGCAGAAACATAAGATCATCAACCTAGAACAAAACACAAGACTTAAAGCTTGATCTAAAACAATCACAATCAGACTCAAATACTAGAAAAATCTACTCCATCGGCCTCCGGTGGCTATCGGTCCAATGCCGCTGCCTATCCTGCGCTACCCGAAGTCGATCTCTGATAACCCTGACCTTCTCTGCAGCATCTACTGCCATCTCAGGGCCAAGCAAAACCCTCTCGTCGATATCATCCCAAGACAAGGGAGTACGGCACCTCCGTCCGTATAGAGCCTCGAAAGGTGACATCTCTATACTGGCTTGGTAGCTGTTGTTGTAAGCAAACTCTACCAAGTGAAGGTGGTCATCCCAAGATCCCCCGAAGTCTAAGACACAGGTACGCAGCATATCCTCGAGGATCTAAATCGTCTTCTCCGACTGTCCGTCTGTCTGGGGGTGGTATGCGATACTGAACTTGAGCGATGTGCCCAAGCTAAGCTGCAAACTCTGCCAGAAGTGGAAAGTGAATCGACTGTCCCGATCCGAGACTATACTCAGTGGAACCCCGTGCAATCGGACTATCTGTCGCACGTACATCTCGGCCAACCTCTCCGTCGACAAACCCATATTGAAAGGCAAAAAGTGGGCCGATTTGGTCAATCGATCAACACTGACCCAAATCGCATCCTTCCCTCCTAGAGAGCGCGGAAGCCCAGATACAAAGTCCATAGTGATATGCTCCCACTTTCACTCAGAAATGGGTAGTGGCTGGAGCAATCCACTGGGTCTCTGCCTCCCGGCCTTCACCTGCTGGCACACCAAGCATCTCGAAACGAACTGAGCCACCTCACGTTTCATGCCATACCACCAAACATGCTGTCTCAAGTCTCTATACATCTTATTGGCTCTGAGATGCATAGAGTACTGAGAACGGTGCGCCTCCTGAAGAACCTCCTCCTAAAGTCCTCCGCTCGGCACGCACAATCTGGTACCATGCCTCAACGACCCATCCCCTGCTATAGAGAACTCATCCAACAGTCCTACCTAGACCTGCTCCCTGATGACTCTCAGAGCCTCATCCTCAAACTGAGCTGCCCTGACTCTGTCCATCAGCTCCGACTGTACCTGGAGACCCCACATCTGTGCCTCGAACCCTGGAACTATCACCTCTATGCCCAAGCTTTCCAGATCTGCCAGAAGGTGACGATCCATCGTCAAACACATGGCCACGGGATACCTGCTCAAAGCATCCGCGACCACGTTGGCCTTCCCCGAATGGTACTGTAAGGATATATCAAAATTCTTCATCAGCTCTAACCATCACCTCTGCCTCATATTCAGCTCATTTTGGGTAAACACGTACTTCAAGCTCTTGTGATTAGTATAGATCTCAACTCGCTCTTCGTACAGATAGTGTTTTCACAGCTTCAAAGCAAAGATGACCGCTGCCTGCTCCAGATCATGGGTAGGGTAGTTCCTCTCATGAGGACGTAACTGCCTAGATACATAGGCAATCACCTTCCCGTGCTGCTGAAGAACGCAACCTAAACCTCGTCCTGAAGCATCACTGAAGATCGTATAACCACCAGATCCAGATGGCAGCGTCAAGATAGGAGCTGTAGTCAACCTCGCCTTCAGCTCTTCGAAGGCGGCCTGGCACTCCTCGGACCAAAGAAACTCCTCATCCTTCCTGGTAAGGCGGGTCATCGGCTGGACAATCCTGGAAAAGTCCTGTACGAACCTCCGGTAATAACTTGCCAGACCCAGAAAACTCTGAACCTCTGCTACTGAGCTCGGCGTAGACCAGGACTCCACCACAGAAATCATCTTCAGATCCACTGAAATCCCCTTGCCAGAGACAACATGGCCTAGGAACTCCACGCGATACAAGAAGAACTCGCACTTGGACAGCTTCCCATACAGCTGCTCCCTCCTGAGAGTGTCCAACACAATCCTCAGGTGCTCCTCGTGCTCCTCTGGTGTCTTCGAATAGATGAGAATGTCATCAATGAAGACCACCATGAACTTGTCAAGGTACTGATGAAATACCTTGTTCATTAAGTTCATGAATACTGCCGGAGCATTGGTCAACCCAAAACGCATGACGGTATACTCATACTGGCCATAGCGAGTCCGAAAGGCAGTCTTCGGAATGTCATCCCGCTTCACCTTCAGCTGATGGTACCCGGTACGCAAGTCGATCTTCGAGAACACTCTCGCCCCGCTCAACTGGTCGAACAAGTCATCAATCTTTGGCAAAGGATACTTGTTCTTGATGGTAAGGTTGTTAAGCGCCCTGTAATCAATACACAGACGTACCATACCATCCTTCTTGGGGACAAAAAGAACTGGCGCGCCCCAAGGTGAAGAACTAGATCGAATAAAGCCCTTGTCCTCCAGCTCGTCGACCTGTCTCTTCAGTTCCGCTAACTCACTGTTGTTGATTCTATAGACGTGCTGGAAGATAGGCTCAGCGCCCGGCACTAGGTCTATAGAAAACTCAACACCGCGATCTGGCAGGATCCCGGGCAGCTCCTCGGAAAAGACATCCAAGAACTCAGCAATAAGTAGATGTGGCAACACCGGCCCCGCCAACAATGCTCCGCAGAATCCATCTCCCTGCTCCACTGCACCCCTGGTGAACTCATACTCCGGCTCTTCCGACGGCCTAAACAGAATCCTGCCCCCTCTGCAGTCGATGCTAGCGTGGTACATGCTCAACCAATCCATACCGAGTACCACATCGTAACTCGGAAGTGGCATTACGAGCAAACACGCACTCAGCTCCCGGCCTCTCAAAGAAACTCTCTGCCCCTTGCAAACATTATTAACTAGGATGATGCCATTCCCAGTCATAATCTTGTAAGTCCTACCAAGATACTCAGCAATAATATTGTGCCTAAGAGCAAAATAAATAGACACAAAACTGTACGTAGCACCAGAATCAAACAAGGCTAAAGCTGGAAAAGAATCGAGCAGAATAGAACCTGCGACAACATCCGCAATAGGCTCCATCTCCTCGGCTGCAAGAGCAAAGGCTCTACCCTGACCACCCCGCTGCTAGTGGTGCTGAACAAACCGCTGCTGCAGGGTCGGAAGTGGACCCCTCTGCTGCACTGCAGGAACTCTCGCCGGTGCCTCCTGAGCTGCTACCGCTCCACGGGCCTCCCTGCGATGGCTCGTAGGACAATCCCTCAACTGATGTCCAGTCTTCCCGCAATAGAGGCACAAGCCCAGCCTCTTCCAGCAGACCTCCCAGATGTGATCGGGCTTCTTGCAAAAATTACAAGGAGCCCCATGCTGTGCCTGTCTCTGCTGAGTGTGTTGTACCTGCTGCTGAATCGGTGCTCTGGCCTGAACCTGCGGCTGGTGATGCTGGAAAGAACAATGCTGAAGCTGAGGATGTTTTGCATCCCCTGCGCTGCTAGTAGCCCCCGAGAAAAGATTACGCTCCCTCTTGGGCTTCAAGTCCCACTCCCGCTTTACCTTGCGGGCCTCTGCGTAGATCTGGGTATAAGTCTTATAGAATGAGGGAATGGGGATTTGATATCCCAAGTCAGCCCCTCCCTGAAATGGCTCGCCCTGATCTCCGGGTCTCGAACCATGTACTCTGCGTATCAGCTCAGACGGTCGAACTCTGCGGCATACTCCTCCACAGATAAACTGTCCTGCTGCAGATCCTGGAACTGTCGTACCAGGTCGATCTTGTCCGTGGGGGAAAAGAACTTCTCCTTAAAGAGGAGCTTGAACTCTGCCCAAGTATGGCCCTCTCCAGCTAGGGCTGGCTCGTTTCTGAACCAGGTGCGTGCAATGTCTAGCAACTGCAAACCTACCGCCTCGACCTTCAGGTCGTCTGCCAGGCGGAAGGCCCTCATCTGCCGCTCGATATCCTCGAGCCAATCATCTGCATAGACCACACCCTCGGTCCCGCTAAAGTCATGGGGCCCGAGCTTCTTGAAGTCCTGGATATCTCCATACCTCGGTCGCGTCCCCGGATGCGGAGCCCTCTGCTCCACGGCTGTAAGGGCCAACTGATGGGCATCCTCTATGTCCTGACGTATCGCGTCTATCTGCCTCTACTGAGCCTCGGCCTGGGCTCTCTAAGTCTCCAGCATCTGCTGGAGAAAAGTTAGCATCTGCCCCATATCTGTAGGCAGAGGAGGTGGAGGTGGAAGTATGTCTGCAACTAGCGGAGGAATCCGCTGTACAGCAGGAGGAATAGCGCCCGCATCAACCACTGGTTCTGCGGCCTGAAAATTCGTAGCAACCCTGGGGTCAGCCTTCGTAACCAGTGGAGAAGCGCCCCCAAGAGCTGCTGCTGCTGACACCCCGACTGCAGCAGGAGTGTCCGGATCAGGTCCGCGAGTCATAGCAGACCTCTACGCATCCGCGGACTCAGGATTCTAGGACCTGGTCTGCACCATCCTGAAGATAAATTGAAAGAAGATATCAATATGGCACAAGAAGGATTATATCAAAAAAGGACAGCTAGAAAACAGTAAATCAATATCAAAGACGGTAAGCAAGAAAGCAAGAAAAGATCCTACTGTGATTGAGCACTCTTAGCCTACTACCTCCTATGTGTAACACAGGCTCGTAGTCAACACTCTAAGACGAGTACCGCCACGACATCGCACTAATTGCGACTTCAGGACCTGCGTGGGCCACCACTAAAAATGTGTCACGACCCGCACCCGTTGTAAGGGCACGTGCCCGTGACAACGCCCAGCCCTTACCGTAAAAATGTCGTGGAACGCTGTAGGTTTTCTACTCTAATAACAGTTTATATATATATCAAAAACCTGTCGAGAATATGGTCAACTCCGAACATAGGACAAGCAATAAATATATATGAGTGCTCAAATCACAACTCTATGATGATAAAGTAAAGATTGAAAGATAAAGACAACAAGATGATAAAATAATAACCTGTCAAGTCCAAATACAAATAATATACAAGTCCAAGTCTCTAATACAATCCATAGTAATAACAGTCTCAAAAGTAGCTGGAGACAAGGTCCAGTACAAAAGACCTACTCTAATTAAGCAATAGGTAAAATTTTGTCAGGCGGAGCTAAGCCCTGCTGGACCAAAGTCTCCAAGTCTATGCCCACTACGTCATCCGGACCGTAGTAGGTATAGTAATCCCCCTTATCAGCATCTGTAATATTTTGTCAACATATCCAGTCAGGATAGAACGAGTACAATCTACTAACAACAGTTCACAAGATATGACAAAAGCTATAAGACAGTAAATAGAGAGTATATACAAGAGAATCATGGAATGTACATGTGAGTATCATGGCAAGGTAAGCTATAAAAATAGAGCTAGAACAAGGCAAGTAAACTGATCATGGCATGTACAAGAATCAAGAATCACATATCTAGGTGTGTGAGTACTAGCTACAACATGTGGCCGGATTGGGTCTGCACAAGGTTATGATCTAGCCAATCATACGTGTGGTGTAGGATTGGCATTCACAAGGTTCACAATATATACAAGGCGGGTATTGACCACACATCTACACTAGTACTCTCCGTCCCCGACTGGTAGAGTGGATCCAAGCAAGACACGTTACGACACGGGATTCTACGAGAAGGGAGCAAGTCTCCTCGAGAATCGGTGTCCATATACTGCACAAGAACTACAAGGGAGCTTGCACAAGATATACCATGATAACGAGGAATAACATCTCATGTCGGGATCCATGAATACCAATCCGTGTGACCAATGTGTCGAGAACAAGCATATCTACACTAATTACATAAATTATAACAATCATCGTAAATTGGAAAAGTGTCAGAGAATGTACTCGCCTGTAATATGATATGATATGTCAACGGGATCAAATGTTGCGTCTCGAGGACCTATAGAGAACAAGACGTATCAATACTCTGTTTAGAAAATAAAGTCAAATCAAATTTAAACCCTATTAAGTCATTCTAGGTTAGGACAAGTCAAACTAAGTCAATCTAGGTCTAACTAGGTCAAACTGGGTCAATGCAAGTCAAACGGAATTAATTTAGGTCGATTTAAGTCAACGGTTGACTTACAGTTGACTTTTGGTCAACTGGTCAACTCTAGTCAACTCTAGGTCAACCCTAGGTCAATCCTAGGTCAATGGTGACTAATAGTTGACTTTTGGTCAACTGCCCAAGTTTAATGGAATTTGGGACTAAATTGGGTAAAGTGTTGACCCATAGTTGACTTTTGGTCTAAAAACTCAACCGTGGTCAACCAAGGTCAAGACTAGATCTAGCCGACTATTTCTAACCATTACCAACCTCTACAACCCATATCCAAGTCCATCTTGGACTTCGAAACTCAAATCTTGGCCGTAGGCCAATATCCTAATTTACCCTTTTCTAAGGTAAATTTCTAGCCTAGGTGAATATCAAGTTAGCCTACCTACGCTTGGTATTTTGACCCGTGCTCCCTAGGGTAGTAGGATACTAGCCTATACATACGTTACCTACCAAGATACCTAGGTAAAGTGGACGTCTAGTCCATCTTACGGCCCATTGCCGATATCTTGAATATCTCAAGATACGCAATGGTCCGTCGCGATACCGGCGCCCTACAACCCCGATTTCAACTCGGGAGCCTACCCGCAAAATCTAATTCACGTATTCTAGGTCTCCTCCAAGTTTCATCTCATTCCGACGCTCGGGGCTCAAATTCACCCTCTAACTCGATCTCCTCTAAAATTCTCTTCTAATTCCTATTCTAATTCTTCTTCTTAATTCTTCTTCTAACTTCTTCTTCTAACTTCTTTTTCCTATTCTTCTTCTAATTCCCTTTTCTCCTTTCTCTTATTCTAATTCTCTTCCCCTCTAATTCTAATTCTTCTCCTTCTAATCTTCCAACTTAACTTCTTCTCATTCTCCTTCTAACATCTTCTCATTCTTATTTCCCCATCTAGTTATCTATCTACATAACTATCTATCTAATTATCTATCTAACTATATATCTAACTATATAACTATCTATCTATATATATACATATATATATATATATATATATATATATATATATATATATATATATATATATATATATATATATAAGGGGAAAAAAATATATATATATAAGGGGAAAAAATATATATATATATATATATATATATATATATATATATATATATAAGGGGGGGTTAAATTGGGGGTTTAAGGGCTAAATGGGGGGGGGGGGGGTTGCTACTGCAGCTGCTGCTACTGCCTTTGCACTGCTGCTGCTGCTGCGCAATGCTGCTACTGCTGCATTCTGCCACTGCTGCTACATTGCATCTTATTCTCACTTCCTCCTATCTCTCCTCTATATATATATATATATATATATATATATATATATATATATATATATATATATATATATATATATATATATATATATATATATATATATATAAATATATATATATAAACATTTATATACACACACATCTATCTACATACATATAAATACACACACACACACATATATAGATATATACATAAATACGTACACACTCACACAAACACTCACACACTCACAAACACACACTCTCACCACCACTCTCACACCACTCTCATGACACCAATACCACCACCACCACTCTCTACACCACTCTCACAAATACATATATAATTATATATACTCATATACATATATACATATATTTATATATATATATATATATATATATATATATATATATATATATATATATATATATATATATATATATATATATACCATTCTATATATAAAAACCCCTAATTAATCCTTAACCTAGATTTCTAGGAGAACCTACAAATTCTAGGACAAAGTGTGGATAATCTTCTCCTCTACAATTATTGTGAAGGGAATAAATGAATTAGAGGAATAAATAGGGAATTAATAAGCTTACCTAAAAGTGGTTGCTTGGAGGAAGAAAGAACTTGAAGAAAGAAATAAAATTTGAGAGAGAGAGAGAGTTTGCTTTGTGGAGAAGTAAAGGGGGGGTGCTCACCTTGTGGCCGGCCATGGGGGGGATATTGGGTTTGGGTGGTGATCCAATAAGCCCCCAAACCCAATAGACTTAGTTTGGGTTCGGTTTGTTTCGGTTTGGTTCAGTTTGTTTCTAATTAACCAATTAAGCCTCTAAAATGACTAATTAAGCCATGGAAGTTGGGTTTATGGTTTCTAGCCTAGTTAGGATGGTATGTGGTCCAAGCCCAGCTAGTATGTGGGTCCCACTAGTGTTCAGGCTACCCGGGTCTCCAACTTAAGTTCGAATTTGGTAAAATTCAAACTAAATCAAATAAATTCAAAATAATCATTTAAAATCAAATAAAATTCCTAAAAATTATAAAACTTAAAAAAATGACAAAAATACCCCTAATTTGAAAATTGGGGGTGACACAAATCCTTCATAGAGAAGGCCTCACCCAGTTGGCGCTTCAACTCCGCTATCCTAGTGGCATTTCGACCCACTAATAGCATGTCATCTACATAGAGCAATAAAATAATGAAGTCATCATCGACAAAATACCTCACAAATACACAGTGATCCGACGTCATTCGTGCATAACCATGCTCCCCCATAAACGACTCAAACTTTCTGTACCACTACCTTGGAGCCTGCTTCAGACCATACAAGCTCTTCTTCAACCGACAGACCAAATGTGACTTGCTCTTCTCACAGAATCCATCTGGCTGCTCCATGTATAACTCCTCCTAAAGATCACTGTGGAGGAATGTCGTCTTCACGTCCAACTGCTCGACCTTCAAGTCGAGACTGGCTGCTAATGCTAGCACCACCCGAATAGACGAATGCTTGACGACAGGCGAAAAGATCTCATCATAATCTATGCCTTTTCGCTGACCGTAGCCTTTAACTACCAGCCTCGCTTTGTATCTATGGCGAGTAGCATCATCCGTCTGCTTCACTCTGAACACCCATCGATTCTTCAAAGCCTTCTAGTGGCATTGGCGTGTAAGGAACTCATATTCTCCTGCATAGCCTGGATCCACTCCTGCCTTTGTTCGTCTTCTATAGCCTCTGCAAAACTTTTGGGCTCTCCCCCGTCAGTCAGTAGCACATACTCATCCGGTGAGTATCTTGTAGATGGTCGACGCTCTTTGTCGCTCCTTCTCAGTGGAGCCACTGGTGCTGGCTGTATACCAACAGCCTCCTCCTCTTCATGAACCACCTCACCGGCATGCTCATCCTCCTGAGGGACACCCTGACCACCATCAGCAGGCTGATGATCAAAGTTGGGAGCAACTCCATGTACTGGTTCCCCCATAATTGGATCCTCTGCGATGTCCTCTGGAAACTGTTCGAAGCGAAATGACTCTAACTCAGGCA
Organism: Iris pallida; assembly: GCA_029216955.1. Lineage (NCBI taxonomy): Eukaryota > Viridiplantae > Streptophyta > Magnoliopsida > Asparagales > Iridaceae > Iris > Iris pallida. Next base: position 19,464,915 of record JANAVB010033620.1, read on the forward strand.
ATTCCTCAGCCTTAGAAGGCGTCTCGGAATCCTGAGTGTTGGTCTTGGTCTGATCCTCGACGAATACCACGTCCCTGCTTCTGTAGAACATTCTTTCCACTGGGTCGTAGAGTCTATAGCCAAACTTATCCCGACCGTAGCCGACAAAGACGCATCGCCTCGTCTTCGGCTCAAGTTTGGACCTCTCGTCCTTCGGTACATGCACGAAGGCCTTACAACCAAATACTCGTAGGTGATTGTATGATGGCTCTTTGTCGTACCATACTTTGTCAGGCACATCATCCTGCAAAGGAGCACTAGGAGATAAATTAATAACATAAGCAGCTGTGAGAAGAGCCTCACCCCAATAACTGCCCGGCAAGTTTGCTTCTGACAGCAAACACCGTTCCCTCTCCATCAGTGTCCTGTTCATGCGCTCCGCTACACCATTGAGCTGAGATAGCTTGGGCGGAGTCTTCTGGTGTCGTATCCTTTATTCTCTGCAATAAGCATCAAAGGGACCAATGTATTCGCCGCCGTCGTCGGACCGAACACACAATAAATTATTGCCCGTCTTTCTTTCAACAGAGGCCTGAAATTCTTTGAAAGTAGGCAGCACCTGATCCTTGGTCTTTAAGACATAGACCTAAACCTTCCTGGAATAGTCATCAATAAAAGTTACAAAGTAAGAAGCACCACCAATAGATTTTACCTTCATAGGACCGCAGACATTCGAGTGAATCAACTCGAGCAACGCCGGCTTCCTTGAACTTGGGTGAGTCTGGAAAGACACCCTATTTTGCTTCCTAGCTAAGCAGTGCTTGCACTTCTCCAACTTTGTAGACTTGAGCCCTGGAATCACCTTCATGTTCGCCAAGTAGCTCATCTCCATCTCGCTGATATGGTCGAGCCGCCTGTGCCACAACTCGGTAGACACATCACTGACTGCGTTCACCTCCTGTGCCCCATGTGTGCTCCCCTCCATATAGTAGAGACCGGACTTCTTGCTTCCTTTGGCAATCACCATCGAACCTCTGGAAAGCTTCCACTGGCTATTCCCGAAGAGACTGAAGAATCCCTCGTCATCCAATCTTCCAACCGACACCAGGTTGAAACGGATATCAGGGACGTGACGAACATCTTTGAGAACAAGAACTGCACCCGTCTTCGTTCTCAAATACACATCTCCAACGGCACCCACCTTCGACACATCTCCATTGCGCATCTTCAACACTCTACAGTCGCCTGTTGTATAAGTGGCAAATAGTGTCCTGTTGTGAGATACGTGCGCCGAAGCCCCTGAGTCCACCAGCCAAGAATTGTCATCGCAGGCGAGGTTTGTAATAACCTCATCACCTACGACGATCACATCACCTCCATGTATCGAGGCTACCGCTGTAGTGTTCTCATCTTGCTTCTCATTGTCGCCCTTCTTCTCTCTCTTCCAAGTGAAACAGTTCCGCTTAATGTGGCCCTTCTTGCCACAATGGTAACACTCTGATTACTCGTAACGACCCTTGGACTTCCCCCTGTTCTTGTCTCTGCCATCACCTGGACCCCTGCTTTTGCCCCTTCCGTGGCTCTCTGAAACCAATGTCTCTGAGTGGTGGGATGTGGATGAAGTATCCTGAGAACGTCTCTGCATCTCTTCATTCAGCACCCCGCTCTTGGCAAACTCCAGACTAACCACGCCCTCTGGAGCAGAAGCGATCATAGATATTCGTACGGTCTCCCACGAGTCTGGCAATGTACACAGCAGCCATAGTCCCTGAACCTCGTCGTCGAACTTGACTCCCATCGAGGATAGCTGGTCAACCACGCCCTGGAAATCACTCAAGTGATCTGTAATAGACGTCCCATCTTTGTACCGCAGACCCATCATCATCCGGATCAGGAACAACTTGTTTACCCCGGTCTTCTTTGCGTACAAAGATTTCAGCTTATCCTATAACATCTTCGTATGCTCAATATTGGCAATATGGTTGTACACGTTCTTGTCAACGAACTGCCGTATGTATCCACATACCTGTATATGCTCGAAGTTCCAGTCCTCATCGAATTCGTTGCTGGGCTTCTCGGATACAAATACTGGAAGATACAGCTTCTTGACGAACAGTAAATCCTTCATATTGCTCCGCCAATAATGGTAGTTGGTACCGTTCAGGTTCACTATGCGCACCGGCTTCGCGTCCATCTCTGCTTTCTGGTTTGACTGTCAACTCCTGACACATCTTTGAACCCAAAGCTCTGATACCACTCTGTTGGGAACGAAGCGCAAAAACTGTTCCCCCAAACTAGAAAGTCCTGCGAAAGAACCGAGCAAAAGTACACAAACCAAAAATGCCAAAAACAATCGTAGACACAAAGATTTTTGACGTGGAAAACCCTTGCGGGAAAAACTGTCACGACCCGTACCCATTTTTCGGACGCGAGTTCATGAGCAAGCCAGCTACGTATCGAGCGGACTCCAGCCCGACTCGAGTACGTGTAAGCTGTCAAGGTCATGGGTATCATGTCTAATCTAAACTATATCTCAATCCATATGAATCATATAAACAAGAATGAACAAGTATGGGTCATGGTCTACAGCCCACTAGCATATATGTCCGATAAGAGTCTAATAACGTAACAAGAGTCTAAATTGAATCAGGAAATATGATATCTCATGATAAGGTGTGAAAGCATGAGCTGATAATAAATGTAATACGATACCTGAATCCCGCAAGCGTATCATCCCATCTGCCATCCAGAACTAATAGCTATCTCCATGCACTCACTAAACCTGAAGAGATCATCAGGTCCTCAGGAGACATAGCAAGATACATAAAAACATGCCTATCTAGCAGTTTATCACGTAATAAAGAAAATACAGGAAATATATGGGAAAGACCAATCAGTACGAAAATACGACTATACACGACTGGAAGAACCACTACGCCTAAACGAACTGCTGGAGAAGAACAAGAGAACATGATATCACGATGTCAATGGATAACCAATCGAATACTCAAACCCTCATCCCTAGTGTGGACTCGTAGGTTTGAACAACTACTAGCCCTCGCCCCTAGTGTGGACTCGCAGGCTAGCATCACCCTCATCCCTAGTGTAGACTCGCAGGTGTGAACCATATACTTCTAACCCTCGTCCCTAGTGTGGACTCGCAGGCTAGCATCAACCTCGTCCCTAGTGTGGACTTGCAGGTGTGGACCAATAACTACTAACCCTCGTCCCTAGTGTGGACTCGCAGGCTAGCTTAACTACCACTACTAAAATCTGTCAAATCAGCGACGCCTCAGGACGTCGTTAAATAGGGAAAATACGTCGCTAATATCGATTAGCGACGTATTTAGCGACGTTTGAACGTAGTCGTGATTAACCTAGTCGCCAAACAATAAAATGTCGTAATACGTCACTATTGCGACGACACTCAGATGCGAACATGTCGCTAATTCAGCGACTACCAGCGACGTAAAACGTCATCATTTACCGACGCAACCTAGCGACGTTGAGCGACTTGACATGCATCCATGCTGACCTGACTTGAGAGCCAAATGGTGACGTTCTGCGACTTTGCTACATCGCTAGAGTACCGACATATAGCAACGTATAGCGACGTCCTACATAGCGACGTTTAGTGACGATCAGCGACGGTACTCATCAGAGTTAGCGACGTGCCCTATATTTACATAGCGACGTTACCTTCGTCGCTGGACGTCGCTGAGAGTCGCTGAACGTCGCTAATATTAAATTTTTTTTTACAGCATTTGCAGCATCCCCTGCAGCATTTGCAGCATTTGTAGCATTTGCAGCATCCCCTACACCATTTGTTACAACAACGACGGTGTGTGTCACAAACACAGTATCAAATAATACATATACACACAATCACGAATACGTTTGAAACACAATCTCATCAATCAACACAGATATATGAAAATTTGTAATAACAATGTCAAATAATGGTCCACATAAGAATAATGTATGTATAACCACATAAAAGATCCAACAATGGGCCATCACACAATAATATATATGTCGACTACGGCTGATCAGGAGGAGCATCACCGCTCCTGGAAAGAAGGTAAGCATACTGCTTCGGTGTAAGAACCATCGACGACGATGAAGGAGGAGGCAATACAACCGCTGGAGAAGGAGGCAGTGTAACCGCTGGAGATCGGTGCGTCTGTGTCTTCTCTAGGGCTCGTAGTCTGGCGCTGCATTACTCCATGCAAGCTGCTATCCTAGTAACGGTGTCATGAATGGACTACTGTGTCCCATGTACGTGCTGCACGGTACGCTCGAGCTCATCAAAGCGTGCGGTGACCGACGCAGCGTCCCCTTGCGCCTGAGACCCTAGCTGCTCAGCAATCCTCCTCAGCATATCGTCGCACAGCCCAGCAATCTGGCGGATAATGGTCTCCTCGACTCGGGACGACTCGACCTGTGACGGCTGTAAATGTGCACTGGAAGAGGGAGCCCTGGATGCCTGCGTCGCAACAAATACGCCGTAGGACCCCGTACCGTAGTACGTACCCCTCTGAAGACCACCAACAGCGGTCTTCCAGAGCTCGTCCTCCGACTGAGGCGGAGAGGGCTGCGATGTACCAACCCCTCCCTCTGCCTGTGCACTAGCACTCGCACGCTCATCACGTAGCCTAACATACTCTTCTTAGAAATCATTGTGCATCTCTATACATCAGTACTTACCTAAATTAGCCTAATAAACGTCTAAAATATTTAATTATTATTAAGTATATGGTCATCTGTATATTCTTCAAGTTGTGTTAAAAATTAACGAAATCTAAATTAGTACTTACATAGCTCTGAGTAGCCCGGTCATCGATGAGCTTCCCGTCCTTCCGATGGGTGGCCAGGAAGACGGTCACCATGTTTGCGTCCTCACCCCTCTTCACCTGCGTGTTTATTATATTTTATTCTTTAGTAAAATAGAAAATTATATACTCCTACTATCAATAAAATCTTATATTTTACAATAAATTATATACCAGACGACGAAAATTCTCCGTCATAGGAATCGATCCACCACACCACTTTCCGGCCATCGTCCTAGCCGCCTTCGCCTTCTCCAACCATACTTTGTACCCAGGCTCCTCAAATCGAGCCCTCATCGTGGTCCACTGGTCAGGTGTGATCCAACCAGCAATCGGCTTTCCGGAGCGCTGATGAGCTTTCTGATCGTCAATTGCATCACGGATCAACTTGGCGACGACGGCAGGAAACTGCCTCTCAATCTGCTCGGTCCGGTATGGTAGATAAAAATAAGTCCTCTACAAGAATTACAAATTAAAATAATAAGTTCTAAAAAATACTTAAAATTATATTAATCATACTAAATTAACTATCTTTAGTTACCTTGAAGTGGGCAAACCAAAATGCCTTCCTCTCTTCTGAGGCATGCGAGTAGTTGATCCACGGACCCCCATAGTTGGACCTTAGAAAGGAGCACAACGCTCTCTATACCGACGAGGGATGATATCTGTATACAACGATAACCGACGTATTAATGAATATATATAGATATACAGACATGCATAAAATATATATATATATTCATTTAACTTACTTCGTAGGACCGTCGGCCCAAATCTCCATCCTCGTCTCGTCCTGAGGTGCGCATGGAGGGTCGCTCTGGAATGGATCCGCCCGGGCGGGAGTAGGGACTACCTCCTCCACCTGCTCCTTACCCGTCATGCTGCTGTCAGCGGTAGGAAGGCTAGGGGAAGTAGTATGATCAGCAAGCCTGGAACTGCTCGTCGCAGGTGCACTGCCACCCGGACCTGAGACCGTATGGTACAATGGAGTGCTCGGGTCAGACGATGGTCCAGAGCCATCCTCTGGTAATGGAGCTCTCTGCCCACCTAAGGACACGGCTCGTCCTAGCCTATCTCCTCGTCGTCCTGAGGTGCCTCCGCGTCGTCCTGCCATGCTGATAATAACATTGGAGTTCATAATTTAAGACTACAAAAATATGAATACATCAAAATCACAGTTTATGATTGAAAATATAAATAAATACAATGACAGTTTAGAAATATCTGCGTACATTGGAATTCATAATTTAAGTTTTCAAAAATGATCATAGTTCATAATTTAAGATTACAGAAATATGAATACATCAAAATCACAGTTTCTCAATCATCCTCTGAAAATTTATCTTCTTCATTTGCCTCCTCCTCCTCCTCATCCTCTTCCTCTTCCTCCTCATCGTCACTAGCATCTTCTTCGTCTTCCCCTTCGGATACTTGTACCTCTTCTACACAAGTAGATATTGAATGGAGAACTTCTGCTGAGTCGACATCAACTGTATTTGGTACAAGAGGCAGCTCGTCCTCCTGATAAGCCACTTCATCGACGTCGTAGGTATTTTTGGCTTTAGTCTTGCATACTGCCCACCAGTCGTACCTCGTTGTTCCCGGTCTAGAATATGTTGTAAAATATACGAGTTGAGCTTGACTTGCTAGGATAAATGGTTCGTATCCTTGGTATCGACGACGGTAGTTAATATCCACAAGACCATGCTTGTCAATTTTCCTTCCTTGATCTTATATGGGATCGAACCAATCAACTTTGAACAACATGATCTTGGCAGGCTCTATGCCATAGTTGTACGTTAATTCCACGATCTCCTGTAAGATACCATAGAAATCATTTCCTGGAGTGACATCTTTATAGTTTATAGATTTGATACACAAGCAACTATTTTTTGTGGAATCAAGATCCAGGAAGCTATCTCTGATGAGAGCATTTGTTGACTTGAACTTAAACCCATTCACACAATAACTTGGCCATATTTTGACGGCATAAATTGGTCCCTTAGCAAGAGTTCTAATAGATTCATTCTCAAGGATGACGTCCGGACGATCGACCTAAGCACGAAAAGATACAAAATTAAGTTTAATGTTAAGTTATTTCTTGTGCAGTTGTGAATGGAGGAAGATTCTAACTAGCTTCTTACGTACATATGCAGTCAACCAAGACGGGAAATGAAGTCTCATTTCTTCTTCATCTGCAATGTATGGTCTACTTGACCTCACCTTATCATTAAATTTGCTGAAAACCAATAAATATTGGGATATACTCGTTAAATTATAATAACGTAATCAACAAATAGATGACTTGAACGTTGAAGATTTTTTACTTACCACTTTAGCTTTTCCACTTCATCCTCCTCGCAGTTGAGTAATATATATAACTGGGCAGCCTTTAGTCCCTCATCATTCAAATATCTCTTTTTCAGTTTTCCAGAAGGCTTTCCAAGAGCATTGAAGACTTTCAATAATGCATCATTATATTCTATATCTCCATCGTCGTTCCTCGGAGCTCTTGTTCTATTTGTAGCAATATGAGGCTTGAAATACATTGAACAAAAGTTTGTAATCTCCTCAAGGACATAGGCTTCACAAATAGAACCCTCGACCCGTGCCTTATTTTTCACCTTCCTCTTCAGGTGGTTTAGATGGCGCTCGAACGGGTACATCTATCGATAACCGACGGGCCCACCAACACGTGCCTCATATGAAAGATGAATTGGCAAATGCTCCATAGAGTCGAAGAATCCAGGAGGGAACACCCTCTCAAGCTTACACAATGTTACTGTAATGTCCTTCTCCTACTTTTCAAGCCGATCGACGACAACTTAGTAGAACAAAGATCTCTGAAGAATATGCTAAGCTCTGTCAGTGGATCCCAAACGACATGAGGTAAGAATTCCCGAAATGCAATCGGAATTAACCTCTCCATAAAAATGTGACAGTCGTGGCTCTTCATACCCTGTAGTTTGTTCTCCTTCGGGTCAACACATCTTCTCAAATTCGATATATACCCGTCTGGAAATTTTAGGTCCTGGATCCACCTACAAAGTTTACCTTTGTCCTCCTTGTCCAGTGAGAAAATGGCCCTGGGCTGCTTATACTTCCCACTGCCTTCCTTTATCAAATACAACTCTGGACGTCTGCATATTTCTTCTAAGTCCAACCTGGCCTTGGGATTGTCTTTCGTCTTCCCCTTTACGTCCATCACAGTATTTATTATATTGTCAATTACATTCTTCTCGATATGCATGACATCCAGGTTATGTCTGAGTAGATGGTCACTCCAATATGGTAGGTTCCAGAATATACTCCTCTTCGTCCAGTTGTGAGCGCGGCCAAATCCATCACACTTTTACCCCGCTCTAGGCTCTTCAATAGCACTTGACAATTCTTTAACTTCTTCCCATATTGTGTCCCCGAACCACTGTGGCGGTGGACTGGACTTCTCTACCACGCCAGCACGAAAAGCATTCCTGTTCCTCCGGTACGGATGATCCTTTGGCAGGAACTGTCGATGACAATCAAAGAAGCACGGTTTTCCTCCGTGTTTCAAACGAAAAGCCTTAGTGCGATCCATGCAATACGTACATGCGAGACGACCATGGGTGCTCCAACCCGATAATATTCCATAGGCCGGGAAATCATTGATGGTCCACATTAGTGCGGCCCTCATCTGAAAGTTCTGCTTTCTGGAAACATCATATGTGGTTGTACCTACTTTCCACAACTGATTCAGCTCATCTACCAAGGGCTGTAAGTACACATCGATGTTCCTCTTCGGGTTCTTTGGTCCTGGAATAATAACAGTTAGGAACATGTAAGGAGTCTTCATACACATCCAAGGCGGCAAGTTGTACGGAGTAACAATCACTGGCCAACAAGAATATTATGAGCCCGAAAGTCCAAATGGGGTAAAACCGTCGGAGGAAAGCCCCAATCTAACATTACGCGGCTCCGAAGCAAAATTGGGATACACTCGATCAAAGTGCTTCCATGCTTCCCCGTCGGATGGATGATCCAGTACTCCATCTATTTGTTCCCGCTTGTGCCAACTCATATTATCAGCTGTCTCCTTTGCCATAAACAACCTCTGCAACCGCGGCATCAAAGGCAAATAGTACATCGAATCTGTTGGCTTGCGTGCACCAGAAGTCCTTGTTGTACTAGTTGCCTTGAAGCGATCGGCACCACAAAATCTGCAGGCGTCTTCATTCTTGTCGTCCTTATAGTACAACATGCATCCGTTGCGACATGCATCAATTTTTTCATACCCCATCCAGAGCGATCTCACCATTCTCTTGGATCGGTAGAAGTCTTTAGGTAACTTGCCACCCTCCGACAATATATCTTTAATTAACTCCAGGATTCGGTTGTAGCATTCTTAAGACATGTTAAAATCTGATTTTATGCTCAACAATCTTGTAATCACCTCCAACGGTGAATGGTCATCACAACCAGGATATAAAGGAGTCCTTGCATTCTCCAGCAACTCCATGAACTTTGCAGCATTGGCATTCGGTGCCTCCTCAGCTGTATATTGATTGTTCGGATCGAAACTAGGCCCCGCAGCATCGAAAACCATGTTCGTCCACCCTTGGTCGTAATCAGCATACTCGTGGACATCTACATAAGGCTCCACATAAGGTTCCGGCTCGGAGGCTAAAGGCACAAGTTCTCTGTGTGCGGTCCACTGATAATAATTTGGCATAAAACCCTTCGAATGCAAATGATATGTCACATCCACTTCCGAATGATATTTCAAGTTGCGATATCTCATACATGGACACTTAATTTTTGTACGGTCCATGTACTGAGGGAACGCCTTGGCAAACTGCAGGAACTGTTGCACACCCTGTATAAATTTATTCCGCACACCGCACATGTCATCAGGATGACGATTGTACATCCACAAACGGTTCTGCAGATAGTAATTCATATCCATTTTAAGATATATCTGCAAAGATTAACACAGATAATAATTCATCATGATGACGATTGTATATCCACAAACGGTTCTGCAGATAGTAATTCTTATCCATTTTAAGATAATTACTGCAGAAAGTGAAGACCGACATGAACTGACGCACGAAAGTGACGATTGTACGACCACAAGTTTTATGTTCTTCAATAATATATTTCACATGCATAATTGCCAAGTGTGCGGACGAATGGCTCGGAACATAACCCAAAATTCATTCTAGCATACATTAGTTTGAATCATCTATGTTCTGTACATATGGTGTAGTATATGTTCTTATCGAATCTAGTATCTGAAGGATGTAACAGAATCAAGATGAACCCATATAATGTAATACTAAGACATTATCTACTACTAAAAGATGTAGTGATAGGTTGTCGTATCATCATTGCCGAGGGATGGAGGTCGGAGGACAGTCAACTTTATCTACGGCGGCTACATAGTTTCTGCCTCGCCAGTCGAATGGCTGCAGGGACTATGTCCTGATCACGATGTCGTACCGTAGATTAATACAAATTCCTTATAGCAAATGTCATACATAGATTTCTGTCTCGCCAGTCGAATGGCAGATAATTATACAAATCAAACTAGTCTTAAATACTGGTACCAATTGCCTGAACATGACAGTCCCTAATTTGTACTGGATTTATCCTACCTCTGAGTTTCACACATATTAAAAAGGAAGGCATTTACTGTTAACAAGATAACCTGTCATGAATAGAACAACAGGCAGACTTAGATTTAGGATTTAAAATATGGTATTCAGGTCAACTTAATTCAGTCAAAGGGTACTGAATAGAAAGTCTAATTAAGACTTTCAACTAAGCAGGCAGCCTGGACTGCTGTTCAGAACTTGGCAGGCAAAATCCTATACCATCTGATGACAAACCTATACACACCCTTGCTCAAACCATTTGTTTCAGTAGGTAAAACATTCCAGGTTACTCAAGTAACCTGTCGTGCAACATTTGGTGTCAACAGCATTTCTTGTTAATTGTAACATGCATACTATCATATCCCAACTCTGCCAAAACCTGACCAACATACCCTACACCAATCATTCCATATTTCAGTAATGTCAGTGAGCTAAATCATACTCAACTGTCGAGAATACTTAGGAGAAAACTCATTCACAGGATTAGTATCCATCCTTCGTGACATAGCTGAAATTTTATAGGGCTCGATAATAATTATTAGTCAATTTATTCATCATTTCAAAACCCTAAAAATGCCCAAAAAACTCCCAGTATCAGTAAATAGGGCTCGAACCCTAAATTAGAATTCGAATCCAAGAAAAACATCAAATTGATAGTTGATATGCCCAAAAAACTCCCAGTATCAGTATATAGGTGTCACCCTGTGAGTCTCGTGTCCACACAGTAGGACACGACGTGTCTAAACCAAAAAAATAGGTGTCACACGAACTAGAAGCGAGTCCATGCTCTCGTGTCCCCCGCAGCGAGTCCACTATGAGTCTCGTGTCCCCCGTAGCGAGTCCACGCTCTCGTGGACACGAACTAGAAGCGAGAGAGAGCTAGAAGATGAGGAGAAAATGGGAAGCGGGGACAGGGGAGAGTTACCTGAGGAGGAGCTACCTGAGGAAGGAGGAGGAGGAGAAGGAGGAAGGAGATCGCCGGAGTAGCGCCGCGGAGGGGGAGGCCGGAGGAGGGAAATCGCCGGAGGAGCGTCGCAGAGAAGGAGTGCACAAAAAATTGGGAGAGAATTTATGAATGAACGAAAAGAAAACCCTCGCCGGCTATATCAAACATTTAGCGACGTTCTTCTCTGCCGTCGCTAAACGTCGCTGATATTTAATAAACGGCGACGCTACTTAAAATGCGTCGCTACACGTCGCTATATCAGCGACGTATACCGACGAACTTGCGACGCAGATTCCTATTTATAAATTGTAGCCGCTAGACATCGCTTTTAGTCGCTGTTGGCGACGAACAGTGACGTCTTTGATAAACGTCGCTAAACCCCCAAATATTAGCGACATTTTATCTTGGAGTCACTAAATACGTCGCTGATATGACTTATTTTGGTAGTGTACTAACCCTCGTCCCTAATGTGGACTCGCAGGCTAGCTTAACTACTAACCCTCGTCCCTAATATGGACTCGCAGGTTAGCTTAACTACTAACCCTCGTCCCTAATGTGGACTCGCAGGTTGGCTTAACTACTAACGCTCGTCCCTAATGTGGACTCGCAGGCTAGCATCAAGATTTCAAGACAATGAGGTAAAGCAATTCCGATATGACTTATTCATCCTATGACACGATGCGACTCAGTCCAAATACAAGTGATGATACGACACGACCCAATCACGATACACGAGAAAACCAATCCAATATGAACCATAAAATTAACTATGAACAAGAACTATATATACGTATATCCAATATAAAATATAAACAAGGCTATATATACACTAGCAGGCATGATATACTAATCACATATAAATAATCAACTAGTAAAACTGTATAATATAATATAAATATGTATGTAAATAAACTGTAGAGGGAGGCAAGGTATCTTGCCTGGAGGTTGCACGCAGATCCCACAAAATATAGTCAACTAGTGAGCCATAAAGTCCAAGTCATCACAACTGTCTCCGAAAGCTGAAACAAATATTGCCAACATTCTCAGAATAGTCAAATTAGCTAGGATTGCCTGTCCTTAAGTCAAATTCTGGATACAGGGGCAAAACGGTAATTTTGGGTCAAAACGGTGTTCGTCGTTGGACCCGCTTTGCACCGAAATATATGCCAGAGTCAATGGTCTATAAAGCCTTCAAACTATATGTCAATAGGTCCGGTTTTCTGATACGAACCCAACCGTATGTCCAGAGTTGGATTCCGACGGGTCGTGCACAAAATCACCCGTTGAATTGGATCGTGGGACCCGCAAAACGGCGATCCAATTAACTTTCTCAGAATTTGACCAAACTTGGCATATAGGACCATAAAAATGATACGGTCCTGTTGGAGCAAGTTTTGTCTCGATCTGACGAGCGTGCACGAAGTAATTTAGGAAACTTGCACAAAGGCCGATACGGTGAATTTTGACGGATACGCATCAAATTCGTCACGCACACGCGACCAATTTGAATTCCGTCAAAGCCTACACGACCACGAAGCCGTTACGCACCATTCGATGCTTTCGGTTCGTGACCAAGTCGCCCGGTTTGGCGGGACGCACGTGCTATCGGCGAGATTTCTAGAATTTCTATTAATTAAAAACATATTTTTCGGAAACTTTGGATTCAAAAATAATTGTATACAGTACATAAAAAAATAAACCACCAGAAGGAGATGGAAGAGCTATATGGGATCTAGAATTTCTGTTCAGGAGTTTCCCAAAGACTGTTGTTAGATTGATCAGAATTCCTCTCCAAACGTGGGGGTTCTGAGTCGTTTTGGTTCTGTTTCGGATATGAATTTTCCCAACTTTGGGTCGAGTTCCTGATCGAAACAATGGGTCACAAATAAATCCTCTTGAAGGGATAGGAAGGTTGTCAGGTTGTCTATACATAGGAGTTTACAGTTCACGATTTCATTAACCAGGGAAGAAGAAAACCGAGTTCGAAAACGTCACCTGAGGGGGTGTTACTGCCGAGGCTGTGTTCCTTGCGCGCGCGTGCGGCCTGGCCGTGACTTGGCCGGTCGACGACGCCTTGCGCGGCGGTGCGATGTTAGGGGTGGTCGCCCAGGGACTGGTGTCGGCACGACGTTAGGGTTTTCGTGAAGCATGCTCTCGATCTCACGTATATATGAATCCTGGGGGTCGGTGTGGAGACTTTTGTAGTCCCTTGCTGGTTTGGGAGGAAATTGGGTTTGGGTCTGTGGGTGATTGGGCCGGGCTCGGGTATGGGCCTGGCTGGGTTTTTGTTTTGCTATCACTGTTTGGGGAAGAAGGCTGCATCCCGAGAGCTACTGGGCTGTTATTAAATTAGTGTATATATTTATATATATACACACATAATTAGTTAAATACTTACGTATATATATATACATATATATACACACGTATATACATATATAATATATATATATATATATATATATATATATATATATATATATATTTAAGAAGAATCTTTTATTGAAAGAAGCCCACTACTGCTCGGATCCCACAGGCTTGAACCGGGCCAAAATTTAAACGGAAAACATTGAAACAAACAAAAGAAAAAAAATAAAGCGCGCTGCCCAACGGAAGACGCGGGGCCCGAGACACGCCAAAATTCAAACATTCAAACAGCAAACACGCATCCCGGAGAAGGGAGGCACGTGGCAGCCCTACGCGGGTCCCGAGGGGAACAGAGCCAGGCGCAGTGCCCGACGGGGGGCGCGTCCCGATGGAGCATCCCTCGTGCAAGCCGACGGGGGGAGCGCAACCCACGGCGGGTCCACGACGGGTGGACCGGAGGGAGACGGCGGAAGGGAGCCGCCGGCAAACGGGAGGAGGAGACGGGTGGAGATCAGCCCATGCGGAGGGGGGGATGGGCTCGGCGAGCATTCACGACGCCGGAGAGGCCACGGCGGGCCGCTGCGACTGGAGAAAACCTCTCCGGGGGGGCTGCACGCCCGCGTACCCGGGACGCCACGGCAGGAGGAGGGGTGAGCCACGGCGGCGGAGGCGGGAGGACCCACCAGCGGCCGGGGCCGAGGGGGCGCGTCGAGGGGGCCCGGCGAACCCTAGGCCCGACGGTGGGGGGGTAGCGGTCGCACGGGCACCATGTCTCGGAGGCGGGGATGCCATAACTGACGGAGGAAGGGGAGTCCCAGTAAGGAGCGGTCGGAGGCTGGACAGGGAGGGACGCGGCCGCCTCCGCGGTCGGTTGGGCGGGGGCGGCGACCCAGTACCACCGCAGGGTGGCTGGGTCCTGCCAGTAGACCCCCGCCGAGAAGAAGAGAGTCGGGACGGGGCTGGCGACGGAAGGGGGAAGGGAGCCCGAGGGGTTCGTGCCCAGAGCGAGGGGAGGCGACGGGGGGGAAAACGAGGCCACGGGATGCTCCGGAGGGAACCGAGGGGGCCTGAAAGGAGGTCGTCGCCAAGGAAGAGTGGGGCACGGCGACGGAAAGGGGGCGGGGGTCCGCCGTCGAGGCCGGAGGGGCTAGGGTGTAGGCTGCAGCCAAGGACGAAAGGGGGCGGCGAGCTGGGAGACGGGGGGGAAACGCCGGATGAATAGCAGCTTCGGGGGCGGAGGGCTCCAGGCCCGGAGACTGGGGCGATCCGGGCGGATCAGGGATGGCACCCGGAGCCACAGAGGCAGAGATCGCCGGGAGGAGGGGGAGGGGGGACCGAGGCGGTCTCCACAGGGGGGAAGCGGAGGGGGTGTCCTGCCCACAGGATGGAGCAGCTCAGCGGAGTGGACGGTGACCGGCAGAAGCGGTGGGCCGGGGCCGAGGATGGAAGGGCCCGGATCTGTCGGGGGCGCCGTGCGCGACGACGCCGACGACGTCGAGAGCGGCTGCGGTGCCAGGGAAACGAGAGGAGGAGGGTTGCGCCGCCGCACGTCGGGCAGACGCCGGACGGCAGTCCCAGGGGAGAGAAGACTCCTCGCGAGGGGAACGACCAGGGTTTGCCCGGCCAACCGCAGGGAGCGGGGATGCCGGAGAGGAGTGGGAGGCCACGACGGGCAGCGGGGCACCGGGGGGCGGCCGGCCGCCTGCCCTCCACGGGGGGCGTGGGTGCTCCTCCCCAAGGAACCCAAGCCCCGAAGCCCTCACCCATCTTCTCCTTATATATATATATATATATATATATATATATATATATGTATATATATATATATATAAATAAAAACAAATATATATATATATATATATATATATATATATATATATATATATATATATATATATATATTTGTTATATATTATATATATATATATATATATATATATATATATATATATATATATATATATATATATATATATATATATATATAATACATAAATACACATATACAATATATATATATATATATATATATATATATATATTTATATATATATATATATATATATATATATATATATATATATATATATATATATATATATATATATATATATATATATATATATATTATATATGTGTGTGTGTATTTTTATGTATATATATAATATATATATATAAATATATATATTATATATATATATATATATATATATATATATTATATATATTTTATATATATATTTATATATACATAAACACACACCACACACACCACACACACACAGATATATATATATATATAATATATATATAATATATATAATATATATATCTATATATTATATATATCTATAGATATATAATAATATATATATATACAGATATATATTATATATATATATATATAATAGATATATATTATATTATATTATTATATATATATATATATATATATATATATATATATAGATATCTACTATATATATATATATATATTTAATATATATATAATATATCTACATATATATATATAAAATATATATAGATATATCTATCTAGATATATATATATAGAGAGAGAGAATTTATATAAAATATATCTAATATATTATATAATTATATAATATATATTATATAATATAGATATATATATATATATATTATATATATATATATATATATATAGAGAGAGAGAGAATTTATATACTTACACATACACACATATATATACATACACATTCACACATATAATATATATACACATATACATTATATATAATATGTATTTATATATAATTACACATATTCAATATATGTAATATACATACACATGCACATATATATATATATATATATATATATATATATATATATATATATATATATATATTTACACATATACATATGTATATATAATAATAAATTATGAATATAGCTACAAATCAATATATGTATACCCTGGGGTTTATACCTATTATATATATAACTATACCACAAATTCTATACGGGCAATACAATATTTTATATATATTCAATAATAAAATAATATTATATAATAATAATCTCAATAGTATTGATAATAAAGTAATAATAATAATAGTAACAATAACGAATTACAATATCCCATAATCGGCACTGCCTCTACTCAAGAATATGTCTACATGGGATCTTGTGTACACTGGATGCCTACATAGGCTTGGGCTCAGTTCAGGTCCAGTTCAGACTGGTTTGGCACAACCGGTCTCCTAATATTTAATAACATAAAATAAATAACAATTTTATTATCTAGTGGTTAAGTCGTAACCTGGCCTGGTTTTCCTAGTTAGGATATCACCATGGCTCGGCCTTCCCCTACCATGGCTAAACACTAGTCCAAGCATGCTACTGTACTATCCGTGCCACGATTCCTAGCCATCTTGTACTTCAAAACTCCATCATGGCTAAAGTCATCCACCGTAATAATTAACTAAATAATTATTTCTAAAAATTCTAAAAATCATATTTAAATCAAATAAATAATAGAAGAAAAAAAATAATTCAAAAATTTTCGGGAAAGGGAGCTACAAAACCATGGGACGATCGGAGTCCAACCCTGAAGAACCTCCACTAATGGAATAAAGAGAATACACCCTCTAGAAGCTCCTTCCGATCCAACACGGATCACCACAACTCACTTGAAAGAAGAAATTTTTTGATTGCGGACTCCGAAGAACAAGATATGCCAAAAAATTATTCGAAGCAATCTCTCCTTCACAATAGTCCTTAATCCTCTCTCTCTCTCTCTCTCTCTCTCTCTCTCTCTCTCTCTCTCTCAAAGATTGTAAAATAATTTTTTTTAGATGATTTTACAACAAGCATGCATCACCCTTTTATAAGCCCTTGGTAATCCATACATGGAAGGCATATATGGAAACTTCTAATATGCATCAATCATATATTTAATGAAAATTCTATCATAATTGGCTTGCCATAATTGGAAGCCCAATTATATGGAAAGCTACTATATGAAGGATCCAATCATAAATATCTGATCAAAGTAAATATGGAAATCCAATCATATATTTCCTTACCATATATGTTCCAAAATAGGATCCATGCATTACCCGAGCTTCTCCGACACACGGATGGCGCTCGTCGCTCGCCGGGATATTCTCCACATAGGTTGGGAACCCCACCCACTCCAACAGTATGGGATATGGATTGGTTCTCTGAACCGTAGACTGATTAATCTCAATATAACTGTCCGTAAGTTTCTTTTGATTCTTGATATTTTATTGATTTATGTTTATATCTGACTAGCAGTGTTTTTATGCTTATATTATATTTATTTATTTTGCATGTCATTTAAACCATCCCTTATGGCTTTATGTCAAATTTGAGATCAATATAAAATCCAAAAATACTGATCTTAGCAACTTCTTTGTTAGGGCAACGCAAACAGGTTAAACATGCCAGGTTATGTTGTAGTAACCAAATTAGACCTATGTCCAGATTGTTGCTTGTCATAGAATAAACCATATAGTTTTTTCTAATGGTTTTAAATGGAAGCAGATTAATTGATATGCACTAATTTCTTGAACATGTGAATTATTTTTATTTTCTGTGCGTTAATTTTTTTATTCATAATTTTGCTGGTCTGTGAGCTTTGTGCCTTTTGAATAACAAGCCTTAGTGCCTTGTCCATCTCTAATTTCTTTATTTGGGCTTCCATGTTAATGGAATATGCAATATGATTAGATCTGAATGAATAAATTGACAATTTAAAGGAGCCCTAACTAAGCTTGCAATCATGAATTATGTGGCATAAACAGTACAATGTTTGTTGTGCTACCAAGTCTTTTGGTTATAGTTAAGACTCGAACTGCCAATGTGATAGCACCATAAAAAGGTTTAACTAATATTAATGGAGATGTTAGATTCAAATAATGAAGTTCATTTATTTCTATTATTATTGCATTTATAACAATAATGTTATTGTAACCATCTGGTTTAAATTAGTGACGGATTTGATTATGAATTTTTTTGGTAATAGAGTAAATTATTATGGAATTTTTTTTATGTTGGGCGTTAAGATCTCTAATATTGGTAGATATTAGGAGTAGAATCATGACAAGTTCAAATTTAATTTTAAATTTTTTGTAGTTGATTACTGAATTTACTTAGACTCAAACAACGTTATGTATTTTAGAGTTGATTACACTCGATTTAACTTCGAACTCGAAAGGGTAAAAAATGTTTATCTCATATTTACATCACTCTAGTTACTTAAAAAAAATTGCTTTTGGATCTATAAACCTTTTGGATCTATAATCTTATAATAAAATAGTGTATGTTTTTTTATAAAATTGGTTGATTGTGATATGAGCCAGTATAATCTTATTAGATTGAGACGACCCCGTCCAAAATTGCTCATAAATTTTGTATAAGTAAAAGTCTCTGTATTGTGATGATATTGAAAACTTATGGACATTAACTGTGTTTTGTTTTTGGCTTTAGCTTACATTATTATGGGATGCTAAAGATGTGTAATTGGACTAGAACACTTGCTGAAATATTTTGCTTAAGGTATTGTTAGTAGCCATAATTAAATATTAAGGTATTATTATTCATAGATGAGGAGCCTTCTATTGGAGTAGTTGGATCCAAGAAAATCCAGTAGTAACTAAAGTTCTACGTTATTTTCGGTTTCGAATCTCTATATTACTTTGATTGGAAATCTGCATGATTAATCAGTCACATAGCTTGTTATTTGTTCTTACTGCATTATTTACATATTCGGTACTTTAATGAATGTATCCGGTTGATGATAGATTTATGACTATATGTATTTATTTTGCACTAAAAATAATAAAAGGTTTTGTTTTGTATTAAATATCTAACAAAACCTAATTATCTCATATTTTCTAAATATTGTTGAATTATTTTTATAGTTAAAATCATAGCCTAATTATATATTGTACAGGATGAACAATTTTGCATCATTTCAGTTACATTTTTTGTCAATATACAAACTTAATTCTATTTTCTTGAAGATTGATCTTAGAAATATTTAACATTATGAAAAGAAGGAAAATGTTAACGGTGACAATAATACAATTATTTTTGTACCTCACTATTCTTACATGTCTTTGTAATGTTATCTCTCTAATCAGAAGTATTAGAGATTTTGACTTGTTAGCAAAGGCTAAACATGCTAAGGGTGAAGGTACGTAAAATAAAAGTTGTGTGCTCTATCTTTCTGATATTAATGGATGTTTAGAGAGATTAATGAAACTATATCTAAATAATGAATAAAAAATAACATATCTTTGGTTATTATATTAATAAGTCTGATCATTTAGAAATGATTATGGTATTGTACATTATGTTTTAAAGTGATGTTATATGTTTTTTCTAGGTCGGTGCATGAACCTTAGCTGACCATATTGTCATAATATTAGAATTTCTAGTCAGACAAAGAATTACAATATGTTCTGTTACAATATTTAAATATGTTAGGCAAACATTGTGTTGCATATAATATGTGACATTATAATTCTTTGATTCATTCAAACAATTTAGTTAAAAATATAGTTTAGTGATATTGCAAATCCCTATAAATCTAAAATTTTAAAAAGTTAAGTTTTGGGTACAAGTTGAAAGGGTCCTTCTGTCAACCAGACGTAAATAGCTCTAAGAGATCGATATTCAATCGTTATCCTGTGGACCTCGCTAACTATGAACCGACCTCTACTGCTACCCAAGTTGATCAAAACTATAAACTAAAGATTTGATAAGGTTAATCAACAGAAATCACTTAAACTATATTTTAGTACTTTGGACTGTCAATATTTGTAAATATGGCTTGTAAAGATAAATCTTTAGAGCCAACATTGAAGGTTATTGCATCTTACTTTAAGGAGTGATAGAGTCAGATGATTTTTTGCTCACTATCCAAAGGTTTATATCAGCAATTAGTGAAACCACATATTGTTAAATAATTATGATGTTACCAAATCTGATTAGGAAGAAACCAAATCAGTCAACTCGTTATTATGTTCTATATTAGAAGGAATATTTTATGGGTTTTAGAATATAAATTGTCATATTAGATACTCTAATGTCTTAGAAGTCATTCAAATACAAACTGGGTAACTGACTCATATGACATAATCCATAATATATATATAATATATATATTATATATATATATATAGATATATTATAATATATATATATAGATATATATATATATATCATTTAGGGCTTGGATCCCTCT